>OU426988.1:150025593-150552300 GCA_911387755.1 Chrysotoxum bicinctum | reverse complement strand
TTTTTTATGTATTATTATTTGTTTTATAGGCTTTTTTGATCATTTTTTTCTATGCGAATTAAAACAATTCCATATTTCCTCCCTACGTTTCGTTGAAAATTCTCAACATCCTCAGGGGCAACACTTTATTGAAACTTAGTAAACACAATTATTTAACATTTTGAAACATTGGCAAATTATTTTGTAAAACTTACTTGTTTTTAGTTTGAATTTACATTACAAATTTATTCAAATTTTTAGTTTAAAATTTAAAAAATAAATAATTTAATAAATAAATAAATAAATACTCTATAACAATTTAATACAACAAACTAAACCAAACAGAAAAAACACTTATATCACAGGTGGGTTACTTTATCACATTAGTGTAAGCTGCGCTAAGCTTGTCTTTATCTTCTTTTGTCACAAAAGAAGATAAAGACAAGCTTAGCGCAGCTTACACTAATGTGATAAAGTAACCCACCTGTGATATAAGTGTTTTTTCTGTTTGGTTTAGTTTGTTGTATTAAATTGTTATAGAGTATTTATTTATTTATTTATTAAATTATTTATTTTTTAAATTTTAAACTAAAAATTTGAATAAATTTGTAATGTAAATTCAAACTAAAAACAAGTAAGTTTTACAAAATAATTTGCCAATGTTTCAAAATGTTAAATAATTGTGTTTACTAAGTTTCAATAAAGTGTTGCCCCTGAGGATGTTGAGAATTTTCAACGAAACGTAGGGAGGAAATATGGAATTGTTTTAATTCGCATAGAAAAAAATGATCAAAAAAGCCTATAAAACAAATAATAATACATTGAAATTTTAAGATTTGATCAATATACATATTATAAAGTACACAATTTTTTATGTTGTTATTCGGTTTTATTTGTAAACTAGTGTTTTTGATCCCATTAATCTTAAATTCACTCAATAATTTTTTTTAACATTACATTAAGGTTCGTATTCACCGAGCGCTCCTAAACGGCTCTTAACTTTACGAGGCTCTTAACTTGAAATTTCTGTGCGGTATTCACCAACCACTCGCAAGTGTTTTTCGAAGTTCGAAAATGAGAGCCACTCTCTCTTGTTCAGGCATACCCAAACTGTGAAATGTTGTGTAATGTTGGTCTTGACAGCAAATGGATACTCTTCTACTTGGCATTGCTCACATGGATTCGAGTCAAATGCGTGCGTGGCACACGCACAAGAGCGCTCGTAGATCTTCACTAATATTGCTTGGTGAATACGTTTATGAGCTTCTTAAGTTATGAGCGCTCAGTGAATACCGGCTTAAGAGTAAAACACAAGTAATAATGGAAAATGAACAAGAAAAATGTGTTTGGGCTCATTTCTAAATAATTATTTTACTAGAAATAAGTAAAGACAACAAAATAGTTGATTATTTCAAATCGTTCTTACAGGACATGGTCCAAAAATACGTGTGTTAAGGTGGAAAGCGTTATGTACAGCCATTGACTTATTATACATGGAACGAGCGCTATTGGTTGTTGCGTAGCCGATTCGCAAAAAAAAAAAAAAAGATTAGCACATACGGGGTTTTTACTGTAGGAAATGACAACTGCCCAACATAAACTTTCTAAGCTTCTTGTGTATCTTAGAATTACCAAAAACTATGAAAAAATGCTATGGGAAGTAGTTCTTGAAGCCCCATACAGATACAGGAACAATCCCAATAAAAAAAAAATAATAGTAAAACACTTACATACTTTAAAAAAAGGCGCTAAAGACAGGTTGTATTATTCTGCAAAGAGGAAAGACGAGACAAAAAAAAAAAGAAGATTAGAAATTGACCTATGAAGACTAGTTTATAAAAACTTACCCATATATACATAGTTCCATGCAATTAATTTTAGTATTTATTTAAGTTTTAGTTAATTGATTTTATTTATTTAGTTTAAAAGAAAAAGAAAAGGACTAGTTTAAAGAAAAAAAAATATAAAATTGTTTACATGCAAATGTCACAGTGACAGTTTGCAGACAACATGTAAAAAGAATAGAAAGCAAAATGGAGGAAAAGAAGAAGAAAAGATGAGAAGATAAAAACGAGAAGAATTCCGAACCCGACTTGGAAACTCACTGGAACCATTCCGAATTAAGGAGCAGTTAGGTTTAAAATTTCAAATTTTTTTGCATTAAGTATGTAAATAGTGCAATAGATTATAGAATAGGTATTTGTTATTAAGTTACATAAGTTTATTATGAATTCCTAGGAATAATTGACACTTAAACAAGAGTTGGAACGTATGAGTAGGAGATATTGCTGCAACATTCGGAATTAGTTAGGAATAAAGTAAGAGAAAGGACCAATACATTCAAACAATGTAACGACAATTAGGAGAGAGAAGAATAGTGCATATGTATAGGGAGGCTAAATTTCCAATCTGCAGAATGCAGACAAAAAAAAATGATCGTAGAGAAAACCTGCAAAGGTGAACGAACTCTAATTGCACTAAATGCAAATTCGTTTTCACTTAGGAATTAGATGTTGGCCAGCGGGATTTTTGTCATTCCGGTACAGTGGTAGAAAGACTAAGTGATCTGAACAAAAAGGACAGACAAAAAAAAAAAAGAGGCTATTAGAGTGATCTGATAAAGAAGTGAATTTAAATATTGTGGACCAAGTATCAATAGTGAATTAACATTTTTGATAATTATAATATTATAATTCAAAAGATCTTGGTAAAATACACAGGTGCGATAATGTATGAAAGAAAATAAAGATAGATTAATTCACGAATCGAAATTATGTTTTATAGTTAAAAGACTGTGACGACGCGACGAACTTGGAGGAAAATATATATATACATATACATATATATATATACATATATATGTACATTGTATATACAAATCCACCTGAATAACTTTAATTTGAATAACAGAGGTAAAATATAATGATCTAACGATTTAAAAGTGAAATTCAAATTATGAATTTGGTTATAGTTTATGGTGACGACCCGAAGGAAGAATATACATATATGAAACGTATATATATATATATATAAGTATAGATACGTCTACATATATATATCATACAACAGTATCAGACAGAGGTAAAGCGAAATTGCTTAATAACTTATATAAATAAGAATTGTAATTGAAAACGATAATTTAGGTTTGGTATTGATATCCAGGCCTCTGTCTAGGATTTTTCCTTTTGGGTATAAACTCCTTATCGAGGCACCCAAGGACCCATACTCGGAATCAAATAACAGAAAAAGGAAGATTCGCCATTCGGCAGGGTGCTACTTAGCGTATGGAGAAATCAGCAGCATAAAAGAAGAATTTTTTTGTGTGAATTTCAAGTCCCTTCAGGACATGTTTTTTTTCATTTTTTTTTAATTTCTTCTAGTTTTTTTTTGCAATTTTAACTATTAATAGATTGAATTGAGTTCATTTAATATCAAAACGAAAGAAAAATCAAAAGAAAAAAAAATAGGAAAAGAAAAAAGAACTAAGAAACGAGAGTGTGAAAAGCCGAGGTGTGCATATAAAGTGTTATTGAATTCCAAAAATACAGGTATTCCCATAAGCACCAGCGGTTCATCAAGGTACTGCATGCAGGACTTCGAGGGAACCCCAAAGCGGTGAGTCAGTAATTTCGTCCTTTTTTTTTATATTTTTGAAAGATAAGAAAGTGTTGTTCCAAGCACTCAAAAATACATATACCTACATTTTTATATGAACTTACACCTAGGCAACGCACTTACAAAAAATTTTACAAAAAAAAAAAAGGAAAAGGGGGGATATCTTCCAAACAAATTTTTTTCTTTTGGTTTTGAAACTTAAATTTTTCTTAATTTTTTTTTGTATCTTTTTAACCTTTTTATACGAATTGTTTGCCATTCTTATAAAAATACCTAAATATATGAGAAAACCAGTAAATGTAGAGTTTACATATTGAACAAAATGATGTGGTAACTTATCTTCCAGGTGTGTGGAGGCTCGCCCGAGCCGACAGTCAATTGAGAAGCTGCTTGACATGACGTCAGACTAGGAATGGATGACATTTGTTTCTTCCTTATAAGAACGAATCTCATAGATACTTAGAGACATGCACGATTACATACAATTACAACACATACTTACCTGACTCTACAAGACATACGACACTGACCATACTCAACATGATTGACGAATACTGACCTACTTTAACTTTTACTTTGCAGACTTAGCAGACAACAACGAATGGACTCAGTCTGCAAACTCAGTACATTGACTTTTGGACCATCCTCCTTATGTGAGAACGAGACATGATAGATAACATACTTACAGACAACGCGACATAGATTACGACTGGAAAACTCAAACTAGGGGCTATCTCTAATAAACTTGTGACCATAGAGATAGCGCAGGTGTATCTTAGATACTGGGAGGGTAGGTCAACTCATGCCACCGACATCCGGCAATGTCTTTGAAGACTTAGCGAACTACTGTGTTGTTGAGACGGTGGGGCTGAGGGTCTATTTTGTGGGAAAATTAGGGATAATCTTTTAGGGATAGTTTTAGTTTTTGGTTATATTATTAGTTTTTTTATATTCATTGCCTTATGAATAAAACAAATTATTGTAGGTTTAGATTAGTTGTTAGATTTATTTTTTTTTCTTATATCGACTCACAGATATAAAGAAAAATCATTTTAAGTTTAGTTATTATTTCAATAGTTTTAGGGTTAGTATTAGTGAAATATTATTGGGTTTCCCCACGAAGTGATGACCTCACTCTCTCAGCAATGCAGTAGCATAGGTAACCACGTTTGTGCAGCATCCTTTGCCTCCTTCCAGTTAGAGTTCCCAAGAATCCTTTCCCCATTTCCTCACCTTATCCCATACAGGCATGAATTTTTTTGTTTGCCGGGAGAGAAATAGTCAACAGAAAGGGCAAGAACTACCCCCAAACCTTCGAGCTTAGCCGAGCTAGGAACAAGCATGCCACCGCCCTCATTTGACTAATAATTGAAACCCCGTGGAATCTCGACCCGCAACAATGGCGCCCAACGACGAACGGCTGTAAGAGCAGTTCTGACTTCAAGGAGATGATCTTTATTTCAAGGTCATTCACTTGGGCTCAGAGCTATCTTCAATTTTTTTAATTTTTTTTTCTCAAAGAAATCCTATAACCTTTTTGCACAAGCTTGGAGACCGTAGAAGCTTTTGTAGGATGTGGAATAGATCTCAGCTATCCAATCGTCAGGATTTGAACCCGTAGATCTCGTGAGGTAGAGAACTGTTTCATATCTCTACAGAAAGCGGAGTAGGGGTGAACACAGATTCATTGCTGCCTTCCTTATTGGTAAGCCTAGGCCAACTTTTTGTGAGGTGCAATGGATTTGAGGGAATTTCTACTCGTGTTGAGGGTTATTTCGGTTTCCTAGCCAACCATTCTTTGGGTTTTCACATCGTGAATTATGATGTGGTGGGAACACTGGAAATGACCTGAAGCACTCGCTGAGTCTCAGAGACACCAGGAGTAATCTTTTGTACAGACAATACAGTGACAAACACGACGACAAGGACAAGGACAGAACACTAGGAAACCGACTTTTTACAAGTAGCTATCTTTGACCGTTTGGAATACTCAGAAGAAAGTCCACACACCTAATTTTTATGAATTTAATCAGAAACCACTACTTTTGAATTAGAAAAAAAAGGCATTTTTTTTTTTCAAATTTTTGTTTACCTTTTTATTTCTCATTTTTTTTTTATCTATATCTTTTACTGAAATACTAATACATTTTTGAATTTTTTTTTGATTACCAGTTTAGTTTATATTTTTTTTTAATTTCTAATTTTTTTAAATAATTTTTTTAACAATTTTTATTTTTACTTTTTTTGAATTCGTTAACTTTTTTTATTTGAATTGGATTTAATATTCTTTTTTTTATCAATTCTTATTTCTCTACAACCACACACATTTGAATATATACATACATACAGTTTTTTTGAATTATTTTATTTACTATATTAGCTTTCCATTGAGTGAATTTTCATTTTACATATTTTTCAAAAAAAAAAAAAAAGAAAAAAGGTTTTTTTAATAGTCCTATTTGGGAGCTAATTACTTTATTGAAGTTTGAATCATTTTTTTTACATACTAACTTGAATCACAAAAAAAAAAAAAAAAAAAAGAAATATACATATCTGAATCTTATCAAAGATGAGTAAAAGGCCCACTGGCGCATTTACAAAGAGCACCCTGCCGGAACAAGGAAATATGGGCGCTCGGTATCGTAGGCTGACGCGACTTGCTGTCGCTGAAGGTTTACTAGCGGGTGACTTTTCTCCACCTGAACCGTCGGAAGGTGAGCGTAGTAGTATTTTGCTTGAGAATCCCTTCGACGAGATTTTAGAAGGTGCTGTAGGAGGAGAAAATCCTGAAGACGTGGAGCCTCCTATAGCAATCTCGAGTTCACCAACTCAAAGAATCAGGGAGGATAGATTAGAAGAAGAGTTAGGAGAGACTAGGGAAAGTATAGTGAGGACAACCCACACTCTCCAAAGGGAGAATCTTTTCCTAGGTGAAGAACAACGACACATAGAACAAGAGGACAACGAAAGACGATTAAACCTGGAACGAAACGAAGTACAACGACCAAAACAACGAGAAGGATACGTAAGGGCAAGACATGAAGAACAACAATGGGATAGAGAACAAAAAAATAGGGAAAGTCAAGAAAGTGGATACCAAGGTCGAACAGAACGAGATAAAGAAGATACAAACTACGAGTTTATGATGGGAGGTGAAAACCTGAAAAAAGTAATAAACGCTGCGGTATCAGCATCAATTTACGAGACACACGACAAGACAATGAAGTTATTGACACAACAGACAAAAAACATGAACGCGATGCATACCATGATACAAACGATGGCAGGAAATATGAAAACAATGAACGAACGAGTAACACAATTAGAAAAATCTAAAATGACAGTACAAGACCAACAACACAAATCAAGACAGGAAGGAACTTCGACAAAGAGTAAAGGACGAGGACTATGGTTAGACCCGGAAGTAAGCCCTCCCAGACCCACACAAGACCACTGCCAATTGCACATTAGTAGAAGTAACAGCGACAGACTTAACATACCAAAGTGGGGTATCAAATTCGATGGAACTTCCAAATCGATGACAGTGGAAAGTTTCATTTTTCGTATCGAGACGCTACAAAAGAAAAACGGTTTTACGAGTAGCCAAGTGCTTGCAAATTTCCAACATCTCGTTACTGGGGCAGCAGAACGATGGTATTGGCAATTTTTAGAAGAAAACAAGGACGACACAGAATTAAACTACTATGACTTGAAAGCTGAACTTTTGACACGATTCCGCAATAACAAAGGAGACCACGAAATCTTACGAACTATAATGGATAGGCGACAACAGCCACACGAAAGTTTTGACGATTTTTATGAAGATATTAGGAGCTTGACTCTACAAATGACAAACAGGCCAAAAGAAAAGGACCTGATGTCGATCGTTAGGAACAATATTAAGGACAGACTTGCGAACCTTATCTTCGGATGTTCCATAAATAGCATACGTGACTTAAGTGAGGAGTGTAGACGCGCTGAAAAGCACTTAGCAGCAAGAGACTGGAAAATAAGGAAACAAGTTAGTGAACTTGATGAGGTAGGAAAGTATAGACACAGGACTAAATCTTCAGACTCAGATAATGAACTTGACGATTATAATATAGAAGCAGTGCAATATAATAGGACAGACAAACAAACTTCAAATACAAAAATGGACAAAAGACAACAAAACTACAAAAACAATGATCGTGACAGGAAACATGAAATTAATAAAGATTTTACCCAGACTCAAATGACATGTCCTTCGACGTTCCATGCGTTGACGTGTTTCAGCTGCGGTCAGGGAAATTTATCATTCAAGTGTACGAAATGTCAGGGAAACGTGGAAGTCGGCAGTGTTCCCGGGGCCACTCCGACAACGAAGATGACAAACTCGGACAACTTAAGTCTGAAAAAATAAGAATTTTAAAGAGAGAACCAAGAGTAGAGGAAACTCACAATAGGGATTCAGTGCATTATAAGAGTCTTCACCAAAGGATCAGAGAATATGATGAGGCTCGCAGGAGGATATTTAACGCTGAAATAATGACCTGTGAAGAAAAAAGAAGTAATAGGAATTTTAGAAAAATAGCAAAATTAAGGGAAAAATGTGCAATATTTAGGAATAGGAAGAACAAAATTGAAGCATCAGTTTTAGCAATATCTGACGATAATAGACCCTACGCAAAAGTATTAGTGAATGGTGAGGAGATGCTGGGTTTATTAGATAGTGGTGCTTCAATTAGTTGTTTAGGGAAAAGTGCAATTGACTTCATTGACAGACATAACCTACCGATGACTAGAATGACAGTTGACATAAAAACAGCTGACGGAAAGAACCAACACATAAACGGACGAATAAGGACAAATATAACGTGGGGCAAGATCAGTCAAGAGATGGAGTTATTTGTAGTTCCGAGCTTGCAACAACAGCTCTATTTAGGAGTTGATTTTTGGAGAACCTTCAAGGTTGCTCCCAATGTGATCGGTGCTTTGGACGCTCCAACATCGGCTAAAGTACAAGAGGCTGATCTCATGCTTAAACTTTCTCCAACTGAATTTGAAAAACTTGAACGTGTCAAGCAAACATTTCCTTCTTATGCTGTGCTGGGATTGGGTAAAACTTCGCTTGAAGAGCATGTCATAGAGATGGAAGACGAAACCATTCCCATCAAACAAAGACATTACCCAATTTCACCTGTCATACAGAAGCTAATGTACGCAGAATTAGATAGAATGCTCGAGTTGGGAGTAATAGAAGAAAGCAATAGTGCTTACAGTTCCCCGGTTGTGCTGGTACGGAAGCCAGGCAAAAACAGGCTTTGTTTGGATTCACGGAAGGTGAACGCAGCCACGAAAAAATTTGCGTACCCTCTCCCAAATATTGCAGGGATTTTAAGTCGGCTTCGAGAGACACGATTCATCTCGAGTATCGATTTGAAGGACGCTTTTTGGCAGATACCTCTGGAGCTCAAATCTCGAGAGAAGACGGCCTTTACAGTCCCTGGGCGACCATTATACCAATTCACGGTCATGCCGTTTGGGTTGTGTAATGCCGCCCAGAGAATGTGCAAGCTGATGGACAAAGTCATTCCCGCTCGTTTGAGAGAGAGTGTCTTTGTGTATTTAGATGATCTCTTGGTTTGTTCTCCGGAATTTGAAACCCATATGAGCGTTCTAGAAGAGGTAGCGAAATGTCTACGTGACGCGGGGCTGACAATAAACGTGGAGAAGAGCAAATTCTGTCACAAAGAACTTAAGTACTTAGGCTATTATGTAGGTGACGGGGGGCTCAGAACCGATCCAGGAAAGGTCTCAGCCATTAATGAATTTCCGGTACCGAAGTCTCCTAAGCAGCTCCGTCGGTTCCTAGGGATGACAGGGTGGTATAGGCGCTTTATACCAAACTTTGCCTCAGTTTCGGCACCAATGACAGACTGCCTTAAAAAGGGCAAGGACTTTAAAATGACAGACGAAGCCGTAAAAGCATTTGAAGAACTAAAGACTAGACTAGTATCATCACCTATACTTATACATCCCGACTTTAACAGACATTTTTACATACAATGTGATGCTTCGACTACTGGTGTAGGTAGTGTCCTTTTCCAGATGGACGAGGAGAAAAACGAGCGACCGATAGCGTTCATGTCACAGAAGCTTAATTCTGCGCAGCGGAATTACAGCGTGACGGAGCTTGAATGCTTTGCGGCCGTTTTGTCGGTAAAGAAGTTCCGAGAATACATTGAGGGGTTGCCTTTTACAATAATTACCGACCACGCGAGTCTGAAGTGGCTGATGACGCAGAAAGACTTAAGTGGGCGTTTAGCACGGTGGAGTCTCAAACTCCAAGGGTTCGATTTCACCATCGAACACAGAAAGGGGATCCTTAATGTAGTCCCGGATACTCTCTCACGAATCCATGTGGACGAGATCATCACCGAAATGCCGGAAGTTGACTTCAACTCTCCATACTTTGCATCAGAAGAGTATGTGGATTTGAAGAAAACAATTAACGAAAACAAAGACAGACTACCTGACTTGTGTGTATCAGATGGATTTATATACAAACGGACAGAAATACGAAATGGTGATCCAATTCAGGAAGATAGAGCTTGGAAACTCTGGGTACCGAGGGAGTTGACTAGGGGGCTTTTGGCAACCGCTCATGATTCCATGACTGCAGGTCATGGAGGTATCCACAAAACTTTGGCAAAACTTCGCCAAAAATACTTTTGGCCAAACATGACTGTCGATGTTAAGGAATATGTGCAAAACTGTGATATCTGTAAGTGCAACAAACCCATGAATTCAGTTTCCAGACCACCCATGGGACAACAGACAATAACCGAACGACCTTTTCAGAGACTATACATTGACTTTTTAGGACCGTATACTAGAACAAAAAACGGACATACACATATTTTTATAGCTTTGGATCATTTTAGCAAATATGTATTTTTAAAGCCCATCCGTAAAGCAACAGCAGTTGAAGTGGTAAAATACCTTGAAGAAAGTGTATTCCACATGTTCGGAGTACCTGAATATATTCATTCTGATAATGGAAAACAATTCGTGTCAGAAATATTTTCCAAATTCCTTAAGAAATACGGAGTCAAACATGTCCGAACGGCCTTTTATTCGCCTCAGGCCAACGCTTCGGAGCGAGTAAATCGATCCGTTCTGTCGAAAATTCGGTCATACATCGAAAGTGACCAACGGAATTGGGACACACTTGTCAGCAACGCTGCATTTTCTTTACGAAGTGTTTTACATGACGCAATCAAGTTCGAGCCATACTATGCCGTATTTGGTGTACAGATGGTACAGAACGGCGAGACATATGAACTCTTACGTAAACTAGACTTATTGAAAGACGATATGAATATCCTAGCTAAATGTGATAAAAATAAATTAATACAAAACACAATTTTTGAAAACCTAAAACTAGCTCATCAAAGGTCGACGAAAATATATAATACAAGAAGCAAAGACATCGCATATAAAGTAGGACAAATCGTTTATAAAAGAAACTTTAAACAAAGCAACTTAGCAGAAAAATATAATGCGAAGTTAGGACCAAAATTTTTAAAAGCCATAGTGTTAAGAAAAGTTGGCAACTCCCTTTATGAACTAGGAGATCTTAAAGGCGATAGAATTGGTATCTACCACGCGAAAGACATTCATGCCTAAATCTAAATTATGATAGTACTAGAATGCACTCATGTTACTTTTGTAAAAAAACAAACTAATCTGTGATATACATAGGTGTTGTGAGTTCCAAACCTATTTTACACATTTACACATACATATTTTATTTATTTAGTTATAGCTGTGATATCTTTGTTTGTAACGTTAAAGACCATATTAATTTATTTATATTTAGTTATTAAAAGAGCTTTATTTATTTACATATTATATTTAGTTATAGCTGTGATATTTTTGTTTGTAATGTTAGATACTTTATATAGTTATTTATTTATTTATTTATATATTTATTTATTTATTTATTCATTTATTTATTTATTTATATTTTTTTATTTATTTATTCATTTCGTTTTTTTTTATTCATACTTATATGTTCTTATTCATGTCCCTTATAATTTGACGCGCTAACCTTTACGTTACAGCAAACCAAGTAGGTAGTATCTGTGATAAGAGTTAAAGACTGATAGGCTGAAAAATGATGAACATTCAGTAGGAATATGTCAATTTAGATAAAGTGTTAAAAGCCCGGGCTAACAAAAGATAAAAGTATCTCAGGGTGTGAGACGTGCCACACGTTTCGAACAGCATTACATAATAAAGAAAAAATATTTGTACACATATTATATAGATCGGCCACACATAAATTTTTTTACGAGGTCAGTAACCTCACGACCACTCGATTACTGCCGTCGAGCCTGTTGCGTAGCCGATTCGCAAAAAAAAAAAAAAAGATTAGCACATACGGGGTTTTTACTGTAGGAAATGACAACTGCCCAACATAAACTTTCTAAGCTTCTTGTGTATCTTAGAATTACCAAAAACTATGAAAAAATGCTATGGGAAGTAGTTCTTGAAGCCCCATACAGATACAGGAACAATCCCAATAAAAAAAAAATAATAGTAAAACACTTACATACTTTAAAAAAAGGCGCTAAAGACAGGTTGTATTATTCTGCAAAGAGGAAAGACGAGACAAAAAAAAAAAGAAGATTAGAAATTGACCTATGAAGACTAGTTTATAAAAACTTACCCATATATACATAGTTCCATGCAATTAATTTTAGTATTTATTTAAGTTTTAGTTAATTGATTTTATTTATTTAGTTTAAAAGAAAAAGAAAAGGACTAGTTTAAAGAAAAAAAAATATAAAATTGTTTACATGCAAATGTCACAGTGACAGTTTGCAGACAACATGTAAAAAGAATAGAAAGCAAAATGGAGGAAAAGAAGAAGAAAAGATGAGAAGATAAAAACGAGAAGAATTCCGAACCCGACTTGGAAACTCACTGGAACCATTCCGAATTAAGGAGCAGTTAGGTTTAAAATTTCAAATTTTTTTGCATTAAGTATGTAAATAGTGCAATAGATTATAGAATAGGTATTTGTTATTAAGTTACATAAGTTTATTATGAATTCCTAGGAATAATTGACACTTAAACAAGAGTTGGAACGTATGAGTAGGAGATATTGCTGCAACATTCGGAATTAGTTAGGAATAAAGTAAGAGAAAGGACCAATACATTCAAACAATGTAACGACAATTAGGAGAGAGAAGAATAGTGCATATGTATAGGGAGGCTAAATTTCCAATCTGCAGAATGCAGACAAAAAAAAATGATCGTAGAGAAAACCTGCAAAGGTGAACGAACTCTAATTGCACTAAATGCAAATTCGTTTTCACTTAGGAATTAGATGTTGGCCAGCGGGATTTTTGTCATTCCGGTACAGTGGTAGAAAGACTAAGTGATCTGAACAAAAAGGACAGACAAAAAAAAAAGAGGCTATTAGAGTGATCTGATAAAGAAGTGAATTTAAATATTGTGGACCAAGTATCAATAGTGAATTAACATTTTTGATAATTATAATATTATAATTCAAAAGATCTTGGTAAAATACACAGGTGCGATAATGTATGAAAGAAAATAAAGATAGATTAATTCACGAATCGAAATTATGTTTTATAGTTAAAAGACTGTGACGACGCGACGAACTTGGAGGAAAATATATATATACATATACATATATATATATACATATATATGTACATTGTATATACAAATCCACCTGAATAACTTTAATTTGAATAACAGAGGTAAAATATAATGATCTAACGATTTAAAAGTGAAATTCAAATTATGAATTTGGTTATAGTTTATGGTGACGACCCGAAGGAAGAATATACATATATGAAACGTATATATATATATATATAAGTATAGATACGTCTACATATATATATCATACAACAGTATCAGACAGAGGTAAAGCGAAATTGCTTAATAACTTATATAAATAAGAATTGTAATTGAAAACGATAATTTAGGTTTGGTATTGATATCCAGGCCTCTGTCTAGGATTTTTCCTTTTGGGTATAAACTCCTTATCGAGGCACCCAAGGACCCATACTCGGAATCAAATAACAGAAAAAGGAAGATTCGCCATTCGGCAGGGTGCTACTTAGCGTATGGAGAAATCAGCAGCATAAAAGAAGAATTTTTTTGTGTGAATTTCAAGTCCCTTCAGGACATGTTTTTTTTCATTTTTTTTTAATTTCTTCTAGTTTTTTTTTTTGCAATTTTAACTATTAATAGATTGAATTGAGTTCATTTAATATCAAAACGAAAGAAAAATCAAAAGAAAAAAAAATAGGAAAAGAAAAAAGAACTAAGAAACGAGAGTGTGAAAAGCCGAGGTGTGCATATAAAGTGTTATTGAATTCCAAAAATACAGGTATTCCCATAAGCACCAGCGGTTCATCAAGGTACTGCATGCAGGACTTCGAGGGAACCCCAAAGCGGTGAGTCAGTAATTTCGTCCTTTTTTTTTATATTTTTGAAAGATAAGAAAGTGTTGTTCCAAGCACTCAAAAATACATATACCTACATTTTTATATGAACTTACACCTAGGCAACGCACTTACAAAAAATTTTACAAAAAAAAAGGAAAAGGGGGGATATCTTCCAAACAAATTTTTTTCTTTTGGTTTTGAAACTTAAATTTTTCTTAATTTTTTTTTGTATCTTTTTAACCTTTTTATACGAATTGTTTGCCATTCTTATAAAAATACCTAAATATATGAGAAAACCAGTAAATGTAGAGTTTACATATTGAACAAAATGATGTGGTAACTTATCTTCCAGGTGTGTGGAGGCTCGCCCGAGCCGACAGTCAATTGAGAAGCTGCTTGACATGACGTCAGACTAGGAATGGATGACATTTGTTTCTTCCTTATAAGAACGAATCTCATAGATACTTAGAGACATGCACGATTACATACAATTACAACACATACTTACCTGACTCTACAAGACATACGACACTGACCATACTCAACATGATTGACGAATACTGACCTACTTTAACTTTTACTTTGCAGACTTAGCAGACAACAACGAATGGACTCAGTCTGCAAACTCAGTACATTGACTTTTGGACCATCCTCCTTATGTGAGAACGAGACATGATAGATAACATACTTACAGACAACGCGACATAGATTACGACTGGAAAACTCAAACTAGGGGCTATCTCTAATAAACTTGTGACCATAGAGATAGCGCAGGTGTATCTTAGATACTGGGAGGGTAGGTCAACTCATGCCACCGACATCCGGCAATGTCTTTGAAGACTTAGCGAACTACTGTGTTGTTGAGACGGTGGGGCTGAGGGTCTATTTTGTGGGAAAATTAGGGATAATCTTTTAGGGATAGTTTTAGTTTTTGGTTATATTATTAGTTTTTTTATATTCATTGCCTTATGAATAAAACAAATTATTGTAGGTTTAGATTAGTTGTTAGATTTATTTTTTTTTCTTATATCGACTCACAGATATAAAGAAAAATCATTTTAAGTTTAGTTATTATTTCAATAGTTTTAGGGTTAGTATTAGTGAAATATTATTGGGTTTCCCCACGAAGTGATGACCTCACTCTCTCAGCAATGCAGTAGCATAGGTAACCACGTTTGTGCAGCATCCTTTGCCTCCTTCCAGTTAGAGTTCCCAAGAATCCTTTCCCCATTTCCTCACCTTATCCCATACAGGCATGAATTTTTTTGTTTGCCGGGAGAGAAATAGTCAACAGAAAGGGCAAGAACTACCCCCAAACCTTCGAGCTTAGCCGAGCTAGGAACAAGCATGCCACCGCCCTCATTTGACTAATAATTGAAACCCCGTGGAATCTCGACCCGCAACACGCTTAAGCCTGCTGTTCTAGTGCCACCAGGGGTGTATAGTACCTGCTGATTAGTACAACGAGGGGCGTTTTGTACATGCCGATTAGTGCCACATCACAGCACATCACAGTACCTTGCTCAGTCTTTAAAGCAACACGTTACTTATTTCCACGCTTTTGTCTTCCTTGGCACGGAACTTATTTTCGTCATTTTCCAAGATGCAGGAAATAACATTTTGAGACACTACTTGTTAAAGATTATTGTGAGCAGTAGAAGAGCAAGACTTGGCGACTTTTTATGTACGAAGTATTCGTACAAAGGAATCATGTCGCACAAACATTAGCAAACACTGGTTCCATGGTTCCAATATCGGTGATAACTGATATTTCTTCAATTTGTGTGTCCATTTTTCGTGTTCGAATTTTCTGTATTCGTCTTTGATCTACAGATAACTAACTCGGTACAAATTGGGTGTATATTATAATTCCACAAAAAAAACTGGTATTCCTATTTCACGCCGCACTTAACGAGCGATGGGTTCTTTGGTAAGCTCATCGATTTCTTCTACGCTGGTTGAAAGTTTGACGCAATTTTGTTTAGCTTAAGGCCTCGTAGAATATTCTCACGTAGATATGTCCTAACGAATTGAATGAGATATTAATACACAAGTTCATGAAGCCGAAGGAGGTAGCAAAACACATGTGGAATATTGCTTGTTACATTGTGTTGCAATTTATTTTTATTTATATCGCGAATTAAACACTAATTTAGGAAGATCGAACTATGTAATACATAGACCGCCATCCGCGACTTTGGATATTCGTATCCAACAATTTAAAAATTTAAACGATAAGAAATTAATTGCACCAGACCGGTGTGCTTCGCGGAAGTAAATTTCGAAATGAGATAGTGAAAGTAAATAGACGATAATCTGTCAGAATTGGTCGTGTTCGAAGAAAATTGCAACACGGCAGCAATTAAAGTGCTACCATCGGTTTCGTTCAGCGAAGGGGGGTTCGGGTTATCGAATTTATTTTTTATTGATCGAGCGCCGGATCAATTGAATTAAATTAATTTTTATTAACGTCGAATAAATGATATAAAGTACAGGGGCGTACTTCAATGGGCGCCAGGAAGTTTTTTATGAATGGTGAAACTTACCATAACCTGAAATAAATGAATTTCCTCTTCTAAATTCAATAAAAAGGCACGATTTAAATTTCAAAAGAAAAATTATGATTTTATTAGAGAAACAATTAAATTTATAATTATATATATAATTGGCATAAGGCCGAATTAAAAAAGAAATTGAATAAAAAAACAGTTTTTGTAAGTGAATGAATGATAACGTTATTTTGTACCGTACAACGCAAGAGAAACCGAAGGTAACTTTGGGAAAGATTCCCGAAACACAAAAAAGAAACTGGGTTTTAAGCTACCGTAATTTCGGGACACGAAAGATTAAAAAGATAGCGGGGTATTTCTTTGCCAAAATTTGCTTACTCAAAAAACAACTATTCAAAGATTTTTATACACAAGGGTACTTATCTTGTTTTCAAAAATAGGATTTTCCTCTAGAGTTTTCTGGCCCACCTGCCCTATCTCTTGAAATGGATCCGGTTTTCCAGGCTTTTCTCCTCTCAAATAATTATCTGAGCCTTTCTTACAGCTCCAACAATTTTCTCACAAAACGATTATAATATCTTAAATTTGCTTAAAATGAAACGATTCGATCTGATTTTTCTTTCTTCTCAATAAGGTTTCCTAAGGCGATCTGTCTCGAACAAAATCTAGTTAAAAAGTGCCATCATGGCGGTCTCCTTCATTCATTTTCGCTTTCTCCCATTGTTTCTCTCTCTTTTTACTCTCTCCGGAGTGGCGGTGTTCGGTCACGGTTATAACGCAAAACTTCGCCTATTGGCTGACAGCTTGCTCCGTTGTTGAACCCAATCCACTCTCTCGTTCCTAACTCTTAATCTCTAACCCTAGTGAAAGGGATCATTCACAATGGAGATAACTCAATGAACGTATTCAGCTCACCTCCGTCTAATTCCACTACAGCTTTATAGGAGAACGAAAAATCAGATTCACACGAGCAATGCCCTATCCCTTACCGACCAGTTTAAAATGGAGAAAAGTATCTTGGACGGATGCATTTCCACAATTTGTCATTCTTAAATGGTGAGGGAAATTAAATTTCACGCGAAAAATTTCGCTTATTTGAAACCGTAGACCTTCTTGCAGATTTGAAGAATTGGAGGAATCACCTAATAAAGTCATCTTCGTTTATCTTACACAGGTATTCTATGGTGGGCTCTCGGCCATTTTGCTTAGCGTTCCTCGTTTTGACTTGTCCGTCAAGTTATATTAAGTTCTGTGGACCACTTGTCACACCTGTCGTTGAAACTGGACCGTCTGTCCCATGTTTTGCCATCTTATGAGTGGAATTCCTGTTTTGTTGCTTTTCCAAGATGCTTTAGGAGTAGGCCTTGTCTGATGGTCCAGGATCATACTAACTCTTCCAGCATTTTGGAGCCGCAATACAAATAGAGGAGTTGTGAGGGAAAAAAAGGAAACGAATGGGTTGGTGAACCTTGTTGTGGTAAAATTTACCGCAACCATTGGATATGACGCATTTGGCATGTTGCGTACTGTAAAGTCCATGCTATTTGTGGCATGTGTAGGGGAGACCGGGGATAGTAGACTCAAAATTTTCTTATATATTTTTTTTAAGAAAACTAAGAAAGATATCAACACAAATTAAATGCCCTTTTATAAAACATCTTTTTTGCTTTATAAAAAAAATATGTTTTTTAAAATTAGTTAATATTAAGACCTTTTTTTCCTAATTTTACAAAACGACCTCAAGTGGGTCAAATAACCCCTGAACCGGGGTAAGTTGGCTAAGGCTATGGGGTCAGTTGACTATATTCTTATTTCCAGCTTTTTAATACTAAAACTATAAGCAAATAGAATTGAAAATTAATTTTGTTTGAAACAAAAAATTATTATTATCATATTTCATTTTATTCTCATCAAGCAGATCATATAAAAATAAATTAATAATTATATACAATCTTATAGACTACTGAAATATATATAAGTAGCATGCGGTACTTTACAAATAAGTTGAGACTTTATGACTAACCACCAGGATAAATGAACGTTAATATAAAGATAACATGTTTTTTGAATGTATCTCGACTTAGATTGTCGGTAAAATCAATATGATTACAAATTAAATTAGCTTGTTTAATACAACGAGTAATTGGTTCATTGAGTCCATAGTTTACTCTATGGTAAGGAACAAAGAATAAACTATGCACTCGCAGAGCCCTCCCAGGAGCATACAGTTTAATAAATGACAGGAGAAAAGAACAATCAATCTGGTTTTTAAGTATATCCCGAATAAAAGTAATTTCAAAAAATTTCCTACGAGTTTTTAAAGTTTGAAGACCCAGTAGCTTACATCTTGTACTATAACAAGGCATTTGAATATTCCAATTAAGTCTACGAATGGCAATTCTGGTGAATCGTTTTTGGATACTTTCAATCCGATCAGAGTACATTGTATAGTACGGATTCCATATGACACAACAATACTCGAGAATAGGTCTAACGTATGAATAGTACAATGCTCTATGAGTATATGGGTCGGAAAATTCTTTAGAGTTTCGTGTAACGAATCCAAGTAAAGAATTTGCCTTAGCCACAACAAAGTCGATATGAAGGGAGAAAGTAAGCTTAGGGTCGAAGACAACGCCAAGATCTTTTTTTTTAAAAACCATTTGCAATGGAATTCCATCAATTTCATAAATAAAGTTAAGAGAAGAAAAATTCCTACGGAAAGTTAAAAAATTACATTTAGAGACATTAAGAAACAACTGATTAGAGATACACCAGTCTGCTAAAGAGTTAAGGTCATTTTGAAGTAAAATACAATCAATAGGAGACTTAATGCAACGAAACAATTTTATATCGTCTGCGAACATAAGACAGTTTGAATTTTTTACTGTATCGGGTATATCATTTATAAGGAGCAGAAAAAGCAGTGGACCTAAGTGGCTCCCTTGAGGTACGCCAGAAGTAACAGCAATGGGATCAGATAGTAAATTATCAATTTTTACGTACTGAGTACGCCCAGTTAAATAAGATTCAAACCATTTCAACATATTTGAATGAAATCCGAGCACCGAAAGTTTCTTTATCAAGATCTCATGATTAACTTTATCAAATGCTTTGGAAAAATCTGTATAGATGACATCACATTGATAACCATCCTCAAGATTACGAGTTATCTCCTTACATAAAATTGAAAGATTTGTAGTAGTCGACCTTCCAGAAACAAATCCATGTTGGAATGGAGAAATTATTTCCTTGAGAAAAAAAGATAACTTTGCATAAATCAGTTTTTCAAAGAGTTTAGGAATCATTGAAAGCTTACTTATTGGACGATAGTTATTGACAGCTTGCTTTGATCCAGATTTATGAATAGGAATAATAAAGGATACTTTCCAATCGTTCAAAAACTGACCCGTATTAAGAGACTCATTAAAAAGCAGAGTTAATGGTTCTAAAAAGGCTCTAGCGCATGTTTTTAACACAATTGGAGGAATACCATCGGGGCCGGGTTGTTTATCCGGATTCAGTTCAGCAAGAGCCTTTTCAACATCAGAGTAACTTAGATATAAGGAACCGATATTTATTTGATTTATTGGAATATTAGGGGTGAAATTTGCGGATGCATAAGATGGTGAATAAACCGATTGAAAAAATTTTGAAAACATATTACAAACTGTCATAAGGTCACTTGATGAGGTATCCAAATAATGCATGCAGTTTGGGATACCATTTGAACATTTCTTATTTTTTACGAAATTCCAAAAACTTTTACTTTATTATACACAAAATATAAAGCGATGCATATAAAAAAAAAATTAAATAAATTAAATTTTTGCACATATTATCTTTGCATGGTTTTATATGGAATACCATAGTCATGAGCAACAGATCGTATGCTTTTTCCGTTTCCACAAATAAGATGGCACGCACGTTCCAAAACTGTTATTTTAGTTGCCCCTTATGATGTTTTTCTTACATATGTCCTCATTTTTCTAGAAATTACCAAACAAAAAATGAGTCAATTTACCCCCAAGAAAAAATGTCAACTTACCCCGATCGGTCTTTCAGCATTCAATGATTTTTTTTCGGTTCTCAGAAATCAAATGAACATAAAACTACCTGGTGTTATGAATACAAACACTTACTTGCTCTTTTTCCTAAAAAAAATTTGACGTTATGCAAAAGCACCCTTACGAAAGAAGAAAAAGAAAACAAAACAAAAAAATTACTCACGAAAGCAAAAAGTTATTTTTTCGCGATAACCTCCGAACGACGCCGGACTCTGGCGAGAGACAACACGAAACTAAGCAAGCACCTGTGCTTGATGTAATAAAAAGAATAAACTTGAAAGAAATTGTTTTGTTTTGAAGTTATTGGCGGTTAGTCTACTTGCCCCTGGAGCCAACTATCCCCGGTTACCCCTACTGTTGAATGTGACATATGACATATTTTCTTAATACTTAATGCGTTCGTTCTTAATAAGCCATTTGGCTGTTTGATTTTTTTTTCAAATCAGACAAAAAATACGACGCATTTCAACTTATATAAACGTAAATTTTACAACTGCAGACAAGCACTGAATTTTGAAGTGCAGTGGCGGGAATTTTCCTTAAATGTTTTTTCAACTTAAAAAGACCAAGTCTAATTTCCATTGCGGACTAACTTAATTGGAAAAATTGATCTTTTTCAACCTAACCAGATATATGATTACGATTTCCTATGTCAAAATTATTTGTCTGTGTTGGTAAAAATTAATTCGTGAAAAGGGGATATCTATCCCCTCATGCTACTTTTGATTTATTGATATTTTGCGCTCAAAAAGGAAAACAGAATTGTAACATAAATAAAAGAGTAATCCTAATTAAAGATAAAAAGTATTTCACTAATTTAAAACTTTTTTCCAAATAGTTTCTTACACCAACGAGCTCCGAAAAATGTGTATATAGGTATACAAAATAATAAAGAAATCATTAAAAGAAACAAAAAATGTGCCTCTTTAGCAAAATGAATAAAAATATGTACCCCCAGCCTTTTTTATTACACCCTAATGTGATACAAATATAGATAAAATGTTTTTATATTACATATTATCACGCAAATCCATTTACCACCAATAAATTAAGTAATTTAGCTCAATCGAGTTTAACGAAATTATTTTGAAAACATGCATTTAAGATATTCATCCACCTTTTCGTAATTTCATTTTTATCGCAAATAAAAATGGCGCCCAACATATGAAAATTGTTACTGTTCACGCATAACCACTTCTTTAACCCAAGTACTCAATGTATTCATGCAGAATTTTTTTTTTGTTCATAAATTATAACGAAGAAGTCGTGATAACCTATACTCTATACAGCAAGAGCATGTCTTATATAATATTTAAACATAAATTCAAGGTGCTTTTAAGTGTAAGGATATTTTTGAAATAAATTTTTCATGGTCTTGCCTCATCATGAATTCAGATCAAATTTGCACAGGCATAAACAATGAACCACACCACAAGTTCGTCGTGTAGTATAAAAAGAAAAGGAAAGCCAATTTCCAAGAAAGTTCTGCCAACAAATTTTAAAAATTTCCTTCAATTATATCAGCCAGCGAATAAACACAATAAGGTGGTAGAGGTAACACCGTCTGCAAAATTGTTTTAAACTTTTTGACATGTATTTTATGATTTTGAGTTTTATGAAGGGGATTTAAAGGGACCTTTGTTATTTATTTAAAAACTAAATTGTTGCTGAAAAGGTCTCAGAGATATGTTTTAAATTCTTTTCGACTATGATAAGGAAGATATGAAAGATTTAAAGGCATTTTCTCAAAGGACTCATTATCAGCCATCCCATGACACATTTTTCATTTGTCCACTTTAATTTGCACAGCTGGCACTCACTTTCCCTTGTTGTACTTTTCTAGAGGTGTCACGTGGCATAAGATCAAATGACATAAAGCCAAATGAGGGTGTTTGAGCTAGTTAACACAATTACAAAAAATTAAAAATGAATACATACAAAGCAAGTAGTTTCATTATTACATTGGATCTTTGGGCTCCAATCCGAAGAGGGCTGATTCAGCATACAAATTTAATTTCCTCCTTTAAGGTTAAAATGATAAAATGCCCCCTATTTCAGCCGTTCGGATTGGTTCAACAAATTGTAGGACTAGATGTTGGTTCTTCACCAGCTTTGACGCTATTAATCTTTCAAAAAAATCTAAACCTCTCAACCGAATTTAATAAAACTTTTATTATAAGGATAACGGCATTAAAAATAATATCTGATATATCAACTTTGTTTTATTAATATAAAATTATATATATTTGCAGTTATGGGCACTATAGGGAAAGTTTCGACTAGTGAGATCTTGCAATTCCATCTCTCTGTCTATATATCTGTACCTTCACCTAAGACCTCGAACAAAACGCAGCGTCTTCGAAACAGTGAAAGTTTTCAAGTCACTTAACCGCGGGGTAAAAGTAGGCATCATGTAGCGCAAGTAATCAAAAATAGGAGGCCAATGCCAGCGATTCGTGGAGAGTTCACTTTTGCTTGCAAGAGGCAGTACACCCCTAAAAAACAGTTTTGGAAGCAGTTCAGAATCAAATCCAGGCGTTGTGCATGACACTCCATTGCTCTAACCATTTGGCCAAGGAGTACTACAAAAGTAATAGTGCAGGATTTACTAACCCACTTTTAGTCAATGAACAACCAGTTTCCGCACCCATTAGAGAAGACGTTGCTACAAAACGTAGCAGAGCAGCTTCATATGACTCAAGTTCAAGTTCAAAAGGATTTTCTTTCATATAAGGTATATACATAATTTGTAGATCTTCCATTTTATAACATGGCCTACACCGTCTGTCAGTTGGCAAATATTGCTTAATTCTTTAATACAAAAATTTAGTTAAATTGAATAATTTGACAAATTTTTTTTTTTTTTTTTGTATTATTATTTTAAAAGAGTTCTTCCAAGATACGTTTTCTATAAGACAATGCTAGTTTTAAGTAATTGTATAAACACATCCCATCCATCCCACCGTTTAAAATATTGATAGTTTCAGCCTCATTTAAATAATTTTTTCCAAGCGTACTCCTTCTGGTTTCCGTAAATATTGGACATATTCCCATACGTCCTCCCTTTCCCTCAAGTAACATAGCCCACACATTTCTTCCAAGTCACTCCTATAAGGAACATAATTCAAAGGAAGTATCTCATCTCGTGCTTTTAAAACCAGTGACATGAGTTCAGTTGGATACTTCACTCTGAAATAGTTGTTTGTTGCTAGGTTGTCGTTGAGTGATGCATATATACTCCTGCGGATCCAGGTTCTGGCTTTCCAAATGTAGTGCTCTCTTTTTTACAGGCAGTAACCTAATGACGCTAAAGAGTTCGCTTTTCCATCCATTTCATTGCTTTGAAGTGAGAGTGAATGTCCACAGTACTCAGCTAAATCTCTCCAAGAATCGAACCATGATGTTTTTTTTCCGAATCACCAGCATCGTGATTTTCTTTGGTAGTCTGCTATCGTCCATCTTGATGGTGTTAAGAACATAAATCAACCTGCATTTTAAGTGTTGAGATGAATAAGGGGGGGGAAGGCCCGTCTCAAGCATCTGTATGTGGTTTGCAGTACAGTTAGGTAACTTAAGAGTCCATTTGAAGAAATAGCGCAGGAACTGTTCCACTTCGTCAAACTCCTTGTGGGTCCAAACTTGGGCTGCATAGCACATTATTGCTTTGGCTGTGGCTTTAAAAATGCGATACTTTGGCTCATACCCCACGTCCTTGCATAGCATCACAGTGTTCCATGTCGCATTGAGTGCATTTTTGGACTTTTTTTTATAATTTACACGCACTAAAGGGATTATGACTACCCTTAAAATGTTTTCGTACAGTGTGAGCGTTTTAGGAAAGTGGGAGAGGATTTAAGTGGAGATACCGATGCACATTGGTTTTGAATGTCTGAACATTATAATGGGAGGGAAACAAAGAGTTGGGTAAAGCATTCTACATCCACATTCGTGTGATGCGGCTGAAGAAAGAATCTCTGAATTTAACTGTAATTGTAAACTATAACGCGTGTATTACGGTTAAAGAAACATTGCGACGGTGCTCAAGAGTTTCAAATGTTTCTGTTATACTTTTATCACCTATCATTTTTAAAGCTATTTTTTGGATTCTATCCAAAAGACTCAAGTGAGTTATTGGAGCACTTGCCAAATATGGGAATTGTACTCGAGCTTTGGTGGAATATAGGCCTTATTGATGACAGTCAGATCAGAAGGTGTACAAAATTTCTTGCAACATAGTTAGTTTATCTGAAATATGCGTCCTACAGTACAGATTTCTACATAACGTTACACCAAGGTAGTTATATTCTTAGACGACTTCAATGTCTTAATCTCCGAATTTCCATTTTTCACTGCGACAGTTACGTCCACTTCCGTTGCAAAAAACCATTACTTTGGATTTACCTAGGTTCACCTGGACCCTCCATTTGTTGCAGTACTCAGATAATCTGTTGATTATTAGTTGGAGACTTCCAGGCGACTCTGCCAGCACCACGATGTCATCGGCGAACACGAGAGCTTTGACTAAGAGATCAGCTGAAAGTCGCGCTTCACCTTGAAGTATCTCTTCTATGTCATCTATAAATAGAGCAAAAAGAAGAGGACTCAAATTACAGCCTTGCCTCAATCCTATTTCCACCTCGAACTTTTCGGACTTTGTGATTCCAAAGACAACTGCAAATCATACAGAATTTTCAAATCATTAACGAATTTTGTCGAGACTCCTTTGTTGAGTAGCTTAAGAATAAGCGCTTTCTTATCTATCTATCGTGTCAAAAGCCGATTTAAAATCAATAAAGGAGGCATACAGCTTCTTTATAATCTAACATATATGTCAGCTATATTGGTAAGCGAATAGATTTGGTTGATTGTTGAGTAGTTCTTTCGAAAACCAGCTTGTGCTTCGCTCAATAAGTTATTGTTTTGGACCCAACCATTAAGCCTCTTGTAAAGAAGTTTTGAAAAAATTTTCATCGATGAATTAAATAGCGATATCCCTCTATGTCTATAGTTTTCCGGGTCTCCTTTGTCCCCTTTTTTAAAGATTGTCATCAGCCTTTCATCGAATTCTAAACCGCAATATGCAACTAGAAAATAGTTTTTTTTTCGAACTATTTCAAACATGTGATTTCTTAAATCTCGTTCTGAAGAAAACTACCCATTCCAATTTAAAAAAAAAAAAACATTCTCAATAAAAACAAGGAGTAAATAAGAAGACAAAGACGAATTTGCGATTAATACTCGTAGCTTAAATTGACAAATCTTGGCGTGTTCGATATCAACATCATTTGTACTTCCGAATGTTCCGTAAATTAATCCTCTATGATGGGCCTTTGAAGAACATGATATTATTTTGAGTCTTGAAGTAAACGATATATGGTATCAACAACAAACATCTGCCCAACGCCAACGTCTAGGACAATACGTCCTTAATACGAGTATTACCATTACCATAAAAACTTCAAAGTAGTTGAGGAATTCGTTTACATGCAGTACGACTTTACGAAGAAGAATTTACCTAAGAAAGCGCTGCTATTTCAGCATTTCGGTATGGTAAAACAAATGAGATCAAATCTCTTCACGCGTGAAAAATAAGATGCACGACTGGGTCGCACGACTGGGTCGCACGAACTTGCTCCTATGTAATAGACTAGGAATTTTAAAATGAATGTTATTAGAGAAAACTGTTCATAAGGATAAATTTTATTTTTTAAACTCTTTTAGTAGCAAGAGATAGAAACAGAAAGCTATGCAAATATGAATAAATGTATGCAAGAACAAAAATCAAAAGTCGTTGTAGTGGTTTCTTAAAAAAATAAGCTTTTAGGTACAAAATTCTTAAAACATTTTTAAGAAAAAATGTTGGTACGCCAATTTAAAGTTGTTATTACTGTTCGAAAAAAATTAAGCTTACAAAACATATTGAACCGTTTTTGAGATATTAAATTTTCCTAATTCAAATAAAATATTTTTCTTAATGTTTTGAAATGCAATGTTTTTTAAACTTTTTAGAAGCTTGTTTATAAAAAAAATTCATTAAAATCCGTTATGCCGATAATGAGAAATTCAAAATTCGAAAAAATCGTTCTATGGTAGGTACAGTCAGTAATGTCTTGTTTTCAAATATTTTTTATTAAATTATAGAACGTAAAAATTAATTGAAAGAAAAAAAATTTTACCAAAATTCTCGGAATCGTTTTCGAGAAAAATACGATTTTCGAAAAACATTTTTTAACATTTGTATGGAGGGTACCGTTATTTTTAGGTAAAATAAATTTTTTTTCTCATTTCTTGTAGATTGTATTAAGAAGTTTTTATTTATCAAGTTTTAAAAAATCGAGCATGAGGCTTACGAAATATTGAGTTTTCAAAAAAAAAATTTGAAGATTTTTTTAAAAATCCAACAAAATTTTTTTTTGGAAAATTTGAATACATTAATAACATAAAAAAATGATCAAAATCCGTCTGAGAAAATCAAAAACAAAAAAATGGTTCCAAGGGGCGTACCAAAAATAACAATTTTTTGAAAATTTTTTTTCAACCATTACCTAGGCTTAACTATATTAAATTTTTTGAATTTTTCTAAAAAAATCTGTGGGACAGTTTTTCAGAAAAAAAAATATTTATAAGATTTCGAAAAAAATCGTATGGCAGGTCCTGTTATTTTTGGTCTTAAAAAAAAAAGAAAAAAACTTGTGGGGGGGGGGGGGAATTAAAACCCATATCTACCAAGTTTGAAGAAAATCGGCCGAGCCGTTTAGCCTGTAGTCGAACAGACAGAATTGCGAGACCCAATTTTTTGGTCTTCGCTATGATCGTAATGTCAACTTTGATCAAAATCTCTAGTTCGATTTTTTTATGAATGCATAACTTGCCTTATAGTACCTTTAAGTGGCAAGTAAAAATTAAACGCTCTACAAAAAATTTGCTTCCAGCCGTTCTTTTCAGCAGCGAGGTCTTTATGATAAACAGAAAGAGATATTTGATAATGGTCTATTTCGAAAGGTATATTTATCGGAGGATATTTGCTTCAGGGGGAGCAAATGGAGGAGAAGATACAACCAGGAACTGAATAAGCTTTAGCAAGACCTGGATGTAGTGGAGAAAGGCAATGTATGTACACGTATGTTACATTGGCCCGGCCACATCGAACGAATGAAAATGGACGACAAGAAAATAGAACCTCTGGTTTCAAGAACTATCCATTGATGAAGCCAAACAACCTGGTCTGCGTGACTTGAAAGCACTATGCTCGGGATCTTGGAGGCTGAAAAGTCGTCATGTCTAAGACAGTAACCTTTCATAAATTGCAAATTATGATCCGTTTAATTAAAGAACTCTTATTTTAAAAGTATAGGTAAAAACTTATAAAACATCGATAAAGTTTCAAATATAATTTTCTAAATGTATCTTTTCAAATACAAAAATGTTCTGACAAACTTTTTTGAAATAGAAATGTTTCATTGAGAAAAGTTATTTGAATTGAATTTAATTTCCGAATGCAGAACTTTTTGACGCTTATCATCAAAAAGTTTTGAGCAAAATCTCTCTGAGGGTAAAACAAACTTCAAACCGTACCTACACAATGTGTGTTTCATCCTTCCGCCATTGAATTAATACACACAACACACAATACACATGTTCCTTATTTGGGGGTGGGATATTTCTCATGAAACGGGGCATTCAAACTCGTTTATAACTGTTGATGGAAGAACATGACTTCGTAAACTTTTACTTCTGCATCTGTGTGTATATGTATATTTTTCAGAAATATGTGCTTCATTATAACACTGGCAACAATATACGTGTTTAGTATTATTGTTTGTACTTCGTTAACTTATCCTACAAGCCTAATGAATCAAAATGTTGATTCTGGTGTTTAACCAAAAATAAAAGCCCTCCTGAGTTTCGGGGGAACTTGATATACACATACATATGTACATATTGCTCACCATCAAGTTAATGTTGTCTTTAACATATTAATCAAGGTTGTGAATCCTGGCACGCCAAGAGTATGACAGTGGGTCGGGGAAAAGGCTGCCAACTAAGGTATTGTTATGACGTTTATCACTGTCGGCGGCTTATTTTTTCTTTTCAGAAATACCTACCTTTCAATATTTTTCATAATTTAGCGATTATTTTTTTAAAACATTCAAAAGAAACTGTTCATGGAAATAATTTCACGGAAAACTACTTCACACCAATATTTATTCCACTTTTAGTGGGGATGTACTCGTATACCACTTTTCGACATGAAGTTCATTCTCAATCGAACTGAACATTTATAACACTTTTAAGTGAGAAAAAAATTGCTATTTGTTATTGATAGGAAATGATTGGGAACATTTGAATGAACAAAACATAAGTATTTTTTTAACTTCCCATAGGGAGTTATTGTAATCGGTCCGATTTGTCAAATTGGAATTTTTGACATTTCTCGACGTTTCAAGGTCCCTAGAGGCTATATCAATCATTTTTAGAGAGATGTCTGTGTGTGTGTGTGTACGTACGTTCGTACGTTCGTACGTTCGTACGTTCGTACGTTCGTACGTTCGTACGTGCGTACGTTCGTACGTCCGTACGTTCTTGTACCATTTTTCGTCGTCGATATCTCAAGAACGAGTAAAGATATCGACTTCAAATAAATTTTGTTTAATAGATAATAACTTCAAAAGAGGCTGAAAGGGCGTTTATTAAAATTCAGTGAGTAGTTTTTTCACTATAACGGTTTAAAAAAAAAGTAAAAATTTTGCTTAGTTTCAAATATCTCACGAAAAAATAATGCTATTGATTTCAAATAAAATTTAATGTACTCATTATAAGGTCATACAGATTTCGTATGAATTTGGAAAAAAATGAACATACCGTTATTTTTTTAAATAAAAAAAACGAAAAAAAAAATTTAATAACCCAGATATTCTAAGAACGGAAAACAATTTGAAACTCAAAATAATTTTATTTTACGAAAAATAATGTGTTTGACAACTGGTGAAAATTTCAAAAAAAATCAGTTTACAGTTTTTTTACAAAAAATAAAAAACCATATAAAATTCTATTGAAAATTGGTAAAAATTGTTTTTCGACTCAAATTTCTCGAGAACTTGTAGTGATATTGACTTCTAACTTAGTTTATTTTATACATAGTATAATTTTGTACAATTGGTAAAATGTTGACAAATATTGAATTGATAGTTTTTTTTTTTAAATAAAAAACTATTAAAATTTCTAGTGAAAACTAGTTAAAATTGTATTTCAAGTCGAATTTCTTGGGAATGAACACCGATAGTGCCTTCTAAAGTATGTTGTTTTATACATCGATACCTTCCCGTAAGGCATTTCTAAAATTGTTCAGGAAACGAAAAAAACGAAGAAAGTTCTAGTTGAATCATAATGTGCTAAGAGACAATTTTGGTTAAACTAAGTGACATCTAACAAAAGTTTTTGTTGCTCACGACAATGAGATCTTTATTAATGTCGCTTAGCATAATTTTTTTGGGGGTTGGGTACGATTAACCGATTTTTAAAATATCGATTTAAAAAAATCGATCTTGAAAATGTCGATTTTCAAAAAGTCGATTGATAAAAATGTCGACTGATCAAAATGTCGACTATCAAAAATTCGATTTTAAAAATGTCGACTCGAAAAATGTCGACGCGTAAGCAGTGAACTATGTAAGGGGGGGCATGCTGCCCCCTGCTTGGGCACACTATAGGATTTGGGGCAGGTGCGAGGTTGGGTGTATGCAAAGTTTCTTTAGCATTTAAAGAATCGATACGCTCCTCTTTTTTTTAATTTATAAAATTGAATTAATAATAAAATTTAGTTAACATATTAAAAGAGAGCATTCTTGTTTTATTTAACTCAATTTTGGATAAAAGTCGACATTTTCACCGACAAGTTTTCAGTCGACATTTTAATAGTCGAGATTTTAAACTGTCGACTTTTTTTGTCGATCAAACTTCAGTCGACATTTTAACAATCGATGAAATTTATATTTGTCCAGTCGACATTTTTTTTGTCGACATTTCGTACCCTTCCCTTTTTTTGGCGGATAATACAAATTTCAGGGGGCAACATTATTTTAATGAGAAAACATGGCAGTTGTTAATTTTTTTTATTTGTACTCTAGTTTCCTTTTCATGCATAATAGGTTGGTGAAACCTAGGCCAAAACGTGGCCCTTAACATATATTATAATTCCTCATCAAAAAGTAATTTTCGAAAAAAGTGTCGCTTAGTACATTCTTACGGGAAGGTTTCGACATAATACAATTATTAACATGTGGTTAAATTTTGACAAGTATCGAATTGACAGTTTTAACATAAATATAAAAAAAATCTACTAAAAAGTGGTAATATTTGTTTTTCGACTAGAATATCTTGAGAACGAGCAATGATATTGACTTTGCCATTATTTAATTTTATACATAATACAATTTCTAACAAATGGTTTATATTTGACATATATCTAGTTTTAGAGCCGATATATTTTGTAAGTACCCTTTCATCAATAACCAAACCATATCTTTTATATTTGAATATTTCGTTTTTAATTGTTTTTCAATTAAAATGTTTAGAACCGAAATAATAAAGTATATAATATAATACATAATTTTATAATTTTATTATCAACTTAGTTTTTAGAAGAATGTTTGTACTGTACATACTACGTATATGAATAAGGTTGTTCAGTTGTACCCAAGTCCCACATATTCAAATTCCATTAATAGCTATGGTAAAATTGAAGAAAACGTCACAATATGTTTTTATCTTTTTGTCCATGAAAAAGATGTAAAATTCTACTCAAGGTTTTCTTACCACAATGGGAAGTTATCAGTGTGGGTCGCACCCAGCCTCTTTTTTTCGTTCGTTTCGTTCACTATATGTTCATTGGTTTCAGTGGAAACAGATTGACATTTGGATTGATTGAGGTCTACTGTGATTGCAATCAATCAATCTTTTTGGTGAACGGGTGACAAAGACCGAATCAATCGCGATTGACACAGCTCCATATTGTAGTAACGGAGTGCCGTGGACGATACAGACCACCCAAAGTGTGAGTTAAATCCTTTGTACCCATTTCTTTTCACCAAAGTATTGCTGTCAAAAATAAATAGTTGACATTGACATCTCCTGTGGTAACATACAGTTTGGTTTTTAATACTTCCTTTGTATATAAAACCTATAGTATTACCATGGAGAGTGATTTTGTGGTATCAACGCTATCCTGGTGGTGGCGCTGAAATAAGCCCACGATTTTACAGTGGATAGTAGGATAAGATACAAAACAAGTAGTAAAAAAGAGAATATTAACTTCCCATAGGGAGTTATTGTAATCGGTCCGATTTGTCAAATTGGAATTTTTGACATTTCTCGACGTTTCAAGGTCCCTAGAGGCTATATCAATCATTTTTAGAGAGATGTCTGTGTGTGTGTGTGTACGTACGTTCGTACGTTCGTACGTTCGTACGTTCGTACGTTCGTACGTTCGTACGTTCGTACGTCCGTACGTTCTTGTACCATTTTTCGTCGTCGATATCTCAAGAACGAGTAAAGATATCGACTTCAAATAAATTTTGTTTAATAGATAATAACTTCGAAAGAGGCTGAAAGGGCGTTTATAAAAATTCAGTGAGTAGTTTTTTCACTATAACGGTTTAAAAAAAAAGTAAAAATTTTGCTTAGTTTCAAATATCTCACGAAAAAATAATGCTATTGATTTCAAATAAAATTTAATGTACTCATTATAAGGTCATACAAATTTGGTATGAATTTGGACAAAAATTAACATACCGTTATTTTTTTAAATACAAAAAACGAAAAAAAAAAATTTAATAACCCAGATATTCTAAGAACGGAAAACAATTTGAAACTCAAAATAATTTTATTTTACGAAAAATAATGTGTTTGACAACTGGTGAAAATTTCAAAAAAAATCAGTTTACAGTTTTTTTACAAAAAATAAAAAACCATATAAAATTCTATTGAAAATTGGTAAAAATTGTTTTTCGACTCAAATTTCTCGAGAACTTGTAGTGATATTGACTTCTAACTTAGTTTATTTTATACATAGTATAATTTTGTACAATTGGTAAAATGTTGACAAATATTGAATTGATAGTTTTTTTTTTTTGAAATAAAAAACTATTAAAAATTCTAGTGAAAACTAGTTAAAATTGTATTTCAAGTCGAAATTCTTGGGAATGAACACCGATTGCCTTCTAAAGTATGTTGTTTTATACATCGATACCTTCCCGTAAGAATATATACTAAGCGACATTTCTAAAATTGTTCAGGAAACGAAAAAAACGAAGAAAGTTCGTTGGCGAAACCCAGGCCAAAACGTGGCCCTTAACATATATTATATTTCGTCATCAAAAAGTCATTTTCGAAAAAAGTGCCGCTTAGTACATTCTTACGGGAAGGTATCGACATAATACAATTATTAACATATGGTTAAATTTTGACAAGTATCGAATTGACAGTTTTAACAAAAATATAAAAAAAATCTACTAAAAAGTGGTAATATTTGTTTTTCGACTAGAATATCTCGAGAACGAGCAATGATATTGACTTTGCCATTATTTAATTTTATACATAATACAATTTCTAACAAATGGTTTATATTTGACATATATCTAGTTTTAGAGCGGATATATTTTGTAAGTACCCTTCCATCAATAACCAAACCATATCTTTTATATTTGAATATTTCGTTTTTAAATTTTTTTCAATTAAAATGTTTGGAACCGAAATAATAAAGTAATTTCTATAATATAATATATAATTTTATAATTTTATTATCAACTTAATTTTTAGAAGAATGTATGTACTGTACATACGTATATGAATAAGGTTGTTCAGTTGTACCCAAGTCCCACATATTCAAATTCCATTAATAGCTATGTTAAAATTGAAGAAAACGTCACAATATGTTTTTATCTTTTTGTCCATGAAAAAGATGTGAAATTCTACTCAAGGTTTTCTTACCACAATGGGAAGTTATCAGTGTGGGTCGCACCCAGCCTCTTTTTTTATTATTAAATTTAGCAGAGAGGAATCTAAGAAATACTATCGCTATGCTTAAGATATCGCTCCAATCGTTCGCATTCATATGAGAGTACTATAAGTTTTATACAGGGTGTCCAGTAATTCGTGTGCCATACTTTAGGATGTGATTCTTGGTCATATTCTAAGAAAAAAACTGTTGTACAGTAAAGTCGGATTTTCAACTTTGACATCACTTTTTGACGATTTAAAAAAAGGCTAACTTTGGTGTACCCTGACCCATGTTAAGGTCAATTTCTCTGTCAGTACTAGTAGTAGGGACCTCATTTTAGACTTTTTTTAGAAGAAATATTAACCTTTAAAACTACGTTTAAATTGAGGTGATGTATTTTTAGGGTTGCCAGATATTCAATTTTAAATGGTGTTCAATTTGTCTTGCCCGAGCAAAATTTTGACTTTGAGGTTAAGTTTTTTCAAAAAATGCGTAATAAACATAAAGTTTTCTCAGTTTTACCTGAAAACCAAAACAATAAAAAAAAACTCAACAATATTTGCACCCAAGGACCCATACATTTTATAATAATTGGAAAAATCTACAGGCAAAATTTGAAAAATATGATTTCTTTCCCTGAGGTGTAAGGGGTTTTTGTGTAGTTTTTAGTAAATTTTTATTTTATGTACACACAAATAAAGTCATAATAACGTTTTTGGTTTTCATCTTGAATGTTTATTCTCGATAAGTCTTTTCTTACTTTTATGGATCCTTATTCGAAAATACGTTTTTCTAATTTAGTTAAAGTTGTTATTTCAGACGAGTTAACAACTTCTTGCATTCGTCCCCATATAAAAAACTCCAGTACAGTGAGATCGGGTGATCTTGCAGGCCAGCGAATTGGTCCATTTCTGCCTATCTATCGATCACCGTATTCTTCATCCAGCCAATCCTTAACTTCACGGCCATAGTAGGCCGGAGCACCATCTTGTTGGAAATATGATGAAGCTAGTTGAAGCAGTGGAACAACCTCTAATGGGTTTAATAGATTATTTTGTAAAAACTTCAGATAGTAGAATTAAGTCGGGGTGGTATTTTGAAAGGCCCGATTATTTTATTTCCAACTACACCTGCTGAATCTGTGCTGAAATGATCTTTGCCGTCTTAAATGTGGATTGCTCGAAGCCCATGTGTGGAGATTATGGAAATTTTTAATACCATCTCTTGTGAATTGAGATTCGTCTGGCCAAAGAATTCTGTTTATAAACTGGTTATCATCCGAGCTTTTCAAAATCATCGGGAAGCAGTTCTTGCACAGGTGTATGGTGATATGGATACATATTTTCACCATGCAACATAAATTCTGTGTTGGAAACATTAAACTGTAGAGCCAAGCGTCTTATGCTGATGGAAGGATCGAGTTCAGCAGCTGCCAGTATTCTTTCATCGACTGAAACTACTCTTGTGCTTACAGCTCCCGCGTTAGGTCTAGCAGTTGAAACTGATCCAGTTTCTCGAAAGGTATTTCCAAAAACATTTTGAGAAAGAAGTCGTTTTTTATGATAAAGTTCATGGTATCTTCGTTGTACTCTTCTTGAATTTCTATTACATAACCCATAACCGAGTAAAATGTCTGCGTATTCTTCTCTCGTAAATCAAGGCATTTCAAAAAGCGCTCTTATCCAACTGGAATCGTGACATAACTTGATAATCTGATGAATGAAATTTGTTTTTCAATTCTTGTCTACCACTTAGTTTAGTTTAGTTAATTTACCCATTAAACATTCATAGCCCCAATTTAACTCTCCCTGAGAAGAGGTAAGGTAATTAGGGTTTTGACAGCAAGTCAAGTAGGCATACACTTTTACAACCTTTTTGATGAGTGCGCAGTCTTAAAAATACCTAAAAACTATCAATTCTTGGCAAACCACTCCAATTGCCCAGTGCTGCAATAAAAGTTGGTAAAAAACCCAAAATTCGATTTTTTACTTGTTTTAGATTTTCCCAAGTATCATAAAATGTATGGGTTTTTGGGTGCACTTATTAATTTTTTTTTATTATTGTTTTGTTATTCAGGTCGAAATAAGAAAACTGTGTTTATTATGCATTTTTTGGAAAAAATTGAGCTCAAAGTCAAAACTTTGCTCGGGTAAGAAAAATTGAAGACCATTTAAAATTGAATATTTGGCAACCCTAAAAACACATCAGCTCAATTAAAACGTAGTTTTTAAAATTAGTATTTGTACTAAAAAAAAAATGAGGTCCCTACCATTAGTACAGACAGAGAAATTGACTTTAACAATTTAACGTGGGTCAGAGTACACCAAAGTTAGCCTTATTTTAAATCGTCAAAAAGTATGATGTCATGAAAATCAGGCTTTACTGTAGAACAATTTTTTTCTTAGAATATGACCAAGAATCACATCCAAAGTATGGCACACGAATTACCGGACACCCTGTAGAGCGATGTTTTATTTACGGACGAAAGCAAATTTAATAAATTTGGTTCGAATGGCAAACCACATGTGTGGAGAAGAGCTAATGAAGAGCTTCTTTCGAAAAATTTGAAACCTACTGTTAAGCATGGATGTTGATCGGTGTTGGTTTGGGGTTGCTTTTCGGCGTCAGCGCCCGGTGCTCTCATTTTGTAGACGGAATTATAGACCAACATGCATATTTAGATATATTGAAGTTAAATTTTCCGATATCTGTTGGAAAATTTGGTCTTAGTGATCGCTGGAAATTTTATGAAGACAACGATCCTAAGCGTAAGACTTACAAAGTTCGATCGTGTATACTCTACAACTGTCCCCACGTCATGGAAACACCAACCCAAAGTCCCGATCTAAGCCCGATTGAGAATATGTGACATGCGTTATTTCTAACAAAGTTGATCTGAAAAGGGTTCTTCTTAAAGGGGGGACTAAAATTGAGCCAGCATTTTGTGCAAAGGACTTTGCAAAAAATCAAAACACTTCAAGCCATTGTGCAACTGTCCAAGTTTGGCTTGCTGATTAAAATTTTTCTTTTTTTACGTTTTTGGTTTAATTTTTTTCATATAAATGAATATCCTTGTAATTTTTGTTTGTTTATAACTTCAAATAAATAGTTTTATGAGAAAATAATTTTATTTTTTTTCTACTTCGTCTAATTACTGCAATATATTAATTCATATATAAATTTCGAAGGTGTCAGAGTTTGGCTTGGAGCCACTGTATATATTTAAACTTTTCATATATATTTAGCTGTATATAAAACAATAATATGTACATATGTATGAGTTTGTAAAATTAGTTCCTTTTGTTAATCCTTCACTTCAATTTTTATGATTAATTTGTTTTATTTAAGCCATCCTAACCCTCGTTTCATTTTCATACAAAATTCAATTGGCTGCTTGAATGATATAGGCATGCCAAAAAAAATTTTTAAACATCGCTGCCGTCGGTCGTGGATGCGATGTCAGATTTAAAAAATCCCGATGATAGATTGAAAGTTTGCTCAAATTGAAAAGTTTGTCAGGCAGATGTTTTTGTGTTCATGGAGCTATGTATACCAACTTGTAAGCTTGGCAATTTGTTATTTTCATGTTAAACCAGAATAACATATTGGGCTAACACAAATCGATATCATCCCACACTACCTTCCTAGTTCTCGTGGGGCTGAACAAGTTCGTATTTGACACATTGTGTTCGTACATTTTGTAAGTAAAAGAATTGTCCCCATGTGTATGTATGTACATATTTGTGCAAAGTTTTGTGTTTAATTAGTTTTCCTGTATTCATTTCTTTTTTCACATTTTGTATTTTTCTCATCCCGTTGGGGCTTCAAATAATTTAGTTCTTTCATTCATTCGTTACGTTTACACTTTACGGGATGCGCTTTGGTGAACAAAAGACCTCATGCTTTTTATTTATTTTTCAAACTTTTCTATGGAATACACGATACAGATAAAGGGTGTTACAGAAAACTTGATATCGCTTAAATTTAAAGGGATTATTTTAAAGTACAGATACAAAGATCTATCTATGCAACAGAGCATGGCGTCGTCAGTTGGCGCTTGGGGATATAATTTATTATTTTGACAAACGTTTTAAGAAACCGCAATTCAATACCTATGTATGTACATATAGATATAACTTATATCTTTCACACCGATGTGCACTCAGTGGGAATTTAAAAATCTGTGTCTTCTACATATTTTTCGAGAATATTTAGAAAGGGTGTGTCAATATCCGGAGCTCAAAATCCTAAGAATAATTCAATAGGTATCAGCAGGTTACGGAATAGAACTGGCTCGAAGCCAACGCATTGTAGGTTTACGTAGAGACCCTTTCTGATTCCTAATAAGGGGTTTCACAGTTTCTTTACTACTTCTTTCACTACTAGATCGATAGTAGCAGTTCGAAGGATATCTAATGTATTCATCCTAATTGCGATTGTCAATAATGAATTGATACTTGTTATTAGTTAAGAAATATCTTCAATCGGCATTGTGTCTCTCAACCATCAATGAATAGTTGCTAGACTGTGAATTGGTATCAATTCTCCATTGTGAATGGTTTGTCAGTGTCATTTGTCATCGTCTTTATTGTAATATGCTAAGTTTTCTTTCAATTGAAAAATGTTAGTTGCACGAAAAAAAAAAATTTAAGTTTTTGCGTAAAATTTTGAATTAAAAGTTTTTAATAAATCAATTACAAACCCGAGGTGGCAAGGATTTAAGCTATAGAAACATTTTATATTATAATAAAAAAAAGTAAATTTTTGCACCGAATTTTTAAAGATCTTTGTAATAAATAAATAATTTTAAAAAGAGCTTTTATTAAAATCTTAAATAAAATAAGACTAGTCATAAGAACTCTCAAAAGATCACTATATACAGTCGACTCCCTCTAAGTCGAACTTTCACGGGATATCAAAACTAGTTCGATTTAGAGGGAGTTTTAGAAAAATTCGAGTTAGAGATAGTTTTTTTTTTTTAATGATTTATCGAATTAAATAACAAGTAAAATAAATAAACCTAAGCTTCGTGCTTTTATCGCTCATTAATCCATAATTATGTATTATAAGAAAATATTTTTTCAACTTAATTATTTAAAAAAAATTGTAATTTTAGACATCACAGTCGCCGTGTCACCAGTACTTGCCTTTTTTTAACAAAAAATTCTTTTTTAAATAAGCAATTTTGAATTTCATCTTTCTTTTCAATTGCAGATTGAATGTACCAATTGGATTTTCAATTTAATTTTTCTCTGGTATTTCAAAGTCTATTATTTCAGCTTCTTCTTCAGCTTCATTTTCACCGTCATTAGTATCATCAGCATCTGCTTCCAAAATTGACTCGTTATCAGGGGCTACCATGCCGTCATCGACTTCAACATAGTCCTTCCAATGTACGCCTTCAACATTATAATGAGCTTCTGTTAGCATTTCCCACATTATCTCGATTTCTTGGGTGTCTTCGTTGTTACATCTAAGTAAGTTAAGCGGAATATCATCTTCGTTATCCCACGTCTCAGACTTAAATTTGGCCTTTTTGAAACAATTTTCAATTGACAATGGAGTAACGTCCCCATGCCTTTTAGATTTCGCGCACACAATCGAGAAGTGATATTTTATATTGCTCTTTTTTGGTTTCCCAAACCCTTATGATCTTGGTGAGAAGACGGCGATTATAGTGTACTTTCAAATTTTGTATTATACCCATGTCCGTTGGCTGAACTATTGAGTACATATTGGGGGGAGGGGGGGAGGAAATACTCAAGCTTTATAAACTTTAATTTATCCTTAACTTGTTTTGGGTGAGCTTGGAGTTATCGATAATGAATAATACTTTGCGCGTTGATCTTCCAAATTTAGAATCAAGTTTCAAAAGCCAACTTGTGAAAAGGTCTGATGTCATCCAAGAACGATGGTTTACTATATAGTCCACCGGCAAAGTTTTAATTTTATTGAAACAACGAGGATTTTTGCTTTTCCCTAACCAGAAGCTTTGTTGTTGGAATGGATCCAACCAACAAATGCTTTTTTTATTGCCTTGCAATTTTTTTATGAATATCTTTTTAGGAAGAGATGTTTGTGTTTGATAATATTGTAAATTGCAGGTATAGCAGCGCAGCACACTGACATGACGGTAACGGCGCAGGTGATGCAACATAGAGAATCAAAGAGTTCGAGTGTGTGCTTTTAATAATAATTACAAGCTATAACGAGTTGTGATTTCAGAGTTTTTTTTTTGATTTTTTTTCGGCAAAAGAAAAAAATTCGACTTAGAAGGAAAGAAAATAGGTCAATAATCAAGAGAATGTGTTCGAGTTAGAAGGAACTTCGACTTAGAGGGAGTTCAACTTAGAGAGAGTCGACTGTATATCCTTTTCTGTTAAATATCTTTAAAAAAAAATTATCCCAAGACGTTAAATTCTCATAAATAATAAAGTTGCTTTTCAATTACGAAACTTAAGAGAAAAATGAGTAATAGATGGTTCCATAAGTCCCTGAAAAATTAAATAAGGAACACTCTTTTTGGCCAAAAAACGTTTGGCGAAGTTTTGAATTTGTTTTGGATTTTTTTTTAACGACGAGCTCTTCATTCGACTCAAATGTTTGACCTCAATGATTGGAAATAAAAAATAGTCGCAGAGAGCTTAATCTGCGGAATATACTGGATTAGGGCGTAGTTCGTAACCCTTCTCACGGACTTGTATGCCGGTGCTTTGTTCTACAGCTCACGCGTAATTTGTGCTGCTGGTATTCGTTTTACACTTTTCAAGATAATCGATGTGAATACCACCGCGTTCATCCCAAAAATTTAACTCCATGTCCTAATTTACTGTAAAACCCACCTTGGCCTTCTTCGTCTTCGATTGACCAAGAGAAGTACATTGTTACGACTGGTGTACCTTGGTCTCTGGTGTGTAAATACAAGTTTTATCTATGGTTACAAAATGGTGCAAAAACTTGGTCGATTTTGTTTTTGTCTTTGAACGACCGGACCGAAATTGATTAAACCAATTCTAATGGTTTCAACCGATGCACTAAAATAAAAAATAAAGCATAACATGAAAGTTTAACCGTTATGTCATAAATAAAAAGGCACTGCATCTTGTGACAACCATATTTACCACGCCATGTCGATCCGTTACATTTATTCTAAGTCAAAAGTTAGTGCTTGCCGGATCGACTTTCAAAAAAAAAATACTTTACCCATTTTCCCTTGCGATACTTACTTAATGGCTCCGAAATCTTAGCATCCCATATGTAAAATTTTGACATTTATTGAATGGTCAACAAAGGTGGACTGGTGTAATTGTTTAGTCAGCTATAAATTTGTTTTAATTATTTTGTTTGCGTCCTAACTGCGGGTCACTGTGGCGTATGTGTAACTTTTTTATATTGAAATATTTTATTGGTTTGGTTAATACAAATGGTTCAACTATATCCTTGATCAATTAGTCAGACCAGTTAACTTTGTTGACCATTCAGATAATATCCCCCTAGTATTCGAGCGACCATACCATAACACAAAGTTTGAGTAGTTATACGTAAAAATATTAATGTAAAGAAATTAAAACAAATGTATAAATCAGAGCTTTACTTACATCTTTTACATTTTTTGCATGATTTTGCTTCCAAATAGTGCAAATTTGTTTGATACGAGGCTCATTCTACAAATATTGAAAAATATTTGATATTTGGTTGCGTATAAAATTATAGAGCATAACAGACAAATTTGTATCCTGTCTCTAAATGCATATTCCTAACTCATAAGCGGTGAAGATACATATGTGTCACTACAATACTGGGGTGACGATTTTTTAAAAATGCTTAAACTATAAAATATTTGCTTTTACAGAAGGTATATATACCATCTATTCCACGATTATGTAGACCTATCCGGATCATTTTTTTGAAAGAATCAAATGACATCACAAAAGATGAATTTAGATACATTGAAACCCAAAGTCAAAAAATTATCAAAAACAGAAGTTCCGATTAACAATTATTGTGTCTTGAAAGTTAAACATACATTATTGCCCACCAAGTTACAAAACTATCGAAGAAACAAAACAAACTAGAACAAAACATTCACACAGATAGGAAACCAGATAGCAAAACTTATGAAAATATTTATAAAATATGGTAAGTAATTTTTGTATGTATTAACTACACTTTGTAAGAACCTTTTTCATTTAAAAATACCAACAAATAATTTTGATCAGCTTTTTGGGTCAAATACCCCTATGTGCGATGATGGCAAAGAGTCTCCATAATATTTTGTTAAGCTTTTGTTGTGTTTGCGTGATGATTTTTTCTCGTAAAAAATGAGTTTAATGAAAATGCTTAGAGGGAAAGAAAGCTGGGAAGATACCATCTACATCTGGTGACTTTTAGAGTTGAAAAGTGTTATCCTTTTACTTGAACACATGTTCCTACCTATTTACCTGTCCTCTATTTTTGGTATGAGAGGTATTCTATCTACCAAGTTAGCATTTTAGGTTTTATGATAAAATACTATTTTTAGGACTTTTGCCATATTTAAGTAATTTTTTGAGGCATTCACGGGCACGAAATGTCCTGTCTATACTAGTATTACTAGTGCTATATGCCTGTGTATGTAGTAGATTTTACTAACAACACACTTACAAAAATGAATAAAAAGCAATAGAGTTTACGCCTTGATATACGCCGTACGGTATACAATACCGTATGTGAGTGCATTCTAGTCGTTTTCTCTACTTAAAAAACGGTTAATTTTACAGAAAAATGCAAGAGACATTTTGTGTAGACAATTTCACGACAAACAATTTTTATACCTTTATTGACCTCTGAGCAATAGATGGCGAGATATTTGCGAAAAACTGATTTTTGTGTACTTTTGACCCTTATAACTTTTTTAGCCGGCAAGATATCAATGTCGATTTTTCACATCTTCATTACAATGACGTAAAAAAGGTGTATACAAAAATTCAGCTCACTAGGAATTTTTCCGCAAATAAAACCTAAAATGACTGGACTAATTTGGATGCGTTCGTTTGAGAGAGGCGCTTCTTGACAAACAAAATGATGGACTTGAAGTGGCGACGCCATGTTTTTTTTTTTTCAATTTTAAGTGATACATAGTGATAGAGCTTGTTTTATTTCGTAATCATATTCTTGGAAGGACATATTTAGGAGATTTCGTTAAAATCTAATTATGGAAATCTGATGTTTTGATAAGCTTTTGAGCTTTTTGATCGAAAATCCATGTTTTTCGTATTTTTTTGTTCCTAATTTTGTTGAGTTTCCGTCATTTGGATTCAATGGTTTTTTTTCAAGGTTTTTCAATGCAGCATACACTGATTATACTATACGCTTACATCAGCGGTGATGGTTACAAAACTGATAACAATAATAATGTTAACGCATGTTTTTCTTAAAATCTAATTCTTTTAATAAAAATGTTAAAATGTTGTTTTGTTTTAAATTTGCTTTTTCAAAAACTGACTAGTTAGGTATCTACGAGTATTTACAAAAATACTGAATGTCACTCACTTCCACCCACCGTAAATCGTTGGCGTTCCGTCGGAGGTCTTAAAATTTGATCATCTTTTTTTTTATTTTACTGGTCTATATTAAAATTTCTACACTTTTTTTTATTTACTAAACTTTTATTAACTATTTTTCTTTTTATTTTCAGGGTAAGTTACCTATTACTCGGAATTGACATTTTCCATTTTAACTAGCTTTGTGGGGTAAGTATTTGTTTAATAATGGCAGAACTTGGTCTATTAGATTATCTAGAATGCAAAGCTACCGTACAACCGTTTTGTTTTTTTTTTTTTCAAACTTTCTCGGAAACAGCACTTAAGATTGGATTTCTTAACAAATGGCAATAATATTTTTGAGAAATTGTCTTATTTTTTAATATGTCTCTTACATATACATACATACATACATAATACATATGTACATCCGGTATAGCTTTTTATTCGTATTATTGCTTTTTAATCGTATTCACAAAAGTAAAAGATATAACAAGACGAAAAGTACGAGAACGCTAAACCCTTCCCCTCTAAGGATTTTATGTGATTGCTTTAATTCGATAAGATTCAAATAAAATATTTCTTGCCCGAGAAAAACTTCCAACTGTAAAACGTCAAACGTCGTAATTTCTGCAAGATTATCCATCGTATATTTTTAACTAACGTCCTTAATTTAATAGATCCATTTCATTATTCTGCTAAAACGTAGACAAAATATTCTGCTAGTTCTTTTTCAAATTAAATCTATTTATAGAAACAAACATAACCGTTGAACCAAAAAGGTTTTTATTCATCTAAGATAAGGAAATGTATAAAATTACAAGACTTATTCTCACAACTACGTGAAGGCTAAAGCATCTACTTCTGAAATTTTTCACTATTCCAGTGCAGTTGAAATAGTTAGACACACCTGTAATTCAATTAAATTGAATTAAAGGTGTATGCTCCACCGTAAGAAAAAGAGCCAAAAATAAATAATTGAGATTGAGGCATATTTAAAATTCTAAAACAGTGGCTTATTAACTAGGATAAAACTACGATTTTGTAAATTTCAATCGCATTTAGCATCATACTTTCTCTGCCCTTTTATTAAAGCTAAAACCATCGAATACCTATTCTTCACATGACTCTTCTCTTTGACATTTACAAACATCAAAACAGGTCTGTTTACTTAGATTTTTGCATGAACTGTCAATTTTTATTTTAAAAAATAGCCTAACTTAGCTCGATACTATTTAGACAATTTTTAAAATTAAGAAAGACTTAGTAATCTACCTAAAAGTTAGCAAATTGTTAAGTAGTATCATACTAATACCTTAATACTAGGCTCTTTAAAATTTTGCGCCTATATTTTCACCTGGAAATACCTCATAATCATGAATGAAAATATGCACATATAGCCAGAAATGTTCATTCGCTATACGCTGAGTAAAGAGGGCATGTGCTTTTTTGCTCAGTGGCCTACGATTTCATTGGTTCGTGCGCCCCTTTTTTGCTCAGTATTTTACTGAATCGCACTTACTTTCTCTTATGTAAAAGTACTTTAAAATTTAAAAATTTCCTATAAATATAAAAACATACATAGATGTAGGTTATTAAAATGTTCAAATGCATACAATTGACATCTGATTTCTAGAAAAGGAAGAATTAAAGATTTCTAGAAATATATGAATTTTTGCAAAGAACCTTAAGTACCAAGTTTGAAAAAAAAAATAGCTTCAGCGGCTTAGACGGTTGAGGTACAGACATACAGACAGACCAACGGAACTGCGGGACCCTTTTTTTCGTATTCTCCATTATCGTAACGTCAACTTTGATCATAATCTCGAGTTCTATTTGTTTTTCAAACGCAAAATTTTCCCTTTAGTACGTATATCGCAATTTAAAAAGTGCATCTTCATAGCTCAGATGTTCTTAATATAGGTAAAAAGACCGCATGTCCTTTTCTCTAATAAATATAAAATAGCATAGTTTTTTAAATAACAAATATTTGCTTTAATTTTCAACTATATTTAATTTGAAGGTAATAAAACCAATCCTGATAATTCTTAAATAAAATTAAAATAAAATAAATAAGTATTTTTTTTTCTCTCTCATGTAAATTGTATTATTGTAAAATTGTAAAATAATAATTAGTTTGTTGTATTGTTAAAACAATTTATAAATTGGTTTAACTTTTGCTTTTTTAAGACTTAAGTCTGTTGTAAAAGATACTTGAATAAATAAATGAAAATGAAATGAAAAATAAAACCAAAGAAAAATGCATTTATCTCAAAACTAAAAATGAAGATACGCCCTTTATTTTTATTTATTCTTACGATGCATGGCAGTATAAGTTCGTTAGCATGTTGAAGAAACTTTAAGAAAAATTTAAGGCCGTATAAGAAACCTGAGTATTTGCTCTATACATCATCCATCCAGTGTCATACATATTGCGGCTTCCAAGGTTAATTTCAATCTGTCGGTGAGTCTCTCAGTTACGGTTTTAGAGATTTTTGAATTCCCTTATCTCAGAAATTACGAATACCAAGGAGTTGAAATTTAATGAAGATGACAAAATTAGGTCATATTAAAAATAAGTAAAAAATGTGTTTTAACAAATATCCAAAAAAATCCAATTTATTGTTCATACTAACATATTGTTATATTTTTGCTAGCTCCGTTAAATAAAACTTATTACTCTTTTTAGTATTTCTTCTTTATTTACACTTTCCAAATCAAAACAATAAATCTCAATTTATAATTAACATTTAATCAAATTTAAATCACACTTGTTGAATAACACTTTCCACAATTAGTTGTTCTCAAAGGTTCTCGTCTTGGAATGTTCTAGATGGTTGGAATAAGGCGCAATACATTTGACATTGGAAAATAGGTTTTTGTTTCTTCCATAGAGTAGATATGCAATTTTCCAACAGACGGCGCTGTAGGAGTATAAAGCTCTGTTCACAACAATATGTTACCTTTAACTGGATGTCCTAATCATACAAAATGCCCAAACGAAATCAGTTTTTACTTGCGACTTATAGGTACTTTACGGCAAGTTATGCTTAAGTTACTTAAGGTGGCGCTACAGTCCGGGGTGGACCAGGGCCTCAATCAACAAGCTTCTCCAGCTAGCTCGGTCCCTAGCTAGCTGTCTCCAGTTTCGCACGCCAAGTTGGTTGAGGTCCTCCCCCACTTGTGTGCGCCACCTGAGTCGCGGTCTTCCTCTACTTCGCCGTCCCTCGGGGTTTGATTCGAAGACTTTCCGGGCCGGAGCATTCGGGTCCATTCGCTCTACATGACCAAGCCATCTCAGTCGCTGGACTTTTATACGTTTGACTAGGTCAGTTTCACTGTACAGCCCGTACAGTTCGTGGTTAAATCTTCTCCTCCACTCCCCATCTATGCAGACGGGACCAAAGATCACACGAAGAATTTTCCTCTCGAAACAGCCTAAAGCGCTCTCATCCACCTTCGACAAAGTCCATGTCTCTGCACCATAGACAAGGACCGGAATGACAAGGGACACTTTAGTTGCTCGAGAGAGGACTTTGCTACTCAATTGCCTTCTTAGTCCAAAGAAACAGCGATTGGCAAGAGTTATTCTCCGTTTGATTTCAGCACTGGTGTTGTTTTCAGAGTTTATAGCGGCGCCTAGGTATATGAAGTCCTTCACTACCTCAAAGTTATAGCTGTCTATAATGACGTTTTGTCCAAGACGTCGGTGTTGTGTGTCCTTTCTTGATGACAACATATATTTGGTCTTGCCCTCATTTACCGCTAAACCCATCTTCTTCGCTTCCGTCTCAATGTTCACAAAAGCGCCACTGACATCTTCCAATAATGTCAATGTCGTCGGCGTATCCGAGTAATTGGACGGACTTTTGAAAGAATGTGCCTCTTGTGTTGACGCGTGAGTTTTGCACTATTCTTTCAAGAACTATGTTGAAGAAGTCGCACGATAGAGCATTGCCTTGCCTAAAACCTTTTTTGACATCAAATGCATCGGTGAGATCTTTTCCGACCTTGATGGAGCAGCGTGCATTCTCCATCGTCATCCTGCACAAGCGGACAAGTTTGTCAGGGATGCCAAAACTAGACATTACTCTATATAGTTCGTTCCTATAGGTGCTATCGTACGCGGCTTTGAAATCGATGAAAAGGTGGTACATATGTGTCGATTTGTAGCTCCTGGGTTTTTTCCAAGAACTGCCGTAATGTGAATATTTGATCGATGGTGGACTTTCCTGGTCTAAAGCCGCACTGATATGGACCTATCAAGTTGTTGACGAAAGGCTTCGGACGTTCACATAATACGGCAGAAAGAATCTTATACGCGATGTAGATGTTCAGGAGACTTATGCCTCTGTAGTTGGCGCAGTTCAAAGGGTCTCCTTTCTTGAGGATCGGACAAACATTGCTGAGATTGAATTCATCGGGCATGCTTTCTTCCGACCATATTTTGCAGATGAGTTGGTGCAAGCTCCCAACCAAGTCATCGCCTGCCGCTTTGAATAGTTCGGCAGCAAGGCCGTCAGCTCCAGCGGCTTTGTTGGACTTGAGATTCGATATAGCTATCTTCACTTCGTCCAGGTCGGGTGGGCGGTATTGTTGGTCTACGTCGCCTAAGTCGAATGGTACTATCTCTATAGCAGCGGCATTCTTTTCTTCATCGCCATTATAAAGATTGGAGAAATGTTCTTTCCATATCCTCAGCATGGACTGCGGTTCTACTACGATGTTCCCGTGATTATCCTTGCAGGCTTCGGCTCGGGGATTGTATCCTTGTGATTGTTTTTTTTACCTTTTGGTAAAACTTCCGAACCTCATTCCTGCCATGGCATCCTTCTACTTCCTCGATCAAGCGCTTCTCATGCTCCTTCTTTTTCTTTCTTAGAAGCCGGTGTTCTTGTCTTCTCTTCTGCTCGTAGAGCTCGCGAGGAGCTCTAGTCCTTCTTTGCAGCGCCGCTTTATATGCGTTTTGTTTTGCTGCAGATGCTTGCCGGCACTCATCGTCAAACCAGGGGTTTCGTTGTGGTGGTCGTGTAAAACCCAGCACATCAGAGGCGGCATCTCTGATGGCTGCTTGGCAATGTTGCCTCAATACTTGATGCTGGCTGCAAAGGACTTCTTAAGAGGTTGTTAGAAACTCGATCGGAAAAGGACCTTGCGATCTCTTGCGATTGTAAGCGTCCAACGTCGAACTTCCTCGCAGTACTTCCTTGTTTTGGCTTGGGTCGGGATATCCGCAGCCGAACCTTGGCTACAACGAGGTAGTGGTCCGAGTCGATATTAATCCCTCGAAACGTGCGGACATCCTATATACTGGAGAAGTGCCTTGAATCGATCGCAATGTGGTCAATCTGGTTTACGGTTGATTGATCAGGAGATCGCCATGTCCCTTTGTGAATATCCAGATGTTTGAACTGCGTACTTGGCATGCGCGCAAATCAGGCTAATGTTGGCGAATTTGGCCTTGATGCGGATTGTCGTGAGGCGCTCGTTCACACAGTTGAAACTTAAGACTTTTTGCCTGAGCCTAGTTCCAACAACAAATCCGCATCCAAATAAACGCTGCTTTTGTTCTCTGTAGCAGTCACCGTAGTAAATATCGCAGTCTTTTAATTTTCGTCTCCCCGGTCCGTCCCATCGCATCTCTTGGATGGCGGTAATATCTGCTTTGTATCAGTTTAGGGCTTCCGCTAATTGTTCGGCTGCACGTGGTCTATTAAGGGAACTAACATTGCACGTACAGATCCGAAGTTATGCATTTGTAAAAAAAAAAATCAAGCTCGAAATTTTGATTGAAGTTGACAATACGATGATAGCGAAGACGAAAAAAGTGGGTCTAGAAATTCTGTCTGTTTGTCTGCCTGTTCGAATACAGCCTAAACGGCTTGGGTGTTTTAGAATTTTCCCCAAACACATTTTTTTTTAAGACCAAAAATAACCGTACCTGTCGTACGATTTTTTTTTTTTATTTTATAAATATTTTTTTCCAAAAGTTGTCCCACAGAATTGTTTTTAAAAATTAAAAAAAAAATTATTTAATTAAAGCTATGAGTAATGGTTGAAAAAAATGTTGTTATTTTTGGTACCCTCTTTGGAGAAATTTTTTTTGTTTTTGATTTTCTCAAAAACGGTACAACCGATTTTGATGATTTTGTTCATGCTAAAGCTCCCAAAAAGTTTGAATATTATTTTGTATTCAAATTTTCATTTTTTTTTACTCTTTTTTTTTCAAAACTCAATATTTCGAAAACACCACGATTTTTTTAAAACTTTATAGATAAAAGTTTCTTAATATAATTTACAAAGATGTGAGAAAAAACAACTATTTTACTTAAAAGTAACGGCACCATACAAATGTTAAAAAATGGTTCTCGAAAATCGTATTTTTCTCGAAAATGGTTCCGAGAATGTTAATAAATTTTAATTTAATCAAAAACAATTTAAGTTAAGATACTAATGACTGTACCTAAACCTCCCATAGAACCATTTTTTCGAATTTTAAATTTCTCGTTATCTGTAATGTCAAAGCCGGAACAAAAATTGAATGCAACAGAACTGTATTGTGTTTTTTGATCTTTTAAGTCAAACTTACTCCCAATCAGTTTTGCTTTGAACAGAGTTCTGATTTGTAACGTTGTTAAATCATGTACATATATGTAGATACTATTTCTAAGAACAATGTATTTAAATTGTTTGTTTGACGTGCCATAGAAGTTCTGTTTTCCGAATTTGGGAAATACAACAGCAGTGAGACAAATTTTTAAAAACTCTTTTTATAAATGATTCCAAATTTGTTTGACATTTCGACTAACGAAGTTAACCGCACTGTACACATAGACCTTTTCACCTTTCAAATAAAAAAAAACACTTTTTATCCTACTACCTTCCCTACTGCCTCTGTGGATAAAAACTTTTCCTGACGACCACGAAAAGGATTTATGTTGTGCAAGCGGTTTAGTGAAAATTATTTCAGATTGTCAGAAATTGTTATAATTTGTTCCATGGCTTATGGAATGGGGAAGGTAAACTGAACCTCAATGATGGGAAAAGTTTGTTTTTTTTCCTTTTGGCACCATCATCCCTTTCAGTTTTCCATTTGGGGATAGAATGTTTTCATAAATTATGAATATGTTCAGTCTTTTTTTACTTGGTTTTTCTATGATATTTATACATACATATTTCTATAAAATAAACACAAAAATGTATGTGAAAAAAAAACAAACACTTTTATCCAATTAATCCAATTTAGTCGCTTTGGTGGCTATAATCTGTGGGTTTAATATCGAGGAGATGGGAAGAAAAGTTCAAACAAATTATTATTTAAACACGGTCTATGTTTTGGGGGCTTATAATAATTCAGTGATACTAGGTTGTTGTTAATTTGTGTTTGCATTCATACAATACGATCTAGGAGACGAATTGAAATGTATACTTTGTGGTAATTAATCAGAATCTTGAAAAGTAGTGTGATCTAAAAGAACGCCAAGTTCTTACTTCATGAAGGTTAAACACCGAATATTTAAAGTAGAATAATATTGAACCAGCTACAATGTAATAGAGAAATTTTATTATTTAATGATTACTGACTAAAATTTGATGGCTTCACTGGTCAAATTTTTAACACCTTTCGAATAAGGATACGGAAAGACAGAAGGGTGGACTCTACGTACTAAAATCAACTTAGTTTATAGCTTCCTATTTCTTTTGGTAGATATATTTTCTTTTTGTTATTGGTTGTTTTGATTTGCGCTTCAATTATTTCTTCTTGCCCTGGCAAGTGCAAGATACCTAACACTAACCTACCTTAATTACAGTAATCGGAGATACTCCATATAAATTAAACATTTTCTCAGAAAGTGGGCACGCCCCCTGAATGGAAAACCCCATTTTTTTATTTTTGGTCCTTTATATGCATCCTTTATACCGATCTACCAAATTTCATCGTTCTACTGCAATAGGAAGTGTGCCATATATAATTTACATCAGTTCTGAGGAAGTGGGCGGATACCACGCCCGTTAAATGGAAAACTTCAAATTTTCGATTTTTTCCTCTGCTTGCATGACAAGACCTACCGTTGTGCAAAATTACAAGATTCTACGATGTCAGTCAGTCAGTTACGGTTTTTGTGATTTTTGATTTTGATTTTTGAATTTAAAGTTTCTTAATAAGGAGGGGTAAAAAATCGCCTGAGTTTGTTCCTGTAAAAAGGGTTTAGTGCCAGAATTTGGCTGGGCACTACTGTGCCCTTTGATAAAAAGAAAAGAAAATAATATCTATTTGCTTATGTTCCGTTTTTTCCGGAGAAAAATATTTAAATTTTAAAAGGCAGAATTATATTAACCTAAGGCGTAGTAGTTAGGACAAAGGATTGTCGCGCCGAAGGATTAGCGATTTATTCCTAGCTACTTCTGCAGAAAAATTACCTCTTACGGGAAAATTGGACAATTTTTCTTGTCGGTGAACTCATTTATGCAGAAATAGCCCTCGTCACTGGCTATGATTTTTTGATCGAAATCGTGTTAAAAAAAATGCTATTAAAATTCTTCATGTTGATTTGCCAAGAAAGCCTTAGTAAATGACAGAAGTAGGTTCAACAATATGACCGCAATCCGCAAACCTTTTATAACTTATATCTCCTAAGATAAAACTGTGATGATTTTTTTTTTTTACAAGAAACGATGAGCAGTTGTTGGAAACAGGTTTTTCTTAGTTACAGCTGAACCACACTAATAAAAACAGCACCATATTTTTTAACACTAGCTACAGTGGGTTATCAATTTATTACGGCCAGTGGAAGAAAATTGAGTGTTTTTGTATAAAAACACACTTAACTTTTTTATTTTTCTATTTTTTACTTGCGACTTATAGGTACTATAAGGCAAGTTATGCATTCGGAAAAAAATCGAACTCGAGATTTTGATCAAAGTTGACATTACGATGATAGCGAAGACCAAAAAAGTGGGTCTCGCAATTCTGTCTGTCTGTCTGTCTATTCGGCTACAGCCTAAACGGCTCGGCCGATTTTTTTTAAACTTGGTAGATATCATTTTTATTTTTTCCCCCCACACGTTTTTTTCTTTTTTTTTTTTTTAAGACCAAAAATAACGGTACCTGCCATAGGATTTTTTTTCGAAATTTTATAAATATTTTTTTTTCTCAAAAACTGTTCGACAGATTTAAAAAATAAAAATACAGAAAAATTTCATTTAGTTAAAGCTAGGTAGTAGTTGAAAAAAAATTGCGAAAAATGGTTATCGAGGGAACCATGGAACCATTTTTTTTGTTTTTGATTTTCTCGAAAACGGTACAACCGATTTTGATCTTTTTTTTTTTTGCTAAGGCTCTTCAAAAATTTAAATAGAATTGTGTATTCAAATTTTCCAAAAATTTTTTTTTGGATTTAAAAAAAAAAACAACAAAATTTTTTTTCAAAACTCAATATTTCGAAAAAACCATGCTAGATTTTTTTAAACTTGATAAATAAAAGTTTTTTAATATAATTTACAAGATGTGCGAAAAAAAAATTGATTTTACCTAAAAATAAAGGTACCCACCATACAAATGTAAAAAAAAAAATTTGAAAATGGTTTTCAAAAATCGTATTTTTCTCGAAAAGGGCACCTAGAATTTTGATAAAAAATTTTTTCTTTCAATTAAGTTTTATTATCTTTAATTTAATAAAAAAAAATTTGAAATTAAGATATTAAGGCTTGCACCTACCATAGAACCATTTTTTCGAATTTTGAATTTCTCATAAATGACATGACGGATTTTAATGAAATTTCTTACAGAGATGCTTCCAAAAAGTTTAAAAAAGATTGCATTTCGAAACTTTAAGAAAAAGTAGGAAAATTCAATATTTCAAAAACGGCTTAGTATTTTTTTTTTTGTAAATTTTATTTTTATTCGAACAATAATAAAACTTTAAATTGGAGTACCAATAATTTCTTATATAAAATCTTATTTTTTTAAGAAATCACTACAACGAATTATAATTTTTGTTCTTGCATAAATTCATATTTGCATAACATTCTGTTTCTATCTCTTACTACTAAAAGAGTTTAAAAAATAAAATTTATCCTTATGAACAGTTTTCTCTAGTAACATTCATTTTTAAATTCCTAGTCTATTACATAGGAGCAAGTTCGTGCGACCCAGTCGTGCATTTTATTTTTTATTTGTATTGAATTTTTTTTAAATCTTTCAAACCAAATAAAAATAAGTTTTAACCAAAAAAAAATGAACAAAGTTTAAAAAAAAATTTAGTATTTTGTATTTTAAACGTTTGTCCATCATCGCCTTCGTGAAAAGTTGATTTTTTAGAAGTGGCTTCTTTGCTGGACGGCAGCAACTAGAACCCATATTTTTATGGCGACGACGTATAACTGTTATGTCGGAAATCTATAACAGACTCTTGGATCAAATTTGTCCGATTTATACGCATGTAGATTTTTCTATTGCAAACGCATATTTATTTAATTTTGCATTCATCTCGGAGAGGAGAGTAGTAATTTTTTTTCGTCCAGATTTTTTTTTCGCATAGGCGAAAGGGTGGGATTTTCGTGTATTTTTTTTTATTTTATCTACGGAAGACTTTGCCGCTATTGTAATCAATGGAATTTTTTTCTCTGAAAGTGGTAGGTATTCAATAAAAGTGTCCATATTTCGAAAATTTCTTCTGGCGAATGGTCTTTTCGTCTAGCCTGGTTAAACGAGGGTTTAAAACAAAACATTCGATTAAACTAAATTGATTGTACACATAATATAAAACTAAATGATTTCCAGAACACGTATATGCGAATTCCGGTAAAGTAACCCATGATAATTGAAGAAAAAACACGTTAACAATCTCAAGAAATAAAAAATCAATATTTAAAAAAAATGAGATACCCATTTAAAAAGATGGCTACTACCAAAATAAATATTGTTTAGTGATACCAATTTTTATTTAATTTAAAGCTTATTACTCATAAATTAATTTTATAAAAAAATAACTCTAAGGATATTTTATGCATTTTAAGCACTTAATCCTGAAAATGTGATATTTATTCAAGTGGCCGTAATAATCTGATCACCCACTGTATTAGCTACCAATTTCAAACATAAAATTTCATCAATACTTTTATATTTTTAAATCTTTGTTTCCTAAAAGTTCTACTTTATTAGTTTTTTAAATTGAATCCGTTTGTCTATAGAAGGACGAGGAGGGGACATGTTTCTACAATAGAATCGCATCAGAAGGACAATTATCTTTTTCATAATGCTGTTTTAAACCCGACGGGCATGAACAGAACGATAGAAAAATGTCTGTTATGATAGCAAATAACCTTTGGTTGGAGTGTTCTTTTAGATTATTTTTCGCTGTACGACTGACATTCGTTTGAACGAATTGATTTTTTTTTTATTTTACTTTTCACGCTTGTTCGTTTCTTTTCGTTCTGGCATTAAGTTTAATTTTTTTAACTACGGCCGACTGACGTTAAAAGAAACAGTTTCTATAAATGAAGCTATACCCACTGCTAGGAACGAACCAAATGAGATTTTGTCCTGAGAAACGGATATAATTTAGATTCTTCTTTCTGATTATTGCTGACTAATTTTAGCGGAAGTGGAAAAAGAACTAGAAAATAAGCGAGCTATTTTTGGTTAAAAGAACTTATAGCTACAGTTAACCGGATATATAAGTGGTCTTGGGAATGCGTCAGGCTTTGGGAATCAAGTGGATTCAATTTACTGTGAGATTTCAAATGAAGATATCCTAAGGAAACTAATGATGATATTCCTTATTTCCTGGCAGAGCACGTGATTGAAATTATTAAAAAAAAGAAGATTTATGAATTTAAACATTCGTAATAGAAATCAAGAGCTTCAAAGACACGCAGCAAAATCATTTAAAGTTTGTATTTTTTTTTTGTATTATTGGCATTAATGAGAAAATATTTTGGTTCGCAAAATTTAAAGTTTTATTATTACTAGCTTTTCCCATAACAAGAAAATCAAAAACACCAAAAATTATGTTGGTATAATATGGTATAATATAGTATCTCCTAATTCAAGACTTCTGGGAGACCTGGTTTTGGAAAGAGATTTATATCTAAAGAGAGTCTGCAGGTGGAGATATTTCCTTAACCAAAGTTCGTAAGAGATTGCAGTTTTCAACGTTCAGTAGGAAATACATATTTACATACATTCATGAATGTTCGTGTTTTTTTCCAATCTCCAAAAAAAGTTTTTTCTATAATTTTTAGAAAAAAAAAATCAAGGATTACCCTGTTCCTCGAAAAATCATAGTTTTTTCAATGTTTCGTAAATCCATTGAGGCATTTGTTACAGAAATAAAAAATTACTTGTAGGAAAGTTTTTCGTGTACTAAATTCAAACCGGAACTCAGAATTTCTTATCACATCAGGTTTTTGGCATATTACCGTTAAGCAAAAAAATATATGTATATTTTTGAGACTATGTAGCAACGAGGCCTATTTATTAACAAAATATTCAATGATTTCTGAAAATCCTAATCTTCTTCTTCAAAAATTAATTTAAATCCTTCCACTATCTATCATTTAACTTGCGATATAGGTACTATAGGGCAAGTTCTGCATTTGTAAAAAAAATCGAACTCGAGATTTTGATCAAAGTTGACATTACGATGATAGCGAAGACGAAAAAGTGGGTCCGACAATTCCGTCTGTCCGTCTGTATGTCTGTATGTCTGTATGTCTGTACCTCGAACTACAGCCTAAACTACCGGAGGTATTTTCTTCAAACTCAAGGAGAAATTGAATTTTTTTTTTAGCTCTAAAACTAACGGTACCCCCCATACACCCGTAATGCAAAATCTTATTTATCTCGAAAACGGCTCTAACGATTTTGATAAAAAAAATAGGTGTGATATTATGGACATGGACTATATTTTGGTGAAAACAAATTTGGGGGGAAATGTTATTAGAGGTACCTGTCATAGAACGGTTTTTTTGATTTTCGAATTTCTCACCAACGGCTCTAACGATCTTAACCAAAATTTTTATGCAGGAGCTGCTTTGCATTTGAAAAAATATAAACTAAAAATTTTTTCGAAAAAATAATTTTTGGATTTTCAAAAAATAATATCTACAATTTTTTTTTTTGAAAATTCAATATCTTCAAAACCGATACACGAATAAATTTTTAAATTACGTTTTAAAATGTATTTTATTAAATACTAACAATTCGCATATCAATTTTTTTATAAAAATTTTAAGGAAAATTTAGTACACAAAAAACATGTTTCAGTGTGTCTGTATGTCTGTACCTCTCACTACAGCCTAAACCACTGGACCTATTTCTTTCAATCTCGGTAGTTAAGAGTCTTCGGTGATTCCCTAGAGGAAAAATTGATACACCCGTAATGCAAAATCTTATTTATCTCGAAAACGGCTCTAACGATTTTGATAAAAAAAATTAAGTGTGATATTATGGACATGGACTACATTTTGGTCAAAAAAAATTTTGGGGCAAAATGTTATTAGGGGCACCTGCCATAGACCCGTTTTTTTGATTTTCGACTTTCTCATTAACGGCTCTAAGGATTTTAACACAAAATTTTCAGCAGGAGTCCCCTTGAGTTTAAAATAATATTGCATATAAAAATATTCGAAAAAATATTTGTTGGTTTTTTTTTTTAAATTCTTCAAAACCTATGAACGATTATTTTTTGAAATTATTTCCTAAAATCAATATTATTTAATACTTAAAATTCGCATCCCACATTTGTTCTTGAAAAATTTTAAAGAAATTTCTTATATAAAAAATGTATTTAATAATAAAACGATTTTTTAAAGTTTGTTTGCATAAATTCATACTTTTCTAGAAATAAGACGGCAATTTTATGCATTTGAACATTATTATCTCATTAAATCCATGTTTTATATTTATAAAATGTATCTTAAATTCCAAAGTACTTTTACATAAGAGCAAGTTCGTGCGATCCAGTCGTGCATTTTATTTTAAATAAGCCCTTATATATATACAACGAATATTTGATGAAGAATTTTAAATCAGACTAAAAAAATGTCCCTAAACGAATCTTATTTTTAATTTTTAACGCACTTAACGACATGGTGTTAAATCCATAAATAAAATTGGTAATCATCAAACGATAGCGCTCACTAAGGCCTGGCCAACGTCGATCTAAAAGAAGAACCGATGACACCATCAGCCAAAAGTCCACACCAAACAGTGACCTTCTCTGAATGTATTGCAATTAATTCGATCTCTTGCTTGTTGAAAAACATATTCATCCAGAAATGCTGCTTGTCGTCTGAATATGATCTTGTGACGAAATTGGGGTCAACTTCCAATATGTTCTTGAACACTATAACTCACTATGTTGATGGCAAAACAGATTAAATAAAAGACAGTCAGTTTGAAAGATGTTACTTCAACAATATGGCCGCAATCATCTATCAACTTTTAAAAAATTCCTTCTTTGAAACACTTGAGTTATTTTTTTTTACAATTTACACGCACTCAGGATTTTTTTAAGAGACCTTTATTATTTTTGGGAAGGTGGGTGGAGGGGGAGAGAAAGGAGGGGTCGATGAATATGATTCTTGAATGTTTGCAAATCGGAATGGCAAAGGAAAACCGTGCCACTAAATTATTCCATAATCTTGTTGTCCGACTAAAAACGAATCTCTCTATTTGACAGTACGACCTAAATTATGTTATTATTAAGAGATTTAATAATTCTCTTTATTTTTCAGGCTAACAGAAAAACCCATTCTATAACATATTTCCATAGAGTCAATTTTTTATATTTTTCTAATCTTAGTAAGCTTAATCCTATTTTAAGTTATAAGAAGTCCGTAAAATGCATTTACTCTTGTTGAATATTCAACAGAATTTTCTCCACTCAGCCGAATTTATTCCAATCTGAATTACAAACAGTAAATATAGGGTTGCCTGGCTGCACATTTTCCTGCTGTTTCCATGGTAAATGCTCATATCGACTTTACTAAGAAATAGTGTTGAAACTTATTTGAATTTAAACTCCTTCCATTAAAAAAAAATCCCCAAAAGTTTAGTACCATGAACTATGTATATATGAGTAGAGATTCCTACGATGCAGTCGTCCATACAGTTTCATCATGTCTAATGGCAGCCTTGATTGTATTACGAGTACATATCAGGTGTATTCTTGGCTTTCAGCCAGAGTTCACATTTCATCTATCACCAAAGATCAGAATATAATGTAAATCAATTATGTGTGGTAAAAGGATGCATTTCGGCATTGAATAGAACGATGGATTAAGTGTGCTAATTGAATGGAAATATCTCCTCAATGCAAACGTTTGTCTTTCCAAAACCGCAATGTCAATGAAAGTTTGGGTAATACCCCCCTTATTCTATTTTAATTGGCCAATAAATTATCGAAAGTTTTTCTCGGCTTGCATTCCTTCCTTTCCACACCATCACCTCTGGCAAACAGATAATTAAATCCTTGTGTTGAATAATAATCACCAACCAAAGTATATGTTATCGACCTATACGTCTTTCATCCTCACATTGATTTGAATCTCATTAAATTAAGCTTCTTTATTCTGGAATCAATTAATTTAGCTTTCAAAACTGTTCAAATAGCCATCATTGTCTGAAGAGAATCAAAGAAGATTCGATTAATTGATTAAAAAAAATTCTATTGTCATGGATGAATTATTTTAATGAAGTATCTTTGAATTAACTTTGTTCAAGATTGTCAGCAAGAGCTTATTCAGGACATATTCCATTGTTTCTTAAAGCAAGTTAAAATAAGTTTCAGCATTATGGATAGATAAATATTCCGATTTAATTAAATTTTTATTATCCATAAGATATCCATAGAGACGGCCTAAGAAAAAATACTACATTTTTAATTCTGTAGACATGGGATGTAATTGTAAGACTTTAACTATAAATTTAATCCGGATGCAGAAGGCAGCCAGGAATAAGTTTTCCTAGAAAAAGTTCTGGAACAACAATTATTTTTGATATCATCGAATCCTGACATAGATTCTTAAGAGAAAATAGAAATGCACCATTAAAATTTAAATTTTAAAAATCAAATAACTGCATAGTTATTAAAAGTTTTTCAATTAGCGCGGATAGATTTTTGCGGCCTGTGATGCCATGTTGTTTTGGTGAAATCGGCTTAATCTGTTAATTATTCAGTTGATGATGCCAAATCACCATGGCAAGTAATACGATTGAACAGCGCGTCTAAATGATAAAATTTTATTAGCACAATATGTGTTCGTGATAAAATGTTGCGCTTATACTGCCCATTTTACGGTGGATATGGTGGACTCTCGCGAGGCTTTTTAACGAGGCTTAAGTATTATAAGTTTCTGAATATTTAAAGCCAACCTTTCTGAGGAAAGCTAGAATGAATTCATACAAGCTAGAAAGACCTGTAACGGCGATTTTCGACAGACCAAATTTTTAAATTAAGACAAAAAATACTATAGGTACAATGCCAATGCCCTAAAACTATTCCAAAAGCAGCTTTTAATAGACTTTAGTATGAAGCTCTTCCACCCCAACACATCAGTGCGGCTGAAAAAACATTCTCTAAATTTAATAGTTCGTCCGAATAGGGCTGCGTCAATCCAGGAACTATTCGATTTTTTGACCCGATCATCGGAAAGTATTGATGATTGAAATCACAAATTTTCATTTCAATAGATCCCAATTTCAATCTTTTCAATGAATTTTTGATATCACTTAACTCCATCAATAAATGATTTACTCGATTTTATTTGTCCCGATTGAATCAATGTCAATTATAAATGCCAGAAGGACGGTGGACTGGAATTTATGGGTTGAACTGGACACTGATGAACATTCTTGATTATGTTGGTTGTTGGCTTTTGATGTTGTGGGCAGCAGAAGCAATTGTTGAGTTGAACTGGTGTTACTCGTATTTGAGGTATCAGCATCAAGTTTGTTGACTGTGGGAGTTTTTTGGCAGTAGCCGCGCTTTGCCCTTCCATTATAAATTTGATCAAAGTGCATCCAAACTGCACTCCACTTTTATTTAAATCTGACATTATACAAACAAAGATTAAAAATTCATCAATTTAGTCATTCTGAAAAATGATACAATTGTTTTTGTTTTAAATACTTTGTCGTGGCTATTAAATTATCAATATTTTTAGTAGGAAAAAATGGTAGTCGGATTTTTTATTAAATTTGGATCAAATTGTATTCGATCAAATTCGGAACGATATTGAATTGGAATTAGAGATTGAATTTCATCGAAATCAAAATGAAAATTGAATCGGAACAGTACTGAATCATTTGAGTGAAATGAAAATGATCGATTGATTGAAATGATCGAATCATTTTGGTAATCGATTGTTGAATGATTCGATCATTTGACATGAATGATTTACTCATTTACTGTGTATAAAAATAGAAATTTATATTTATTTATTAAGCTTAATACAAAAAAGAACTTACAAATCTAAGCCACAAGTTTTTTACATAAAAAACTTAAAAATTAATCTTAAAAATAAATGACTGAAAAAGATAAGGGGTTCAGGATAAGCGGAGTTTCAGAGTGAGAAAGAACTGATATGGTCAATTGGTTAAAGGTGTCCTGTGAGTAGAGATAAAATATTGAGACGCATAAAACATTGCGGCGTTATTCGAGATATTCAAATGCTTCTGCTATACCTTTCTACTTTTTTTTAAATTCTATCCAAGACATTCAAATAGGTTATTAGAGCACCTGTCGAAATATGAGAATTATGCTCGGAAAGGGTGACAAATCTTGCATCGTAGGAGAAAACTTAAACACTTAGCAGCATTTCTGGCGACGTCAACTATGTGGTCATTCCACACAAGGTGGTCTGTAATACACGTACCAATAACTGAAAGGTGTTCGGTTTCCTAAATGTAAATGCCTCTCATATTTAAATAGTGGCATAAGGAAAAGATTTCGCTTTAACGACAGAATACAGCCTTGAGTTTTTGAAGCACTAAATTGTACTCGGTTTCTTATTACCCAATGGACAATCCTTTTGCGATCAAAGTTTAATACGCTATCATTTAGAAGAAGGAAATGAATTTTGAAATGAATATGAGAAACTAAGGATACTGCCATCACCAAAACAATTTAATGGATAGAAGTTTCGTTTATATATTGGAGGAAGAGAGTTGGAGACAAAACAGAGCTCTGCGGTAGCTCAGTATTTATTTGAGATCATCCAAAACGACTTGTCTTGAGCGGTCCCAAATATAATTTTCAATCCAAATGCAGGCATTTTTTATTAAAGAGCTTCATGCTAAAGTCTATTAAAAGCTGCTTTTGGAATATCAAGCGCAGTAATATTAGTTTCTCCAAGACATTCTCTTTCCAATGTAATATTTGTTTTAGAAATAGAAATTTTGTTTAAGAATTAGAAATATTTGTATTCACTCTTTTTTCATTTCCAACTTAAAACTAATACATCACAATAAGAAATAAATAATAGTTATCATTCTCTAACTTGTAAGTTAGTGTTGAATGATACATTTGTGAATTAATTTTATAATAATTAGAAGCTGTTGTGGGGTGACAATCAGCAATATAATAAAAACAATAATTCAAAAAGTTAAGCCGATTAATAAATATTTCAGATATAATTATAACTGATATACATATATAAAAAGAAATACAAATTCATCAAAAAATTCAGAAAAAATAAAAAAAATAACAGCAAATGATACATTTTTATGATTTTACCATAAAATTATAATACAAATTTCAACAATAGTTTTCAATAAAATTTATGTCAATTGTGAAAAGCCAGTCTTTTACTTTTCTTAAGAAAGAGTATAATTTTTGAGTTGTTCTGAAAGACAGAGGTAATTTATTAAATGACTTTGGTGCTGCGGCAGTATAAGAGTTGGAGAAATGAGTTTTGTAGGCAGTGGGTTTATTTGCAAGTTTATTCTTAAATTATATAATTGCGAGTATCTACTAGGAATATTACCGCTTTGCTTGAAAAATTCTTTAAGAACTTTAAAAATATAAGATGTCTTATAGGTAGAATTCGCAATTTCTTGTATAAAGACCAACTTTCAGTATAACGATTTTTGTTGCGAATAATTCGAATAAGATGTTTTTGGGCAATCAATAAAAGTCTAAAAGTATTTGCATAGCAACCACCCCAGCTCGATAAACCGTATTGTAGTTTAGAGTGCACAAGAGCATAATAATATTGAAGTTAGAACCCTTTTAAAACAGAATGGTTTTAAAAGATACATTTTTCGCGTTATGAGCATATCAAATTATTTTTGGTCTTTCAAATTAAGATTAGAATCAATTGTAACACCCAAATATATAAAATTATTCACTGAATCAATTTTGAAACAAGAATTGGAACAAGAATATTTGTGTTGAAAATTAGGTTTACCACAATTGTGAATTGGAAAGCAGAATTGCCTAAAACTTGAAGAATGAAAAAATAAATTATATTTACAAACTCGATGACCAGATTTTCTAAAAGTCATGAACTTGGTTTTTTCACTTACTTTTAGCTTATGGTTAGAAAACAAAGTCCTTAGAACTTCAAGGTCCTCTTAAAAATTGAGCTTATATAAACAAGAAAAAACAAAGGGCCGAGTACAGATCCCTGTGGTACTCCATTTTTTAAAAATCGAGCTTCACTATGTGTACCGTTTACAATGAATTTTTGAACTCTTTCTTTTAATGATGATTGCAACCATTGAAAAATTACTCCTCTAAATCCGGCATTATACAACTTACGTAATAGAAAATCATGGTCAACCATATCAAATGCTTTTGGCATATCGATGAAAAGAGCCATTGTAGATCTATTATTATTTAAGCTGCCATAAAGTTGACTACAAAGCCTAAGACTTGCATCTTCGGTTGATTTTCCTGAACGGAAACCAAATTGATTTTCGCTAAAAAACCTGTTTTTATTTAGAAAAAAAGTAATTCTTTTGATCATAAGTTTTTCAAATAATTTTGAAAAAGTAGGAAGAATAGAGATAGGTCAGTAGTTAAGCATATTTTTCATATCTCCCTTTTTAAAGAGGGGAATAACCTCAGCACACTTAAATTGTTCTGGAAAACAACCCTGTTCAACACGCAATTTTTTTAAGTAGGCTACTCGATAATCCATCTGAAGTGGAAGAATTTTTATTTTTCAGAGATAAAATAGTTTTGTAGATTTCAAAAGAGGTGATTGGACTAAAAGTAAAGCTATTTGGTTGTATTTAGTCAACATCCAGACAATGTTCAGTATAACAATTACAATTACTACCGGAATCAATGGATTGCTTCAATGTATCAGATATTTCTGTAAAATATTCATTAAATTTGTTCGATATACAGTTAAAATCTGTTAGAGGAACATTATTAACTACAATAGTTTCTCTTGCATTTGACTTCTTTTTTTTACCTAAAATGTTGTCAATTGCTTTACATTCTTCTTTAGTATTGCTCTTCGATTTTTCAAATAAGTTAGAGTAGTACTTTTCGTGAGTCAATTCAACATTTTTGCTAACAGCTTTACAAAGTTTAAGGTAATACTTTTTTTAGTTTTTCATTGTTTGGATGTTTTTTTTAGCTTTATACTAATTTTGCTCTTTTGTTTAGTCTGCTTTAAGAGACTCACATTCATTCAAAGCTTTAGAAATTTATATTTATTCAAATTTTGTATCGATACAGAAGAACCTGACTTTATATGATTTTGCAATATTGAGATAAAAATAGCAAACGCAGTAGGTGGGTCCTTTTCCGCATATGCCTGATCCCAAAATTCATGCTTCAAATCATTCTGCAATAATATGTAATCGGTGGTATAATGCTCTTTTGTTCGTGTTTCTGAAGTAAAACTCAAATTGTTTTCTAATATATTAAATAAAATGATAGATTTATGATAAGTTATATTTGGGCCGAGAACACTCCCAACAAATTTAAATTTATTACTGACTTTAAAACGGGTAAAAATGTGGACAATACAAGACAAGTACTTTTAGATTCTGTTACGCGGATTGGGTCATTCATAATTGCCTTTAGGCCATTCGAATCCATGAGAAATAAATGATTTTCAGTGTCTTTGTCGGACACGTCCAAAATATCAATATTAATATCTCCAATTAGAACTAAATTACAAGTTTTGTTTGTACAAAGAATTTTACTGAGTTCCTCTGTGAACAAACTTTTACTAAACGCTTGCAATCAATATAAACACAACATTGTATATGTATAGTTTTCTTTTTGATAACAAAATGACAACTTTTCAACATCCGCGCTACATATTGATTTTGGAAAATTTGTGAACCAAACTCTCTTCAATATAAATTGCAACACCACCTGACGAATAAGTTTCATTGCAACAACTCAAAAGTGCATAACCCGGTATGTTATAAAGGTTAATTTCACTCTCATAAACCCAAATCTCTGTTAAAACAATTATAGCTGGCAATTTTTGAAGTGACTCAATGTGAGCTAAGAAATTGGAAAACAAATTTCTGAGGATATGTATACAGGGTGTCCCACAGTCACCGCCCCAAATGAAAACCATGGATTCCTGAGGTCATTTTAAGTCGAAAAACTTAAGAGGTCATTTTCTCGTTTTCGTCCCGTTTTCGAGTTATAACGGTTTTTATGGTTTTTCTCTTAACTGGCTTTATCTTTGCCAAACTACGTCCGATTCGTAAAATTTTTTTTATAACAAATCAAGAATTTATTACAGTTTTAGTTTGTCTAAAGACTTTTTTTTCTGCGGATAACCGTTTCTCCGCAATTTTGCATCAAACCCAATTTTTTCGTTTTTTAAGTAGTTTTTTTCACTTTGATATCATTTTATTCAAAAAAACACGTTAATGAGTATTAATTTTTTTTCACTTATTATTAAAGCCCAGTTCATTTTCTTAAAAAAAAATATTTTTTTTCTTAAAAAGAATACTAAATGTAATTAACAAAAAATAAACAAACTGAGTGAATTAAAAAAAAATAATAATTTTTAAATACAAAATTAACTTTTTCTGAGCTATTGTGGTTAAGAAAAGGACAAATAGATCAATTTATCCCATTTCAGTGTATATTAATAACATTTCCAGATATTCTTGATTAGTGTAATCCATTGTTCGCAAATAATTGAAAAAAAAACTACAACTTGAATAACAAATCCAAAATGGAGTATCAAGTGAAAGAACACGACGCGGACACTAGATCACGCGAGAAAGATATTTACAACCTTCAAATCATAATGCAAATCTTTACTATTTACATAAGTTAACGGTCTTACTAATTAACTTTATCTATTTGTCCTTTTCTTAACCACAATAGCTCAGAAAAAGTTAATTTTGTATTTACACCCTGTATAATAAAACTACGAAAAACTGGAACTTCACAAATATTTTAAACTGGAGAAAGAATACAAAAATTTAAAACTAAAGTGCAACAGTATATCCTTTCAAAAGCTTCCCTGTTTTTTTAACGAGCGAATTATGATAATCATCGTATGGGTAGTAATAACCCCTTGATTGTACGCATATTATAAAAAAAAAAAATGAATTCGTTAATTGAATAAAAAAAAATTACAATGCCGACCCAGACTATGTCTGGTAAGAATTATTCAAACATAATTTTTCAGTTTGCCTAGGAAAATAAACAAAACAAATTGTTCAATAATTATCAAATTAATGACCTTGAAGATTCATAAAACTTAACGACACGGAACCCGATCGGAGTTTCAAACAAAATAAACGTTGATAAGTTGGTATCCCAAATTTTGTATTGTACACGCGACGACGGAAGCTATACTGTGGAATTTAATAAGTAGAAATAAACACGAGCCTCCTTAACGTATCCCAGATAAGGCAGAAGTTGATAAGAATTTTATTATTTATTCTGTCTTGAGAATCTCGCTAACTTGGTTTGGGGCTTTTTAGAGTGAGTAAGATTAACTCGCAAAAAAAGACGTAAAGTTGAATGTATTATTGTGGCATCGACCACATCACAGGCTAAATAGATGTTACAAGTTTTTCAACATTCACGTGGTTTAGTAGACTATTAAAATGTAAAACGTGATTTTAGATTATGATTCGATGAGATTTATTTAAATTAAATGGTTTGTTGCATTTGATTAAATGATGATGAAACATTCGAGCACGTAAAATTACTTTCTAGGCTTTAAAATAATTGAATTATTATTATTGAATGTGGGAAAAGACTTGTTGTTCTCATGAACTCCAGGCTCTTCAAAACTTCTCTATTCTGATTTGAATCTCTTCTATATTTTACTTTTTTTCCGCTATGAGTTTCCCAGCAGGAATGTACATTTAAAATGGAAAGAAATCCAGGGAGCACTATAGCATTAGCCGCCATGTTGAATTTAAAGTAATTTTGCAAAATAATTCATCCTTATAAATTTTGAGTCATGAGCAATTTAGTGATTTATGAATTAAAAAAAATTAAGTCATGAGCAAGTAAGTGACTTATGAATTAAAAAAAAATTATTCATAAGCTAATGGATGAATTCTGATTAAAAAATTATTAATTTAAAAATTTATAAGCTAGCATGATAATTTTATGATACACAAAATTCTCCAAAAGCTTTCGTTAATAATTAAATAATTATGCTTAAAAATTTCCAATTTACCAACTAACTTATGAATTACTAGCGGCCCGGTACGTGCTTCGCTACGTATAAAGTGAAATAATAAAAAAAAAAATAATTGCAACATCAAAATTATTTATTCAAACAAAAAAATATTTTATTAATTGCTAGCTATTTTAAAACTTAATCCAAAACGTTTGGATAAACAATAATCTTTGTTTTTCCATTTTGGGAATGAATAAACAAACGGCTGGGGGTACCGACTCTGGAACAGGCAACATAAAGTTGACCATGTGAAAAACATGATTCCTCCAAATTAACTCCACAAACTTGAAGTGTTTGCCCTTGATCCTTGTTGATGGACATCGTAAATGATAAACGCACAGGATATTGTAATCGTTTGAACTCAAATGGCATATCAGTTGGAATCATAGGTATCAAACAAACTTCTCCTTTTGATTTAGCAGCTAAGATCGTAGCTTTAATCAAATTTGGCAATAACTTTTTCACTGCGAATCTGGTGCCATTACACAGTTTTGGTGGATTAATATTTCGCAATAATATGATCAAAGAACCAACTTTCAAATTCAAGCAATGCGGTGGCATACCAGCTAGTTCCAATGAATTTAAAAATTCAATTGGATAATTCATTGCCTCATCTTGATTCATAACACTGTTGATTACCACGTAAATCTTGCATTGTTCGATTAAATGCTTCTAGTGATTTTTTATTCGCTTTTGTACACTCATCCCATAAAATAATTGGCGTTAATCGCAGAACTTTTGCCATAGCAGAATTTCTCGAAATATTGCAAGTTGGAGTTTCAATCACCTGTACATTCAATGGCAATTTTAGTGCAGAGTGTGCAGTCCGACCATCTTCTAATAATGTAGCAGCAATTCCCGAAGCATACAATTTTTTGTTCCGATCGAATATTTAGAATAGCTAAAATCAATGACATAACGACCGTTTTGCCTGTACCACCAGGCGCATTCAAGAAATATAATCCACCTGCATTATTGGAAACGGCTTGCATGATTGTTTCATATACGATGAAGTTCCGAAACATGTTGCAATTGCTCATTTCTGCGATGAAGTAAAATATCACGGGATTGAAACTGATCACCAAGAATTACAATTGCAACCTCATCAATTGTGGGTGCATTGAATCGCCTTGCATGCTCTCCAAAAGGTTTTCTATCAGCCCTTATTTCGATTTTGTGATTATCAGATGGCATACGATCGAGAGCAATTTTGAACAATTGAACTAATGCGTTATGCTGATGGAAAAACCTTTGTAGCTCATGAATAATTTCTCGTCTTGCATTCGAGACAATTGCACAACGTTGATGCAATGCACGATTTTCATGACCAATAAAATAAATTTGCAAAAATTGATCATCAGCGTCGAAGTATGGTAATAACGAACCAGCTTGATGATAAATCTGGCCCTGAATCTGTAACATGTATGCAATTTCAGGTAGATGTTGGATCAGAATTTTTGAAACTATCGAATACTTTATGATTCAGATTGATATAAACATGGGACAATTATGTTGAAGTATTTACCTTAAACGTCGGCATAATTATCTCTAATAATTTTAGTAGCACTAAAAGAGGTCATTTGAAATGCCGAATTGTGTTGTTGAATATGGATCAAAAAGTGATTCGACGTTTGAGATGTCCCAAAAATAAATGAATACAATGGTTTGGGTGGAGTTTCTAATGCTGGAAATCTCACTTTGCCATTAGCACAACACATGCCGGGCTTTTCACGTGGAAAGTTAGCCGCATCACAATGTGGACTGTTGTAATTAAAAGCAGCACGCATCATTTTAGCCAAAAGAGTAGCACGACGTATTCGTGATCGGCGTGCAAGGTTCAGTACAGGTACAAAGGGTCAACAGATCTACATATTTCGTGCATTACGTTTACTGCGATGCATTAGCTTGCGCATTCATCTGCAGTCTGTTATCGACTTAGTAATGCCACATCATTTGCATTACGCGTTCGCCAACCTATATTTGCTCGCTCGGCTTGTGGCATTATTCCTTCATATAAAAAAGAATAAATCAAATTAAAAATATAAGTTTCAATTTGACAGCAAAATCCCCACTAACAAAATGATCCGACATTTATTGAATTCATTTGTTACAAAAAATGTGATAAATGAAGAACCACTCGACCGATTTTGTGCAAACTTCACATTAACCATCTACTAAATAGTCCAAACAAAGCCATAAAATTTGGTTTGGATAGGTAAGCCCGTTCTTGAGTTATAGAAACACAACGAAAAGTGGCATTGATTTTTATATATATAGATTTCTTTTAATTCACACGTCATCTACAGACTTATGACTTACTGTGGTTTTTGATTCAAAAACTCGCAACCCTAATTATTTGTATCTTTGGTTATTACTGCTTTTTGTCTACGATTCCAAGCAACTTATACAAACCTCCAGACAGATCTGGAACTCAAAGTTTTTTTGCTTGATCTTAATGGAGTTCTATAGGGTACCTGCTAATTGAAGAAAATCTGTTGGGTTTCTTGGTTTGAGATGTCAAATGCCTCAGGTCACTGGCTGCAGAAATCCATGATTATCAGGATGTATCGGTTTCCATTTTCGGTTTCGGGAAAAGAACATGCGACGACTATTCCAATCCTCTCGCAATGTGTGTCTACTGCATTTTACTCTGAACTTTTATATCTGGTCCCATCATTGCAGAGCAAGTATCACATTTTTTGCATTATTTTTCGACCTGCTCTCTTGCATGTAGTTGCAAGTAGAATCAATGCCTTATCTCTTCCAGTGTCTTATTGACACTCAAATGTCGTCCAGAAGCTCTCTTGCAGGCATCTCTCATGCATTTCTTGTAGAACATCATTAACTTTTTATCGAGGTACGATTAGATGCATCAAAAACGACTTGCGTGTCTGGACTTCCACTTACGGGTTGGTACTCTTACTTGCACATGGAGCGAATCCCATAGTGCCCAATCTTCCTTAAGAGTTGGACATCTATCGGAGATGTAACTCTATCCTACTTTATCTTTGTATTCTTTCCACGCAAGAATTTGTTCAATATCGAAGTCTTCTTGTTCGGCAATCCTGAGTTCTTCGTCACTCCAACCATAAATAGGTTCGGCTCTTAATCGCTGGATGGCAGCAACCTCCTCCTTTCCTTGTATATAATTTTCTCGAACCGTTCGACAGATTTAAACAAAAAATCTACTCGTAAAAATTTCATTAAGTTAAAGCTAGGTAATGGTTGAAAAAAATTTTCCCAAAAATGTTTTTTTTTTGATTTTGATTTCAAAAACGGTACAACGGATTTTCGATACCGCAAAAACGGGTCAATATTTTTTTGGAAACAGAATTTTTCTTCGTAGGTACAACCATAGAAACTTTAAGTTGGCGTACCAAAGTCTCAAAAAAGGTGTAGGCCTTAATATAGCCAAGATAGTCTATTAATTTTTACATTCTTTCTGTCAAATCTAAAATTGTTAACAATTCTTTCGAAAACCAAATAGCCTAGGAAAATTAGATTTTTATTTCGAATTCCGAAAAAGCCGAATTTCAGCCAAGAACTTTATTTGTATGCCTTAAGTATTTATTAAAAACCACCCTAAATTTTGACTGGTTAAAGTTTTCTTTGGCTGAAAATTAGTCTTTTGAAAATTTCAAGAAAAATATCAGCTAAAACTATTGTGAACGTAATAATTATAGCTAATGTAATTTTACACAAAAAAGATTACAAACTTTTTTTTCGTAGAATCAATAGATTTTGAGGTTTGTTTGAGGCAGGTTTTACGGAAAAAGTGGTGGCCCTTCACAGTCGACTTTTCAAAGTTTGGTGGATAAATTTGAGACAAGTGGTTCCTTAATCATTCGTAAGTCAAAGATCGGGTGAAACACTGCCGCGATCTGGTAAAATATAGAGTATAACCCGAGGCAGCGGATTCACCGACACGTGGATAAGATGTCGACTTTTCGCAGACTTCAACTAGATGAATTTTGTATAGGGACTTTGACTTATACCCCTACAAGATCCAACTGACCCAGGAGATCTAAGTTCATGAACATAGAAAACGCCATTTGTTCGCTGACTAGGCTTTGAAGCGTTTAAAACCCATTTTTGGCGGAAAATGATTTTTAGCGACGAAGCATATTTTTGGATTAATGGCTGTTTTAACAAGCAACATTACCGAAGTTCACAAAGTGAAAATACATCCTCAATATATTACCAATTGGTGTGGATTGTGGGCTGAGTGTTGACGACATATGTTCGTACTTTTCCCAAAAAATGGTTGGTGAAGTCATCACCTTCAAAGTCGAGCGCTAGAGAACGATGATAACCAATTTCTTATGACGCAATTTGAATGGAACCATATCGATCTAGATGACATGTCGTTTCTGCAGGACTGCTCGGGGCAACGTGCCACACAGCAGCAGCATAACATTCTGCATGAAAGATTTGAGAGTAACTTTATCTCTCGCAGAGGTGACGTGAATTGACCACAAATGTCATGGGCTTTCACCCCGCTAGACTTTATCTTGCGAAGTTTTTTGAAGTTGCCGCCGGTCAATGCAAATGAACCAAAATCGACCGATTACCATAAGGGGAATATACCATAGGCAATAGCCCAAATTCAGTCCGAGACGGACATTTGAATTTTTAATGATGACATGTGCCTTTCAAATAAAATAAGAACGTTGCTAAAATCTCACATAGAGCTTGTTTTATTCTATTTCAACATCTACTCGTCCTTGTTGAAAATCCTTTAGAACATTTGGTCGTTTGTATGTCATGTGATTGGGTACATCTCCTCATTCTAAAATAATTTGTTTCAGGTAGAAAAAATCGGAGAAAAGCCTCCCTTTGAAAAAAAGGTGGTATTTTTTTTACTTTGGATATTTTCCACAAATATGCCTGGAATTTTCTGTCAGCCTATGGATGTTAAGGAATTAAGTTCCGATCACCTGCCAGTCAATATTGGTGTTTTTGGCTCTGTTCTAATACAAAGAAATAAATTTTTCGACTTTAAAAATGCAAATTGCTGCATTTATAAAAGACAAATGCGTAATGAAATAAAAATTTTGCCTAACCATCTTGCAGGTGAAGTCAATGAAAGTGATATTGACCAAAGTTTATCACTTTTTACAACGTCTGTTGTGTTGAACAAGCTGCACCAAAAAAAAGTTATTAGATATGGAAGTGCTAACCAATTACCTTCTGAAATAATTCGCATGATAAAGGTTAGAAACAGTTTAAGGACAAAATGGATGAGAACAAGAAATCCCTTCTTACAAACAGAAGTTAAAATTCTGAACGCTTTGATAAAAGACTCTGTTGATGAATATAAAAATAAATTAAGATTACAATGCTTGGAAAAGTCCAGTAAACCATTTTGGAATATTGTCAAAGTTATCAAAAAACCTAAAACGCATATTCCCGCTTTAAAAACTGGCAATGCACATATGCTATCAAACTCCGAAAAGGCGAACGCCTTAGCCGAGCAATTTTGTGCCAATAATTCAGTTTTTAACAATATTGGTATACCTGGCAATAATTTACTTGAAGCTACAGTAAATAGATCTGTTGATTTAATAGATAGAACTTCAATTAGCATGGATGAAAGTTTTGTTTCAATAAGAGATATTCAATCTATAATATCAAGTTTAAAAACAAGAAAAGCTGTAGGATTTGATAAACCTAAAAATATGTATTTAAAAACTCTTCCAATGTCTGGAATAAGGTTTTCAAGACAAACGCTTAGCTGTTATTTTAAAATTGGTTATTCTCCATTGGAATGCAAGACAGCAAAGATAATACCGATCGTAAAACCAGGTAAAAATGCAAGCAATCTTTCCAATTACAGACCAATTAGTCTGCTTAGTTCTCTGAGCAAATGCTTCGAAAAAATTATTAAAATTAAACTAATAGCTCACATTAATCGAAATAGTTTGTTACTTCCAGAACGATTCGGGTTCAGAGCTTATCATATAGTACTGTACATCAAGTACACAGAATAACAAGGCATGTTAAAAATAACTTTAGACTTGGAAAAAGTATAGGAATGGTTCTACTTGACATAGAATAAGCATTTGATACTGTCTGGCATAATGGACTTCTACACAAACTTTTTACTATTAATTTCCCATCGTACTTGATAAAAATGATGTCATTTCTTCTTTCAAGAAGATTCAAAGTATCTGTTAACAAATTGTCTGTCCAAAATTTTCAATATTGATGCAGGTATACCTCAAGGATCGGTTCTTGGTCCGATTTTCCAGTTTGATGTATTGTGAAAAGGGTATTTTTGCAGATGATACCTGCATCTATACTTCAGATTCAGTTGGTTCCATAATAGAAACCAACCTGGATATTGATTTAAATACAATACAGGCATATTTCAATGATTGGAAAATCAAATTAAATGCTTCTAAGACGCAGGCATGGCCGTAGCTAGGGGAGGGCATTAGGGGGCAATGCCCTACCTTAAAACCTCTAATGCCCTACCTTAAAAAATCAACTATCGTACCGTAATGCCACTGATTCAAAAACTGGTTTTCCAAAACAAGAAAAATCCATTTCACATATCCAAGCTATGGCGATGTGGCAGGACAAATTAAATAGAGTCTCTACAACTAGTAATGTAGAAACGTTGATACATCCAAAAGCTTTAGAGAGACATAGGACCTACGTTAGGTCTATTATTGAGGTTATACAATTTTTCAACGTATTAGCTTTGCGTGGAAATTATATTTTGAAGTAAGAAGAAGTACAAGGATTATTTCAAAATTTGTTAGAATACACCTGCATGAAAGATCCAAATTTGAAAGAGTCTCTTACTCATATACACAAATTGCAAAATACCGTTAACCTGAATTCAAAATAAGATAACTCAAGCAATGATTATACCAGTACGAAGTTCCATTGTTAAAGATATTAATGAATCGGACCTAAACTGGTTTACTATACTGGAAGAAAAATAACCGCGAAAATATTGCAATAGCAATACGCTACGTTAGAGATGGAATTGTCAATGAGTCGTTGCTGACAGTTACTACTACTGAAAATCTTGATGCAGCCAATTTTACGGAATTAACATTAAATAACGTTGACCACTCTTGTATGCTAAGCCAATGCTATGTTGGCACAAGTGTAATGAGTGGGAAAGTTTTGGGAGTTGGGCCGAAAAATTCCTTACGTCCACTGCTTTAACTTGGAAATGACTTTCATTCGATGGAACAGAGTTGGTCAGGACACTTGGCCGTAACAAAACTTGTACATGATAATTATTCATTGATTTTGACGACTTTGGATGAAATTAGAAATAACAGATTTAAGGGTGATGACGTCACCAAGAGTGTGGACATTAAAAAAGTGATTCTTAATTTTGAATTCCGAATGGCCTTGATTGTGGCCAAAAAAATATTATCCATGCTCCAGCCTACAGGGGCAGCTTTGTAATCCCGAAGCGCAGGATTGAAAGACGCGATAACAATCACTAAGCTCACCCAAAATAAAATAAGGAAACTTAGATCAGAAATGATCATCAAATTTTGAAAGAAGCAAAGTCTATGACAAGCGGCGATTCCGAAAATGCAACTCATACCCAAAAGAGACAAATCAAATCGGATGGATGGCTACTTGGTATATGGCCTTCCTGTTCCTCTGCGAGATAAAATATAGAACCTCAGAACGCTCTGCCATTTAAGTCTGAGTATTTCGAAACGTTGGACACACTAATTGCTAAATTACAAACGAGATTTTTGGACAACGACGATCTACTAAATTCAGTAGCGAGTATAGATGAGTTGGATGTAGACAAAATGGTACCGTTGAAAAGCTTAAGTAAGTGTGAGAAAACAAAACTATTTGTAAAATGTACAGTTTCACCAAGCCACTTTTAATTCTAAAAGGCCAATAAACGAACCAAAGCAGATAAATTTATCAGGTCAATAAACTTTAAAACTCTTAGCGAAAATCCATTTAATTGCAATTTGGTGCAACTGGCCATAAGTTACTGCAAGAAAATCAAATCTTTTTGATTGCTCCTCTTTATATGACAATAAATAAATAAATACTTTTAAATTTGTCATATCAAAAATCCTAATATCCATTTGCTGAACAACAACATAAATATTTATTTTCAACTTCAACGCTTATGTCTCAAAAAAGTTTTTAATGAAGATTTAACTTATAAAACTTTAATTTTTGATTAAGCAAACCGGTCTAAGTCATTTTTGTTGCAAAAATGCAATGCGTTAAAATTTATTTTTTATGTCTTACAGTTCCATCAAGGAAAGAGGCTGCTGTGGTAAAAGCTTTTTAAGTCACCTCAAGAATAAAAAGGAGAACACAATTGATGTTTTGTACCAGCGAAAAACGTTTAAAGATACATATGAACTTTTTGCATTTCTGGTCTTTGAAAAGAAACGAACCAAGTCCGTTGACCTGCATGAAGTCCTTCATATTTTTAATATATGCCGAATGAAAGGATTCAGTTATTATATTAAAAGAACTTTGTATTGTTATCTATGTACCTAGGTATACTAATTATAATATGTCAAGAGAAATAATAATATCGATACCTTCCCGTAAGAATGTATTAAGCGACATTTTTAAAATTGTTCAGGAAACGAAAAAAACCTCTCATTTAGTTATTTTTTGTGTATTTTATTGGACGAAACAAATTTAAAAATGTCGCTTAATACATTCTTACGGGAAAAAAATCGGTTTCGTCCAATAAAATACATCACAAAAAGATAACTAAATGAGACGTTTTTTTCGTTTCCTGAACAATTTTAAAAATGTCGCTTAATACATTCTTACGGGAAGGTATCGATATAAACCACTATATAAATAAATGTTTAGCACTTATCTATCTATCACCCCCTCCCGACAGTTGAGTTCCACCTTTACAAGATCAGATCATATTTCATATCAAGTAAAACTTTTACTTCCGCCCTACATGTCATCACCGATGCCCTACCTTAAATTCAACTCTAGCTACGGCCCTGGACGCAGGCCGTATTTTTTAGCGTAAAAGGAAAGCTTGCCTCTTACACAGCAATAGCCTTCAAATTGGTGGATCTAGGGTTAATTGGGATACAAGAGCTAAAGGAAGTAGGTATCACGATAAAGATTCTGTATCCATTTGTAGATCGACCCACGTTAAGTACTGAAAATAAACTTCTTATTTTCAAATCAATATTTCAAGCTTTAATGTTTTACGAGTTTCCAGTTCGGGGTGAATGTGCGAAAACCCATATAAGAAGGCTTCAAATAAGCCAAAACAAAATTTCAAAATGATGTTAAGATTGCCATGGCATTTTTCTACACAAAAACTGCACACTTTAACTAAATATTGTATTTTATTGTATGCAAATTCTAGAGTTCTGAAATTAAACGAAAGATACAAACTTTCTTATTTTTTACTCGGTTAATTTATTTGTTTGTTCATATAATTAATGACTTATTTGTTTATTTATTTATTAATTTGTTATTTATTTTCCTATATATTATTTATTTATTTATTTTTTTATTATTTATTTATTTATTTACTTACACATTTATTAATTTATTTATTTATTCATTTATTTATTAACTTATTAAGTTATATAGTGATAAATCCAACTGTGATATAATTTTTTTGTATTAAGACTGATTTTGCTAAAAATTATTGTGAATTTATTTATTTATTTATTTATTTATTTATTTATTTTTGTTAATTTAAATCTCACTTTATTATTAAATTTATTTAAAATTATCTATATATATACAGGGTGATTGGCATAAGGTGTGACAAAAAGCTAGGGCGTGTAGGTTGGACTTAGACAAGAAAAAAATCGTATGGGAGGGGGGGGTCTATTTCCCCCCGTTTAGGCGGGAGGGGCAATTTAAGAAAAAAATCACTTAAAACAGAAAAAAAATTATTAGAAAATAACGGTGATACCTACAGAGTAATGCTATAGCATTTTAAAAAGCCAGAAATACATTCTTTAATCTTGTTTTTAAATAAAGTTGTTCGAGTGAATAGTTTTTGAAAAATTAATTTTCAAAATCAAAATTTTGAAAAAAAAATGAAATTTTTTTTTTTTAAACAAATTTTTTTCAAAATTTTACGTAATTAAGTATTATTTTTTTATTCAATATTCAATGCTCATATTAATTTTTGATTAAACACAAAAAACCGGATGTCAAAATGTTTTGTAGTTTTTGAGAAAATCAAAAATAAGAAAAACTACTTTTGTTCTAAGAAAAGCCTTTTATTTTAGTTTTTATACGTTTTTGGATTCTTAGGTGAATTTACGATTGAAAGGATTAACTTTCTTTTTACTATTTTTTTAATTATCGTCTTATAAACATACAATAATGTGACAAAGTACTGGATTAACCATATTTCACACATTTTTTTCATTGAGAACACCTGCCTGAGAGCATTGGATTAATATTGACCTGCGAATGTTTTTTAAATAATGCAACGTTACACGCCCTAACTAGTGACAGAAAAATGCAATTGCGAAATAAGAACAAAAATGTTCCTGAATCTTGAAATCAATTAAAATAAGAAATACATGCATATTTAGATAAAATACATAATTATTGTTTATTTAAATTTTTAACAATTTTTTAACTAAAGCTTATTACAAAAAATTATTTGAAAAACATTCGCAGGTTAATATTAATCCAATGCTCTCACGCAGGTGTTCTCAATGAAAAAATGTGTTAATCCAGTACTTTGTCACTTTATTGTATGCTTATAAGACTGATAATAAAAAAATTAAAAAAAAAAGTTAATCCTTTCTTTCGTAAATGCACCTACGCCAAGCCGACCCCACCATAATAAAAAAGTGGCAGGTCAATTTTAAACCAATGCTCTCACGCAGGTGTTCTCAATGAAAAAATGTGTGAAATATGGTTAATCCAGTACTTTGTCACATTATTGTATGTTTATAAGACGATAATTAAAAAAATAGTAAAAAGAAAGTTAATCCTTTCAATCGTAAATTCACCTAAGAATCCAAAAACGTATAAAAACTAAAATAAAAGGCTTTTCTTAGAACAAAAGTAGTTTTTCTTATTTTTGATTTTCTCAAAAACTACAAAACATTTTGACATCCGGTTTTTTGTGTTTAATCAAAAATTAATATGAGCATTGAATATTGAATAAAAAAATAATACTTAATTACGTAAAATTTTGAAAAAAATTTGTTTAAAAAAAAATTTTTTCATTTTTTTTTTTAAATTTTGATTTTGAAAATTAATTTTTCAAAAACTATTCACTCGAACAACTTTATTTAAAAACAAGATTAAAGAATGTATTTCTGGCTTTTCAAAATGCTATAGCATTACTCTGTAGATATCACCGTTATTTTCTAATAATTTTTTTTCTGTTTTAAGTGATTTTTTTCTTAAATTGCCCCTCCCGCCTAAACGGGGGGAAATAGACCCCCCCCTCCCATACGATTTTTTTCTTGTCTAAGTCCAACCTACACGCCCTAGCTTTTTGTCACACCTTATGCCAATCACCCTGTATATAATTAATTTGCAATGAAGTTGAAAAAGATTTTCTTCACACCCCTTCTCTCATCTTATCTCTAAATAGATGTAGTTTTAGACATTTAAGTTTTTTTTTTCTAATTTAGCATGAAGGTTTTGAATTTTATCCATTTTGTGAAAAAAAAATGAATATTTTGCTACAATAAATATCAATAAGAAAAAATATATTAAAGTTACACAGGGGCAAAGTTCGCCTATATAAATGCTATTCGGTTAAATGCAATATTGGTTAACAATAAAGCCTGCATCGCCATATAGCTGATGGTGGCTTCCGTAACACTATGTACAGATTTGATACTCTATTCGACTAAAGTCCACAAAAAGGAGTCTGAAAACACGAAATAGCTATAAACTTGGGTTTAGTATACCACAATCAATTTTAACTACTTTTTTGTTATTTAACTTTTTGAACATTATTTTCTAGCATAAAAATAGCAAAGTCTTAGCAGCACAAAACTGAAAAGTATATTCCATAATTCCTTGAACTTTTATTTAAAAACTTTTATTTAAAAAAATATTTACAGTTCAATTTATGGTTTACTTTATCTTTCGGAAGAATTCCTTAACTGTTTTAACGAATACAAACAAAGAACAAACAATTTAAAAATTATTTTAGACCGTCGTAGGACAAAATAAGATCAACTTTTTGTGGACAAAGTTCTTTGATATATTTTTTTTCCTTTCCATTTCCAATCGCAGAGGAAGAAAATCTACGCTTAAGTTTTCTTTAAAAGAATATTCTGTTTCCAGGTCACGTGATGTTTTGAATTGAAAACAAAGAATCTAACAATTCCACCATGACATGACGCATGAATGAAATGAAACGAAAAATAAATCTTATTTTATTTGAAATAGGTAAAAAGCTTTTGTTTAGTCCTTCCAGATTTGAAATGATAAAATTTAAACATCACATCGAGATTTTAAAAATGACTTATTTTGCATGGCACCGAACTTTAAAATTAGATTGACAGTTAAATGGCTATGGGTTGGTTAACACAATATCAGCCGCAAGGCGGCGGCGGCGTTGTTCAAAGGATAGCAAATTAATTAATTTTATACGATCTTCGCAGGCAGTATTTGGGCCAAAGAAAGCCGAGATACCAAAACGAAGGAGTTTACGTTGAGCAGATTCAATTCGCTTATGATGACAAGAATTCAATATTCGTGGAGAGCGCTATAAAAATGATATGGAGAGATCAATTCAAATTCAATTCAATTTTGTTTTATTGAACATAATATACTATTTACAATTTGGGTTACAACTAATAAGATACTACTCGCACATATGCATGAAAATTTACATTTGTTGGCTCATAGGGGGCCTAACTAAACTATATACAGTGACTTAAGTTTAATTATTTTTATATAAAATTTGCATGACGAAAAAAATTAAGTTTAAAAGGTCCGTTGACTGTATTGTCCTCAGGGTGTTCATTTCTGGTTGTCAGTGGTGATTTTTGTGGGTTGTGGGGAGGGATGGCGTTTTAGCCGCGGTGGTAGGCTGACCCAATGTCAGCCTAGAACGAGACTACTTCCTCGTTGTCCATGATTACGTTGTCATCCAGAGTTTCCATCACATTAAGGTACCTCGGCTCGGGATGTCGTTGTTCTGTGGTCATCCTTCTCATAAGCTGATTTGGGTGGTCGATGATGTTCCCCATTAGTTTCTTCGTTGAATGAACTAGATATTTGTCCAGTGGGATTAAATTCGCTTCTGTGTAGAGATGCTCGTTCCTGTAGTGTTTCTGTCGTTGACGGTCGAAATAGAGCCCAGTGCAGATCCTCAGTATCTTCCTTTCGAATAGTTGAAGTTCCTTCATAGCTGTCTTCGAGATGGAAAACCAGACTGGGAAGGAATAGCTCATCACTTTTTGGACAGCAATTAGTGGTGACATTAATGTGGCGTAGGTGAGCGAGTCATCAGCATACAGAAGGTTCTCGCATCCAATTGGTGAAAGTTGGTCTGAAGTCATTAAGTTGTAGAGAAAGGGGCCTAGTTTTGAGCCTTGGGATATGGAGAGATTTAGTGACTGGGGTTGGATTATTCTTTTGTACTTTGCCGGTCAAATGTCCTAGGTAGGATTTGCGGGCGCTTACAAAAGTAAATGAGAACTTGACACTTATTAACTTTGAATTCAAGAAAGTTATTGGAGAACGATTGACAGAAAAATTGTGCAAATTAATTGGCGACTCTTTTAAGATCATCGGAGATTTAATTCAAATAAATGGAGGTAGAAGGATAGCTATCCGATTTGCTCTTAATATTGATAAAATAATACAATCTTTCTCGGTCTGTAATAATTTAAAATTGGATTCGATTGAAATGTTGTCAATGAAGAGAATCTCAGAGTTCATAGAAGAAAGAACTGGTATTCTGATAATAAAAAAGACCAAAATTGGAGCGTAATATAAATCTGCCAGAGTTAGTGTCTCTTACTTCTTTAAAACTACAACTCACTACCAGAGAGTAGATGAAGATCTGCTCTAAGACCTATTAAACAACTGGGACTGATTGAGTATAAGAACAAATTGAAAATTCATCTATATAAATGATATTAGTTTAATCTACTGATCTTATCAAAGTGTTGAGTAGCAATATATTCACCGGTTATCTGGTGACATATTTCACCGAAAAGAAGAAGCAATCCTTACATCATTTAGGAGAAACAAAGGGATTTATATTTCGAAAGCATTTATCCAAAATGCTTTTATTTGCAATCGATGATTCTCTTCTTCTTTGAATTTGAAGTTATCTTTTCACCATTCAATTCAAATTGTTCGGGACGGAACCTTAGGGTTTCGTTTTGTTTCGTACACTTTTCTTTATCTTCATAAATAATCTCTTCCCTAAACAAAAACTTGGAGTCTACGCCATTGTTGCGATGACGATAAAATATTCAGCTTATTAAGGGGCAAATACACACGACACTTGTGTGCACACCGGTGTCGGTGTACAGAAATATGTGCGGTGTGAGGGATGGTGCGCACATCGGTGTCAGACACCGCCCGAATTTGAGTGATGGCCTGTGTTTTGTTCACCTTAAAGGCATTAGTCGATCATTGTTTATTTTTTTTTTTGACCTACGACTTCAGGAAACCTCACAAGAAAAAGTCTAGTGGGGTTAAATCGCATGACCTTGGTGCCCAATTTACGTCACCTCTGCGAGAGACGTGACCTCTGCGACGACGCGCCATCCTGCTGGAACCACATGTGCCGTATAGATCCATAAGCTTTAATTTGGGTCATAAGAAATTGGTTATCATCGTTCTGTAGCGCTCGTTATTGACGGTGATCACGTCACCAACTTCGTTTTCGAAAAATTACGGACATATGACCCTGTCAGCCGAACCAAAATCCACACCAACGGGTAACTTTTTGAGGATCTCATTTTTACCTAGTGAACCTCGTGTTGGTTAATGTCGTCCCGTATACCTCAATATAGCTTGTTAAGAAAGGCATTCATCCAAAAATGCATCTCGTCGCTAGAGATTGTTTTTCGGCGAAATTTAGGGTGCTCTTCCAAACACTCCGAAGGTCAGTCAGCGAGCAAACGGCGTTGTTTTATATGGTCATGAACTTTGCACTCCCGGGGTGTAGGCCTAAGTCCCAATGCAAAATTCGCCACGATGGAATGCGCGAAAGGCCGAGTTCTTGTGCAATCGGATGCGTAGGTCGTGTTCAGGAAAATACTTTCACGAACCGTGGCGATGTTATTGGTAGAACTTGCGTTTCTTCGACGCAATTTGCTGTCTGTAATTTTAACACCAACCCTTGAATAGTCGACTGTGAAGGGCTAGCACATCTACCGTAAAATGGGCTCAACGCTAGCATTATTTGCACTAACGAACACTTATTTTTATAATAAAGTTATATCATTTGGTCAATCGTGTAATTGCTAAAGAAGCAGAAAATAGTTTTAAGCTTATGAAAATTTTTCTCCAACAACATTCATTTTTAAAGTTGTAATAACATAAGAGCAAGCTTGTGCGACCGGGTCGAACATTTTATTTTGACACTTTCAATGCATCATCATCATCATCATCATCATCATCGGCTATCCCGCCGACGCCATCCAGTTGCGCACCCCAAGGCTTCGGGCGTCCTGGTCTACGCCATCTCTCCAGCGCAAGCATGGTCTACCACGCTGTCCTTTATTATAGAATGTATCACAAAGAACTTTCCGAGCAGGTTCCTCTTCGCTCATGCGAGCTAGGTGCCTTGCCCACCGGAGTCTACCGAGCTTAATTTTTTTCACGATATCTGCTTCAAGGTAGATTGCGTACAGTTCATGATTGGATCGTCTCCGAAATCGTCCTTCAACACATGTGGGGCCAACAATTATCCTTAAGACTTTTCTCTCGAACGCAGCTAAGAGGTCGGAGTGCCTTTTGCTAAGCACCCAAGTCCCGGATCCATATGTGAGTACTGGCAGGACCATGGTCCTGTACAGCAGCAGTTTTGAAGTTATGGTGAGATTTCTGGATTTGAAGAGCTTTGACAGACTATAGTAGGCTCTGTTGGATTTGAGAAGCCGCCCGCGTATTTCTTCTTCTATATTGTTATCGGCTGCTACTATTGACCCAAGGTATTTAAAGGATTGCACCACTTCAAATTCGTGCTCCGCAACCTTGATCGTTTGACCAACTGTTCCTCTCGCATTCCACGCCACCATGTACTTTGTTTTACCTTCACTAATGTGCAGCCCCAGATTTTGTGCGGCCTGCTCGATCTGGATGAAGGGCGTGTCACGGATTGCTTTCTCCAATGACAGGTTGCAGAGGAGGCAGGCCAAACCGTCCCCTTGTCGGAGTCCATTAAAGATGTTGATTGGTCTGGATAGCAATCCGGCTATTTTTACTTGGCTTGTTACGTTGGTCATGGTCAACCTACATAGTCGTGTCAATTTATTTGGGATGCCGAATTCTTTCTCTCATGGCTTTGTAAAGTTCTACCCTGGCTATGCTATCATAGGCGGCCTTAAAGTCTATAAACAGATGGTATGTTGGGATGTTAAATTCTAGACATTTTTCCACCGGCTGCCTATGGGTAAAGATCTGATCAGTTTTTGATTTGCCTGGAATGAAACCACACTGATATTGTCCGATGACGGTTTTAGCGTATGGGGTTATCCGGTCTTGTAGGATAGAGGAGAGTATCTTATAGGCGGTACTCAACAACGTGATACCTCTATAATTGCTGCACGTTGTGACATCTCCCTTCTTATGTATGGGGCATATTAAACCTTTTCGCCAGTCTTCTGGCATTTCTTCCTGCTACCATACGTGCACTATAATATCATGAATTGAAGGCTGGCCCGCCGTGATGGAATAATTCGGCTGGTATGCCATCGGCTCCTGGGGCTTTGTTCTGTTTAAGCCGGCCTATAGCCTTCTCAACCTCTTCTATGCTTGGTGGCGGCAACATAGGGTATTCTTCTTGAAGTAGTGGAGCCTCTACTTCTGTAGTGAGCTGACCATTTAGCAATTCATTAAAGTACACTTCCTATCGCTCAGTATGCTTTCAGGATCGGTGATCAGATTTCCCTCTCCGTCCTTGCAGTATGTGCAGCGTGGTGTGTACTGCGTCATGTTTCGGACGGATTGGTAGAACTTCCGCGCCTGGTGCGGACCTCGCTCTCGGCTATTTTCAATTTCACAGATTAGGTTCTTCTCCCAGGCTGATTTTTTTTGTCTGTGTAGCCGTTTTTCTATTCTTCTGAGCTCTTTATATTCCTCTTCGCGTGCCCGCGTTCTATGAGATTGTTGCATTGCTCGGTACGCAACATTCTTACGTTCAGTCGCTAGCTTGCATTCATCATCAAACCAGTCGTTCCGATTTTTACGACTGCTGCCTAAGATGGAGTTGGCAGTACTAATGACAATATTCTTAAGGCGTGTCCACTTCTCATTTACGCCCAGCGTACTGGCTCCAGGACTTACTCTCCCTAAATCAAGTGATTCTAGGGCGAGTCCTAACGCATTACCAAAGGTGTTACTGGTGTTTTCATTGCGCAGGGCAGCCGTGTTGATTCGAACCTGATCGGCGGATGCAATGCGTCTTCGCAAGGCAATCCGCCCTCGGAAAACCATACCAACAAGATAGTGATCCGAGTCGATATTGGCACCTCGGTACGTTCGTACCGTCATCAAGTTCGAGTAGTGGCGACGGTCTATCAACACGTGGTCTATTTGGTTACGAGTGACTCCATCAGGTGAAACCCAGGTGGCCTTGTAGATATCTTTACGCGGGAACCTGGTACTCGCAACGACCATGTTTTTCGATGCTGCCAATTCTATGACTCGAAGTCCATTGTCATTAGTGTTCTCATGCAAACTATGGGTGCCTGCGTAATGCCTGAATACCAGCTCCCGACCTATTTTTGCGTTCAAATCCCCAAGGATGATTTTAACATCATACCTTGGACAGGCATTGAGGACCCTCCCGACTTGTTCGTAGTAAGTCTCTTTTTCTTCGTATGAGGACTCCTCCGTAGGTCCGTGAACGTTAATGAGGCTAATGTTCGTAAATTTGCCTCGCACGCGAAGGGTGCATAGCCTTTCGCTTATAGCGTTAAAGCCGATGATAGTAGACTTCATTTTTTCGCTGACTGGGAAGCCTACCCCGAGCACATGGTGTTTTGTATGACAGCTGTAGTATATTTCATATTCTTTCTTCTGTAGAACACCATTCCCTGTCCATCTGTATTCTTGAAGAGCTGTTATGTCAGCTTTATATTTTGACAGGGCATCGGCTAGCTGCTGAGCAGCTCGACCTCTATAGAGCGATCGTACGTTCCATAAGAAAATTCGTAAATCGTTTTTCAGTTTTCGTTGCGTGAGTCGTCGTCGTGTGATCAGTCCGTTTCCGAGGCTTGTTGTCGGTCCCGTAATTCATTTAGTTTTACGGGACAGGGAATTAACCTGTCGCCAACCTGAGGAACCAGCCTGATCATATTAGCCAAACCTTTTTGAAGGCTTTTTTCTAGCGGCCGCCGCGAAGAGGCTATGATCAGAATTCCACCAGTCCCGAATAGTTACGGCACGTGCATGTTTTCGTATGCTACATGTTATTCCCCCTATTCGTCTGATGGCTGACTTTCAATGCATACATTAATATTATTCAGAGAAAAAGATACTATTTTGTTTAAAAATTTGACCTAATAAATACGAACATACATTTAGCATGATTTGTATTTTATTGAAAAAAAAAAATATTGTTTGCTTAAAAATAGTGCTACTGTGCATATTTTTAAATAATAAATATCCGCTTTTGTTTGTAATTTTTAAATATTTTTAACAATCCTAAATTTTATTGAATAGCAAATGTTGTTAGCTATTTAAAACCCTGCTCAAATGTCATATTAGCGTAAGCTTGTGGGGGTATCGCTGTTATTGTCATATTGGATTATGTTATCGTAAGATGATTTACGGTGATCTGATGTTTCAGCAATAAATTGATTGACGCAATCTCGAAGCCATCAGATTAAGTGTGCCTGGGTATAACCAAAGAGAATAATTTATTCCAAAAATACTCGAACTTGAGCAACTTAAACAATACATTCGTGATGAATTTTTCCTAATACCAGTTGAAATGAGTAAGACTAACATTTATCTACTTTGCTCTGCCCTACGAATCCCAGCATATTTATCAATATTTAACCATTTTGTTTTTATTTTGAGGAAAGTTAACCAAAAATAATTTTTTATAAACCTTCCGGAAGAACACCCTATGTGAGAATATTAGATCGTGTGTATGTGTATTATTAATTTGCGAATAAACTAGTATTTGAAAACCATTGCCCCTTCCAAAGTGTGCTTTCTCCTCTGCGAAACAAGTTTCTTGCTGAGGGCTCCATTGTACGAGATCATCCACAAGACCGCATCTCAGAGTACCGTGGCAACAAGATGCCTCAATCGTAGTCCGAAATTCATCTAATAAACAATCGTTGCTATCTTTCGGGTTAAAATATAAAAATACAAAAGCAATCAGCCAACTCGAAATGAAAAATAAAATTGGTTTTGTGGTAAGATGACTGGAAAATATACTTTTTATATTTTTCTCATTTTAAGTGGAATTTTATTTTCAATTTGTAGACTTATCTGATGGCGATTTCTTGCCAAATTGTGTTAGCAGAGAGAGCTGCTGGGGGATATATTTACAACCATCCTAATATACCTCAAATTTTCGATGTTCCTCAGATAGGACCCCAGGAACTCAACCCACATGGATTAGGATTAAGGCCATCTCTACAAGCACAGTCAAACTCGCTAGGCAGTTCTTACCAAAAAGGTCAACTTAGTTTGCCAAATATTCAGAATACTGCCAACTTTGCTTTACACCAGCAAGCCTTTAATCAACCAGCCTTGAACTTCCAGCCACCACCCAACCAGCAGCTGAATAACATCAACAATTTACAAACCCAACAGTTCAATTCGCAAACAGAAAATGTTGTGCGAATTCAATTTAATATTATGAATGAAAATCAAGGCAACAGCATCGAACAAGGTTGCAATGCCGAACCGATTGTTGGCCAATTTAAGCCTGAGTTGGTGGATTTGGCCAATGGAGGACCTCTGACGCGAATGATAACTACGTGTGGCCCAAATACTGATTGCAAGACAATTGCCTTGCAATCTGACTTGAATCGAGTTCAGGCAGTCCTTCCAAAGCCAACCCATAATCAAAACAGGCCTAACAATCAAAGACCTCATGGATATAATATTGAACTAGAGGGTCGCGGCAACGCTGGGAGTTCAATTTATGCTGATGTACCCAACTTGTTGATTAGACCACCGAATAGAAGGCTGATTCCATACACCGAAATACTTGAGGATGATATTTATAATTAAAAATAGAAGTAGTTTTTAGCCAGTACCTAATAGAAAAACAAAACAAAGTGTTAGTGATTCACGTTTAAAATAAATTTAATTTTTTTTTTAATTTTGGAAAGTTTTTGATTGACTCAATATTCGAGCTTCGGGGCTTGTGCTTTTACATTAATAATTGTGGTTCCACGATTCGAATGAACGTGAACGTAAAATCAGCTTTTACTTCGAGAAAATGAATAAAACATGTTTGCTGATTGCCTCCGAGATTATAATAATACTAGTCTCTTGTTATGATTGCATTAGGAAGACAGCTCTTTGTGAAACAAAGTAAAGTTCGAATTTGTTGAAATAAAGAAAGTGTTGCGGGGTAGTCGAAAGTGATCTGAAGGTGATCGTGATTCATGGTGATTCATTAAGATCGTTGATGACCAGTATCAAATGATTAATGTTGTTATTTCATGAATCTTTAAATTGACAAAAATTGGACACAGGGTTCAAATTTAATTCACAATATACATAGAGTTGAAAAAATAAACATAATTTAGGCTACAATAATGTTAAAAAGATAATCATTCTCCGGTAATAATTCCTGGGATGTCGAGGATTGTCGATTGACGGTCAACTCCAAACAAATTATTTTTGACAGCACGTTGTTTGAGACTAGTTTTACACTTCCAATCAAAAATGTCATTTTGAACTATAAAGTGAAATGTCAAATTGATTTTCTTCATAATATACATAGTTTGTTCATATAAGTTCAAATTGAGTTAAAAATTATAGTGATTGAATTGTAAAGTGAAGATGAGAAGTACCTATATGTTTCCGTCGTGTAGTGGCTGGTTCGCGAGCCGCTCGCTATTGGCGAAAAATTTCGATTTTGTCGTGTTCGTTGGCTTCGATGTTCGCCGTGTACGGCCATGTTCGCGAGCAAATCTTATTTTTGCTGTGAACGTCGCACAGTGGGTCCTTTTCATACAAGTACATAACAGTGCTCAAAATACCGTTTTTAATTTTTGTCAATAAAAACAAAATAAAAATGCCTAATCAATATAAATATTATAAGAAATATTACAACACAGTATTATCTTTCCTCCCTGTCTAATATAATAGCCAAGTTACGATACATTTAAATTGACTCTGTTCTTTGTGTCATTAGTTTTTCATTAAACATGCGGAAGTTTTAATTTTGTGCAGTTTTCTTTTATTTTTAAAAGTCAGAACTATATTCATTATCATTATTAATAATATTTTCATTTTCAATAGCAGTTAGTATCTATTTATAACAGTTTTTATCATTTCAAACAAGACTGAATTTTGAGCACTGCTTAATATGAACAAATACCCACTGTGTGTCGCACATGCTTACTCTGTGAAGAATCAACACGAAATGAATGTTCGCCAAATGTGTTCAAATAACGCAAACGAACAAGTTCGGCGAGCATGTTCGTCGTTTAGGGCTAGCTTTACCGGCAAGGAAATGTGTTCGTTGAAGTGAACATTCATTTATAAAACAAAATTCCGAATATAACTCTGGGTACGTCCACAATTAAAACTCACAAGAAACATACTATGAAATTAAAGAAATTTGTTTTAACTGTTCTTAACTAAAAAAAAACAAAAACTCCTATTAACGTAGAATTAATTTTTAATAGCTCTCCACTACCTTGTAAAAAGAAAAAAGATTTAAGGCTATTGCGCCTTGTGGGCAAGCGGCAAACTCTCATAGAGTACCTCTTGTCACGAAAAAATACTCCGCATCTTTGCCGTTCAAACTCGCAAGAAAATTGTAGGCTGATTCCAATCCTGTCGAAAACACACACCGCGAGAAGGCTTAGATTGTCTAATATGAGCCGTTGGCCTCTACTTTACTTTTTATTAATAAACGGAAGTCAAACATAAAATATCTTCAAAAAAAATTACATTACAATATGTACATTACATCTTACACTACTCTTACTCTGTAGATAAATCTATGAAGTAGAAACACTGAAAAGCACTAGCAACCAGGGATGGAAAATTCGGTGCAATTGTACCAAATTTGATACAATTGAGTTTGTAGAAGTATAAAAAAACAATTTGTCTCAATTCAGTACAATTTCAAAATTTCCATATTTTATGGTACTTCATAAAAAAAACAAAAGCACATAAAAGGAAATTGAAAGTCGAAAACATCATTCTAGCCTGAATGCATTCATTTACCAAAACAATAACTCTCAGCTGTAAACCCTTAATTACAGTTTTCATTCCTTGCTTTTGTGTCTCCTTATCGATCAACTTTCTTTCAGACATCGCTTCGGTTTGGTAACTTAAACTGTAAACTGTAAACTTATGGACGTGATTTGTGATTGCGGTTTTTCGTCTGTGCATTTTTAAGATATTTAATTTGTGAATTTTAGTTTTATGTTTCAATTTTTTTGTAAAGGGTGGTCCAATCATAATGCACGATGTCACGTTAAGATTTTTGCCCAACTTAATTTGACATTTCTTTGTTTCAGTGTTTAAAAAAATTCAACCATCGAGAGGTACACAATTAAGCAGCGCGTTAAGATTGTTAAAGCCTTTTTCGAAAAAGTTCAAATCAAAATGCATTTCGTGAACTTCGTGGTTTTTTTGTTCAGCATCAGCATAATCGACCCAATGTGTCCACAATCGGTAGAATTGTGCGCAAATTTCAGCAAACCGGGTCTGTAGGAAATGTGAAAACACCTGTGCATGCTCACACAGTTCGTTCTGAGGAAAAAATTGCTGTTGTTCGCGATAGATAGGCAGAAGAGCCACATTCGGTTCTGATAAGTGTGAACAAACCCATGAAAACAGTAAGAATATAAACCTCATAGAGACCGCCTAGTTCCCAACGATCTCTCGACACGAATCGATTTCATTGGGGTTCAAATAGACACGTATTAGTGGTCCTAACGGTTTCTATTTTTCTAAAGATAGTTGTTTTTTTTATTAAATTACATGAAATTTCAAATACTACTGAATATGAAAGTTTCAGTTATCAGGTGACATTTGACATTGATACTACGGAAACCGAAAACGAACCATATACACACTGAATGGAATAATGAAGCGTTGTATGTGTAAAAGGATTCTTAGCTTAACTTTTCTGAAATTCCAATTAGCTTATGTTTTCAACTGAGCTGGATTATTAACAAAGTTTAAAGTTTTCAGGGAGACTATTTAAATACCAGAAGTGCAAGGATAATTGTTGTTGCTTTACTGAAAAGGATTAACCTTTAGAAAAATACAACACAAATTTACATAATTTTCACATCATTAAAAAAGTGCTAGTGATTATAAAAATCAACTAATTAGCATCTCTCAGAATAAAATCTCTATTCGTTTGTTTTTCGGTTCATTTTTAAACCCCATCATTTTTAAACAAATTAATTCTCTAGCGATTGCAATGAAAAACTCATTTCAGAGAGAATAGAACAAAAATAAACAATATTTTCATTTAGTTTATTTAAGTAGCTTATTATGAGAAGTTGTTAATTTTTTCTTGGAATTGAAAATGAAATTGACGAATATATTTTGTTGCAAATCACCACGGTTTTTTTTAAAGTTAAACTGATTTGCATTAAAAATTATAGTTGATATTTACAAATAATACAAACATTACAAGTCGAAAGGTCAAGTTAAGCAGGCCATTTAAAAAAAAAATAACACCCATTTTTTCAAGACAGATATGCATATTGGCGGTAGGTAAAAATTTCTTTTAATCAAGCTCTCAGTATACTCGGTATATGTATCAACAACGATCTTCGTTGGAATGATTACATTCTCGAGACCACCGAAGACGCTTCTAAATGCTTAGAATCTACCTCGGCCTCTGACAATTTATAAGGCGTTTAAGCGTCAAAAAAATATAACTCACATCTTTGGGGAGGTGCAGCCCGAATTTCCTTTAATTTATTGGAAAGATTCCAGAACAGATCGTAAAATCTGATAGGAAACAGAACTATCATGGAATCATTCCCATATAATGAACACCGACCGACGGTATGTTTTATGTCCTTCATTGTCTCATAGCTTCTTTCACAAGCAATGCTCACTCGAAGTAGCCAAGCCAGTTGTTGCATTCCTCTCTCAATCAGGTGACTCATGATACCCGTTATCTACGAATGCTCATCAGTACATCAGTTCAATTTCGACCACCGAGTCTAATTTTGGACAGATATATTTGATTTTTAGTCGCACAACACTATTACGGAATAATCTGTCCGGCACGGTCTCCCCTTGTCATTTCAATTTGCAAACATTCATTCAAGACCAATATTCATCGCCACCGCCTATCTCTCCCCCCCCCCCCTACTCATCCTTAATTACTGCTCGTGCTGTCAATAAACTTTTGAGTGCGTGCGCATTTAAAAACATCATTTAAGGATAAATATCATTTTTTAAAAATGTCAGCCTTCGAGATAGTTGTAGCTCAGTATTCCCGAAAGATAGACAAGTACTGAATCTTCAAACCGACTTTTATATGGACGATACCTCAGTAAACGACAAGAATGTAAGACGTTTCACATGGACTGGGCAATAACCAGTTAAAAATCTGCCTTCAAATTGGAAGACCGTGGCAATGATTGACAAAAGAACATGAAATGTGACAACTCGACAATATTTCCCGTAGACCCAATACCAATACTATAATGATTGAACTGCTTGGAAATCCAAGATATTTCTTGGGACAATCTTAGCGCGATCATTCTCCATCACTGTGGGCACCCAATCCCAGGTTGGGTAGACAATAGCCACACTGCGAAAACATTCGTCCGATTCTTCTGATATAAATCCTGATAAGTGTTTTTGTTTGCAGGTGAGGTCCATCCTGCTAGCTCAGTGCTCTGAGGTGAGGCGTATATATGGTACTAGTGCTACCCAAAATATAGAAAAATTAAAATCCATCTCATTAGCTAATTTTCAGCCTCCGAATCTTCATGGTACTTTGTCATCGTGCTTACAGCAATTTAATTTATAATGTTCAATTAGTAAGAAGTCAATTGAAACAAATAGCAAACAAGAAATTTTTTGAAATGGCAACACTTGTTGATTTATTCTGCAATAAAGAAACATTTTGCAATAGAATAGTCATAGAATCAGAATTTTGGATTTATAATGATTGACGAATTCAAGATTCTGCAAAGTTGTGCTGTTTGCATCGGTTAAAATGTTTAAATCAGGATTCTATGCCTGAGTTGGAACCATTATAAAATATTGGTCAGACATATCGATGATACATACATATACTTTTAAAAAATAGTAATCCAGAAAAGTTAATATTTTACTAGACACAAAAAAACGAAGTTAAGCAATAATTAGAGCTTAGGAATTCACCAGACTTTAGTCAGTGTTTCGTTTATAGTTTTTGATATTTCATAGTGAACTGCTATTAAAAGTGCAGTTTTGAATAAATGACGTAGGTTACGAGCAATTAAACTTTTATTTTTGTTAAATTCTGTTTTTAGAGTTATTTATCTTACCAGTCATTATTTTTTAGTGATGAGGTATATTTCTTGTTCATGAGATATTTGCTTTACATGATTCACTGGGCTCCGAGATATTTCGCTACATTGGTAATGATTAAGGAGTTATTGTAATTTATCAGCTTAAAAGCTATCTTCCTGGATTACGAGGTATTTTCGTAGAATATTTACCACTGGAAGGAAGAAAAGTTCCAGGCTTACGAAATATTTTACCAAAAAAATTATCTTGGGTTATGATGTATTACTTTTGCGGTTGTTTAAAACTAATTTTTTTCATCAGCTACAGTGAGGATATAATTCTCTATATTATTATCCAGAGGAGTCTAACTATTACAAGCAAATGGTGTCGGTCTGTATAGGATTATCAATCAACCTTACAAAGACGACTATCATACCATTTACCAAGAAAAGGTTTCTGCCACGCATGAAACCTACTCGGTTAGCTGGAAATAGTGAAAGAGAAGTAAATATCTACGAATCATACTATACTCGTATAGTAAACACCTCTAAAATAAACACATAGAATTATGCCCGAGAAAGCCACAAAAGCAATAGACTTGCAGGAAAATCATGGGGGTGGAAACCATATATCCTTAGGTGGATGTTAACCATGATGGTAATACCCATCATTAACTATGGTGCGGTTGCATAGCACAAAATAACCGAGTTGCACAAACAACTAGGAAAAGTCTAAAGGCTCGCTTGTTTATGCATTAACTTGCCCAACAGCAGAGATGGAGGTTATTCTTCATCTGTCCCAATTACACGTAGTAGTTGGAAATGCTGCTAAGGAAACCATTATGAGATGAGCATAAGTCATAAGAAAGGGATTGCCATTTAAAGCAGCTTATGACTTACCTTATCGACAGTCCTAGGGATGGAATGATTACAAACTAGAACTTTGCGAAAAATTTAAAAACAGAGTAAAGTTGCGAATAAGAGTGGGTAGGCAAAACTGAAAACAACACACTCAAAGCCAATGCCATTAAGTTCTACACCGATGGTTCAAGAACGACGGAAGAAAGTGGTGCTAACCACTATCATATCAATGGGAAAATCCACTAGCATTTATTTTCGCGGAAGTCAATTCGGGAGGAATTACCAACACGAAAACATTACCATTATGTCAGATAGTCAAGCTGCACATAAAGCACTAAGCTCATGCGCCATTACGTCTAAGTTGGTGTGGGAATGTGTAGACATGCTAAACGAGATTGAGTACCTCGGTTGGGTATGTAGGTGCCCAGGGAAATGAGAAGGCAGACTCCCTAGCAAAAATAGGCACAAAGACTACTTTAATGGGACCAGAGCCCTACTGCGAAATAGGAGGAAACAGGATTAAATCCGGCAGCAAGATAGAGGAGGAGGCCAAAAGATCCAAAAACTGGAAAGAACTCCCGAAACTGAGACAGACCAAACTACTTCTTGGGAACTATAACCAAGATCATTTCATGAACTCTATCAGCTCTGCAAGCAATTTCTCGCCTGCAGAATTCTCCGCGACTAAAAATGATTGTGAACCGCTCCTCTAGAGTAGACCACTGGACTGGATTCCGAATACTTAACTGACATAAAGCACCGATATCATTCGCTATAAATTTTAATTTATCTGGGAATTCCAAGCTGTCGTACGTCGCTATACACCAACAGCCGTATTAATAAAAAACGCTTTTTCCACCTATATTCCATGGTTTTGCTAAACCATGGAATAGGAGTTAAGCCATGGCTTAAATATTTTCATTAATAAAAACAAAATGTTCCCGGAATAGTAAAATGACGTTTATCAAAAATCCTTTTAAGAAAATCTTCTACAAAAGTAAGCAATCTCTTTTTTATATTCTGTGGCTACCTAAATTGATTGTCAATTGCTTGTGTCTTACTGTGGACATTTCTATTTCTTATTCCTTCGCTAAACCACCTACTTCGGTGGTTTAACTTAATCTTAATTAGTAAACGTCACTTAACAGAAAATTTATTTTATTAATGAAATTTCGCACTTAGTCCAGGACTTAACCATAAACCTCCACTAAACCATCTTTATTAATATGGGTGCAAGTGTATTTCGTCCTTTTAACTTCTTTTACCAGATGTTGTTTGCCTGTAGAAACCTGTTACATGAGCTGTAGTATATGTGAAGAATGTTTAAATCACCAAATCCACTTCAGATTGTAAAGCGTCGGCGATTACCTATTTTTTGTCGATCGGCTACATAGTTTCCCCTCATCGGGAATACGTTTTTCTGAACGTTTTTTTTTTTTTGTTTTGAAGAGGTAGTGAATGTTCCTAACCAGATTACCTCCAGCGTAGCTAATAGAAAATTTCTGATGGATTTCATTCATTCAAAATTGACTGATTCAAGTTTAATTTGATTATTAATACAAAACTTTTTTAAAATAAATTTTGGTAAGAAATTGAAAAATGTTTTCAACAATTACTAATTAAACAATAATTATTTAACTAGATAAAGTTTCTATCTAGAATATTTTACTCAAAATATCTCTTTTTTTTGTAATTATTCCAATGAATAATGCCAAAGGACATGAAACTGAAACTCTGTACTCTGTCAATTAAGTAGTACTTTACTTGTATCTCACTTAAACAAATCACAGGAAATGTATACGATTACCTTAGATTCCATACTAGTATCCGTTTCCAACTATTTCCACACCTAAATAGATAGTCCCAACCATTTGCAGGAAGTTCACTTAATCATTTTTCATCTCCTTTGATAAAATTGTCGTAATTGGAAAACTAATTGAACTTTTATTTTTTTCTTATTTCCAGATTCCTGACTATTCACAGTTTCTAAGTGCAAAACTCTCGATAAATCCAAATCCTAAGTATCGACTTTCAGAACAAAAGCAAAATACTTAATACCTAAGGACGAAAAAAGAGCCATTTCTCCTCTAATCGAATCCATATCCTGTTTGGCTGCTTGTGTTTTGTAATAATAATATCCTGTAAGGACGAAAATCTGTTGCGCTGGCGAATCGATTCAATACAGTGCCCGTCATAATGGAAGGGCCGGAAGTAACGTTCCTTTTTCAATTTGGAAATATACGTGACGGGATATCCGTCCCATCGACATCATTAACCTTAAAGTCACTCAAGGATATGGCATGCGAATTTATCAATTCCAAGGTAAGTCTGAAGCAGTTTATCTTAAGGATGACAATCGAATGAAATTGCTTTCATTTTCTTTGTTTTTTTTTTATTCTTTTGAAGCGAAAAAAAAAATTAAAAAGAATTTCAAATAGTTGAATAATGATAGAAAAACGGATTAAGAACAATCGATAAAGTTTAAATTCATTTTTGGTAATCGGGTGGGGGCATTATTTAAGAATTCGTCCACTTTTAAATCATTTTCGGAGAAAGTTTAAAATGCTGTTTTTAAGAAATTTGATCCTTAAGTGGATATAACTTTGCTTTTAAAATTTAATTCTTGCAATTATTCGAACAAGAAAAAGTTCTTTGAGCTTGTGTCAATGATGGGCATTTTATGTGAGTTTTTGATTATTTTAAATCAGTTAAGCGGAGCAAGTGCCGCCGTATAATGATTTTAATCCAAAGCTGTCCATGTCCTCTATCAGAAAGATTTTTTCTATGGATATCTAGGCTAAGGCGTGAAATATTGCTTTAAAACCAATACGACTTTGGAAAAAAGATTCCTTAACATATGTTGTGGGTTCACTGCAATTTTTTCCTTAAATTTAGTAATGAAAGCAATTTTAAGCGATTGTTGAAGTGAAACTTTTTTTGAAAAATGTAAAAGTTTTTTTTGCATATTATTCAATATAGGTACACTAGGGTGGAGCGATTTTTTTTTTCGAAATTCGATGTCTAATAGTTAAAAAAATGTGCCTTATGGGTTCAAATTTATTCATGCAAAATCTTATTTTATTTGGTCAATGATAACTGCCTCCGCAAACACTTTCAAAATTGGATATACAAAATTTTTTTTTTATTTTCAAATTTAATGGATACAAAGACTTAGCAGGCCATGATTTTGCTTTCATACCATTTCGTTTACGTTATTATGTTTTCGTGTCATTGCATTATTTAATACTCACATTTCGGTAGTCAATTTCTGCAACAATTAATAGAGAAAGTATGCAAAGAACGCGAAGTTTATTTAAATGTCCTATATTTGGTGATATTTGTGATTTAAAAGACAATGTGCTGCCAACTTACGAAGACACAATCAAGTATTATGAATGGACAAGACATAAACTTAAATTCGAATTGGAGACTACAAAAGAACCAAACTTTCCAGAAATAGCAGGTATAGTTTCATCCTGGATTGAAAAAATATGGCAATCTGCTTCTATTCCGACGGTAACACAAACAAGGATAATTCAAACTGAAGTCTATCAAGAGGCTGTCCTTAGAAAAGTTAGACAATTTTCGGCAAAGCGGTAAGTTGCTTTTTGACATTGCGGCATGCAAATGCTTTGGTCAATGCATCTGTGCTAAGGGTAAAAAGGTTCCGAAACAGGAACAAGTGTTTTTATTTGACCAAAGAAACGTAAGAAGAATGGCAATAGGAGGTATCGACATAACAGTTACCAAAAAGCTGCAAAAAGGTTTGGAAAGAAAACAGACAATAGAAAATCGCAAAACTTCAGCCCCAAATGCACCTTCAACTGCTGTTTTGGATAAGTTCTTCTTCATCAGCTACTTCATCCACATCAAATAACTCCGTAGGATTCAGAGAAAAAAACAATCCTGAGAAGAAAAAAAAGAAGACCTCAGGAGTGGAATTCACTACTTTGTCAAAGACATGTGATCGATTTGGAGTATCAGATAGGGCAGGAGCAGCAATTGCATCGTCTGTTTTGTTCGATACTGGGTCTGAAATCGGGGTTATTGCCAGGCACAAATTACGAAGAGACAAGAGAACCACATTGCAGAATTATATGCATTATATGTACTTCGATGGAAGGAAAGACCAAACTTTCAGAATTGTTAAAAAAGATAACAAAAATTACAAAACAAAGATTGTCGAGGAACATGTCTCATTGGTGCAAGAACCAATTACATGGGATATGTTGTTCCTAACACTGGTTCTTCTAAGGATATAGAAATTGCTATCAGAGAATTTCTATCAGAAGAAGGTATTTCTGAACAATATCTTTTGGCAATCGGTTGTGATGGTACAAACGTGAATACTGGAAAGTTTGGCGGGATTTTAAGATTGTTTGAAATCAGACTTAAGAAACCACTGCAGTGGATTATTTGCCTTCTTCATATGAACGAGTTACCTTTGAGGCACCTTTTTCAACATCTGGATGTATGTACCTCAGGACCTAAATCTTACACGGGACTTTTGGGAAAAGCCCTTGAAACCTGTGAGCAATTTCCTGTCGTCAAATATAAGCCCATCGAATGCAATCAATTACCCGAAATGGGCAAGGACTTGAGTGCTGACCAAAAATACTTGCACAGGATTGTCTCGGCAGTTATATCGGGCGAATTTCCACAAGAGTTGTCAAATAATTCTCCTGGCAAGATGTCGCATGCTCGTTGGCTCACACGTGCCAATCGAACAATGCGTTTATACGTAACATCAGAGATACCTTCAGAAAATCTTACAACGTTTGCTACTTTTGTTGTAAGAGTCTACGCACCATCTTGGTTCCTAATTAAAAACAAACCATCATGTAAAGATTCTTCGCAACACCTCTTCAATATAATAAAATCGACCAGATATCTTCCTGATGAACTTAAGAAGGTAATTAATTCTTAAAAATATATATATTTACATATATAAAAAATCATTAATTTGATAGAAACAACAAAGCTCATACAATATTTATTAAACTTTGTAGGTAATCGATCCAGTCATTCAGAGAAATGCTTACTTTGCACATCCGGAAAGTGTCCTTCTTGCAATGATTACTCATGAAAAGAAGCATATTCGAGAACTTGCAGCTCGCCGCATACTAAAAGCAAGAAGTATGCCTCAAACTTCAAAGCCTAGGTTATTTAAAATCCCAATCCTCAATTTCAACGCCTCAGCATTCATGGACATGATAAATTGGCAAGAAAATATAACTCAACCGCCGATTCTACAAGATTTGTCTGACCAAGAAATTCGGTCAATCGTTGAATCTGGTGGTGATTGTGAAATTTCATTTTTAAGGCTACCGTGTCATACTCAAGCCGTTGAACGAGCTGTTAAAATAACAACGGAAGCTTCAACTGCTCAATGCTCACAAAAAACGCAACTGGGTGCAATCAAGTCAAAAATTGAATCAAGAAAAACAATGCCAAAATTCGAGACAAAACGTGATTTTAAAATCTCAATTTAGATGTATCAAAATATTTATATGATATTTATTTTTATATGTTGTTATTTGAATTAAGCGTTTTACTTTAAAACAATAAACTTCAATAAATTAAATCGTCTTTATTTCAAAATATTTTATTTTTAAGCCAAAACTACCTATATGAGGATTTTAAACAAAAACTAAAAACTTTGATGTTGGTGCGGAGGCAAAAGATCTCAACCAATTTTAATAAAAAAATCACGATTATTTTAGCTTTGACATAACGCAAAAATCCCCCCCTATTAGAACTCCGAATCTAAAAAAAAAAAAATCCATACATCCGCGCTCCATCCTAATATACCTACACTAAGTCATAAATGTAAGTACCCAGTATAGTTATTATTAAAAGTGTTTTCACCGTCACAAACACATCCACTCAAACTGTTATTAATATAAGAATTCAGTTCATTTTCCGACCACACAACACAGTTATTATAATCAATATTTTCACTTTGATCCATTACGAAAACAAAATTTGTAAGCGAAATCACAAATATCTTACGTACTTCACCGAGTAAAAAGTAAAAGGCTACTTAGATCGATTGGGAAGTTTGATATTTTAAGTCATCAAAAAATGTAATTTTTACATTTTTCCCATCAAATTGATATTAAAACAATGTTGTTTTGATATTTTAAAATATCAAAAATATACTATTTATATTTTTAATATCATTTTGATACTGAAAAACGTTGATCTTACATTTTTATTGTAAAAATGATATTAGTAATGGAAATAGTAGTTTTGATATTAAAAATTGATTACAATGTAAAAAAATGACTTGATAAATTGATATTTTATTGTTTTCCTGATATGAAAAATATAATCGTGATATTTTTTATATAAGAATAACAACTTTTTACTGCAATTTTAGTGAAATTGATATGATATTATGTGTATTGATAATGAAAAAATATCAAAATGATAAGTCTTTTTTTTTCAGTGTAGGACCCATTAATTCACTAGTTTATGGTGTGTGTTCACTTTTATGACACATTGTACCTAATTATTGTGAAAACGAATTTAAATAGTTTTATGAAAATACCAATTTTTGTAAAAACAGATTTTCATACAATGACACTTTTATTTTTGGAAGATATTGGCGCAAAAGTTTAAACGATTAAGTAATATGAATTTTTTGAATATTACAACAACAACTTGAATGAACTATCAACAAGTGGGTTCTTATTTGGCTGGAGTTATAGCTATTTCACGGTTGCCAAGCCGATCATCAGACTCCTTTATTAGTGTTGCTTAGTCTTTATACTATCAAGTTTAATCGAAAAACTTTTTGCCTTGACTGAGATTTGAACCCAGACCTAGCATCGTCAGAAGCCAATGCCCTACGCATCACGCATTAAGTAATATGTTAAAGCCATTTTAGAAAGTTAACAAGGATTTTGCTAATTTTAAACGATTTTAGCATCTTACTATCTCTTAACATTTTACCAAAGTTAAAATCACTAACTTTCTACTTTAACTTTTAGTAACTTGCTTAATCCATATAAAATCTGCCATTTTCCAAATCTCTTGACAATTCTATTTGTAAGAGGTAAATTGTGTTTTTTATTATTCGTGAAATAATTATTTTTAAAAATAAATAAAATAATATAAAATGTTTTCGGAAGATGAAGATTTTCATTTACATACATATACATATACAGCTATGGACAAAGAAATAGCACACTATTGACAAAAATCATGATTTGAATTTACCATTATGTGGAATGCGTCTGATGTCTTTTTTTTTAAATATGTTATGCAGATAAACTGATGATGACAAATTAAACCTAAAAGTACCGTAATATCGTTAAGATTCTGTTGCACTCACCTATTCATAGTTTTTTACTCTTTTTTAACTGGACAAAGTAATAGCACATTATATTTTTAACCGTTAAATCTTTATTTCGCCTTTGAAAGTTGTGAAAGAAAGTGCTATATTTTAATTTTTATCATAAATCAACAAATATTGAAAACAAAATGGGCAGAAAAGTTTACTGTTCTCCGGAAGAAAGAAAAATTATTTTTGAACTCCACCGAGATGGAAAAAATCCTTCCCAAATATCCAAAATCATCAACTGTTCCCGTAAAATGGTGTACTCGTATAATGCAATTTATTTGGTAAGACGAAATGGAAACTTAAGCTTTGAGAATAAATTACGCCGCACAGTGGGCAGAAATCGTGGTTTAAGTGGTCAAAAATCCATAACTTTTGAACCAGTTGAGTTTTTTTTATATTTTTTTTTTTATTTGTAACTTTATTAAGTACCTTTCAATACATAGCGTTTAATTTATCAAATATGTGTTATTTTGATTTTAAAATAAATAATAAAAAAAAGTTGTTTTTCTCCCTGTTAACGTGGAAGGCAAATTTTTCAAAACATTGACTTAAATTGGATACAAAACTTATTTTAAAAGAACTTTCTTGAAGATACAACAAATGGTGACCAGTAAACTATTTATTTGAAATCCTTGGGCTTGCCTTTTGGGGCTTCACAAAAACATTCAAAAAGAAATTTGTAGTTCCTTGTTTGTCCTATTCAACCGAACACTTTGTTTAAGACTAGTTACCGAAACCTTAAATAAATTTTGTCATTTCCATCATCTAATTATTAAATGTAACGGAACAATTATTAATGAAAACAACATAAATAGAGCATACCATTTTCTTTTGGGCACAGAAAATAAGTACGAGAAAATGTTTCCGCACCAAATAAAAACAACATGGTAAGTTAGGTTAGGTTAGGTTAAAGTGGCTGTCATTAAAGCATCTGACCCACTTAGACCAGTAGAGGTTCATTGCGATTCCACGATCTAATAGGGAACAAAAAGGTCCCCTACTAGTTAAAACCATTTGGAGCTTCTGATGAAGCGAAGGAGGCTTTTAATGTCTGTATTTATGAGATCGCTTTGGTTCGTTATAGAAATATTCTCCTAGATGAAGTTTGCGTTAGGGCATTTACAAAGAAGGTGTGGGATTGTTTCCTCTTCCTCCTCGTCCAAGCAACTCCTGCAAAAATCGTTTGATAGTACACAGAGTAGTGTCTATCTAAAAGATAGTGTAAAGTGTAAAGTTATGACACCTATTACGGAGCTGATCTGAGATCTGCTGAGGGACAATAAATACTTTGACCGCTTCAAATCCAGTTTGGGCCAGATTTGTTTGGTCGCTTAACAAGTGGTAGTGTTAAGCTATCTTGTGTTTGATTGTTCTAGAGCAATTCGCTTCAGCATAAGTTTACTTGTAGCTATAGGCATACCTATGTTTACTCTACCGGGCAAGATAGGCATTTCCGTTCCAATTCTGGCGAGTTCGTCGGCTTTACAATTCCCCGGAATGTCCCTGTGTCCCGGCATACAGAAAAGGTGAATACTAAGCTGTTTGGCCATCTCCATTGGAGACTAACGACAGTCTTGGGCTATAACCATGTACAACATGCTACACTCAATGTAAAATTTTGCATACAGAAGAGTCGCTATGTAAAATGTTTTTTTGCTCTAACTCGTAAATGCGGATACATGCGGATATGAATCTTTCGAGTTTCGATAGAGCACATATTCAATTTTTAATTCGTTAATAAATTAAAGTTGTGAAAAGTTGTGAATTTTTGTATCGCCTTTATAAACTAGGAAATTGAATAAAATTAAGATGGGTGTTTCAAAATCAAACGGTACTAAATACTTAACGTTTCTTTATATTTTTTTTACGTATTATAACATATAAATATGTGAAATAATTACCTGTAATGAATTCAATTACTTTCCCAAAAGGATTTTCAAGAAAATCGGCAAATTAAAATTGTGCCAAAAATGCTTCATACAACGATTTATAAGTTTTTCTCACTTTGAATTTATTTTTCTCTTAACCTGAGCATATTTATTTAAAAAAAATGTCATATATTTTATGTATAAATATTTCTTTAATTAATTAAAATTAAACAAATGTGATTCGAAAACAAAAAAAAAATATTTTTGACCACTTAAATCACGATTTCTGCCCACTGTGCGCCGCCCGCCCCCTCGTAAAACATCAATACAAGTGGATAGAGTGGTACCATTATGTCTGAAATAAACGAAGAATTCGGTTTGAACGTCTCAAGCAGACTCATAAGAAGAAGACTAAATGATGTAAAGCTGTATGGGCGCGTGAGCAGAAAAAAACCGTTGGTGTCAAAAAAAAAAACATCAGAGATTGCCTTACATTTGCTAAAAAAAACATACAGTTTTGGATTTGGAAGAGAGTCCTTTGGAGCGATGAAACAAAGGTTAACCGTATTGGACCTGATGGCGAAACGTTTGTCCATCGACCCAAGTGCGAAGCCTACAACCCGAAGTATACCTTGAAGACGGTAAAACACGGAGGAGGAAATTTGATGGTTTGGGGCGCATTTTCCAGGTATGGAGTGGGCCCATTGGTTAGGATTGATGGAAGAATAGACAAATTCTCGTATCTTAATATACTAAACGACACCATATTCCTTTGAGTTCATGCCAGTAAATTGGATATTTATGCATGATAATGACCCCAAACACTCATCGAAATTGATAAAAGATTGGCTTACAGACGAACAAATCGATGTTCTTACCTGGCCAGCTCAAAGTCCCGATCTTAACCCAATAGAACACCTATGGTATGATGTTAAGGTAAAAATTGGGCAAACAAAATTATAAAAATTTTAACGATCTTTGGGAAGGAATACAAAATGCTTGGTACTCAATACCGCAAAGTAGATGTCAAGCGTTGGTTGAAAGCTTACCACGGAGGTGCCAAGCAACTTTAAAAAATCATGGTCAACCAAGTATTAACATGGCAGTACCAAATTATTAAAAATTTTAAGAAATTTTTAGTTCAAAAAAGTTTTCTAGAATAATTATAACAGGTGTGCTATTTCTTTATCCACAAATAATATGGTCATCACTTAAAAATGAATTGCTTAAAAATTGATTTGAAATTTAATAAGTTCTAATTAATTAATTTAATTGATCCTTATAAGTCAGCTCATGTAATAAAATAAGAAATAAAGTATTTAAGTTTAAAAATCGAAAATAAATTTAATTTTACTAAGAAAAATGATAAGTGTGCTATTTCTTTGTCCATAGCTGTATGTTTGAATATTCAGCTTTGTGCAGTAATAATACCGAGTTAAACGATAGTGAATTTTACTCTAGGTATAGGTTTCACAAGATAGCAGTTCGGTTTTTGGTTGAAAACCTAAACATTCAAGACCGAATTACAAGCCGTGGAATTCCGATTTCACTAGAATTTCAAGTACCTGCTATTTACATTACACTTCCTTGCGGGAGACTTATCCATGAGGCTGGTAAGTTTGCTTCCTAATGGAACACATAGGATATATCTATGTACACAACTAAATTTTATGGGAGCATTTCATGAAATGGTCCAGTCCACACTGGGGAAAATAGTAAAGAAAAACATTTCGAAAATTTGTTTCCCAAATAAACAAATAACAAAATAAATTGTAGGTTGTCGCTTTGACTTTTGAGTTTCCGACATATCAAATTATTAGGTCCTTTCCCCAAATTTAGTTTTGTTAATTTTCACGAACTGTCATGACTGAAACGTGTTCAGATGCACCATTTTTAATAAAAGGGAATAAGTATTTTACAAGTTAGCAAGACGAAAAAAAATGTTTAAAATTTTCGACGAGCTAGTTAGCTACTAAAAGTTTAACAAATTGCTTACTAGAAAAATGCTAAGCCCTTAATAATAGGTTGTTTAAAATTTTACCCCAATACCTTTAAAGCACTCATACAAAATGCTCTAACCAAGTTAACTAGCTGGGAAAATTATTGTGGGCTCGATGTAAGCACTGATCTTGCCCTCTTCTCCAGGGAATATAAAAGTCAGTACATGTACTACTTTATACCGGTTGGCGGGCCATAGGGACATTTGAGGAAACTGTTAAACTGATGAACTCGCTGAACGTGGAACAACAATACCTATAGTTATCTTTTTAATTGCTAAAACTTGGCGACTAAAGAAATCTGGCCAAAGCTAGATCTGTAGCGCTTTAAGCATTTGATATATTTAAGCAGATTACACATTAGATGTATGAGTAGATAAACAATTCCTTTACTTCAATGTCATGTCCTACTCTTTCCCAAAGACGTTGACTCCATTAGAGAGACTACAATTTATTATTGATTGCTCCAATTCGGAAATAAGAATTCCTTTGTCCCCTTTAAACGATAGATAATTAACAGGCCACTGCACCCACCATGGCCATTTACCCGAATGAGGTATAACCCATGGTTGTCAGCTGTCGTTCCGAGGGACCATGTTACGCTTACAAAGCGGCTCAAAATCGTTAAACATTTAAGGTCAACATTTCGTCTAAGTTTGTCCTTTCCGCTCCGTAAAACACTTCTACCTAACCTAACCTGATCTAACCTAGAACACATATAGAGTGATTTCCAATAAAGATTTCTAAATTTTGACAAGTGATTGCAGCCATTTTGTTGAAGCTTCAATCGTCAAATTGGCTGACCAAATCAACATAAAGTATTAAACAGCATTTGTATTTGTATTTATAAGATTTTTACATTACAACAAGATCAATCTTTTAATAATATCCAAATAACTTTACCAAGTCTTTCAAATTAACAAGTACATTAAATAATAAAAAAAAAAACAAAAGAAATATGCTTAGAGCTTATAAAAATAAAAAACTTAAATTGATTTTAAGTTAAACAAACAAACAAAAATAAAATAAAAAGTATTAATTTTCTGTTAAAAAGAACAAGAATAATTTCTTCCTAAAAATGGCTGGTGAGGTATTTATCTGCAATTCTATAAGAAGCCTGTTCCACAGTCGAATAGCAGACACAAAAAAAGATCGCTCTGCAACGTTATATGTAAAACGTGGGATAATCAATCTCAAGTATTTCACCCAAATACTCTGGACATTTATTATGTATTCTGCTGTGAAGATAAGTAGTATTACGAAACCCTAGGTACTTGTCCAAGCTGGAATACCGTGGATGAAGCAGTCAAGAACAGGATAGACGAAGCAGTTAAAAGTAAAAAAGGGTAAGATAAGACTTTTAGTTTCTTAATAGTTTCTTCATATCAGGATCTAAAAAATGTGACGAAGACCTTAACGAACGAAGACCATAATAAATTCGTCGTATAGATTCAGAAACCGGGTCACAACAACAACAACTAACTATGTATTATTAATTTGAAATCCTAGGTAATTAACTTTTTTTTGACATAATTCAATTATTCGAACATTTAAAGCAATTTTAGATAAATTAAATTGACTTCTTGAACAAACCATACTTAGTGTTATCGATGCATTAAATTTAAGTTTATTAGAATCAGCCTATTTTTGTACGGTGAGTAAATCATCGTTAATTCTAATAACGCAATCTTCCATGAGACCTAATTGATGACAGTATAACGTCATCTGCATACAGGTGTATGAGACAACTGAGAACGATTTCAGGAAGATCATTTATAAACAAAGATAACAAAAGTGGACCAAGAACAGATCCTTTAGGAACACCGCAGTTAACCACATATAGACTAGAAGTACCATGATCAGTTGAAATCGTTTGAACCCGATTTATAAGATAGCTTCGTAAAAGTCTAAGAGCTGTTGATTAAATTTAACAACAAGACAAGTGAAGAAGAAAAATCGTTAAATTTGAGATAGTTACAATCCACACAAGATCCACCAAATTGCAGTGCGTCCAGAGATAGTCATGTTTCGTAGGGATTTCGGGCTGGCGGTATCCTAAGTATACAAACGACGGTACATCGATGTTTTCGAAACATTGATGTTTTTGTCTAAAAACATCGATGTTTGCCATAGATGTTTCGAATCCGAAAACATCGATGTTATTTGGAGCGATGTTCTAACATCGATGTTTTTTGGTTTTTTTGTCACACAGAATTTTTAAAGTTGCCTGCTTTTTTGTACGTGGAGTTTGTGTTGCTTGGCTTGTGATTACAGCCAAAAACTCGTTTTTTCATTGAAAGCCCTAATTAATTCTTCCCAAGATAATTGACAGTGACAGCTGACTATGTCATTAAGAAAACGGGAAAGAAAAGAACAAACAATCAAAACCAAAGACCTAATTTTTATTCTAATTCTAATTGAAAGTTGTAACTTGTGGATTGTGTTGTTTATAAACCAGCTACCAAATATTTGCCCATTGTGGCTACGTCAGTTCCAACTGAACGATTTTTTTCTAAAGCTGGAACAACAACTATTAACCAACAACGAAACCTTTTGAAAGGTTGTTCAAGTTGTTATTTTTAAATTCTGTTTTGAATAAATACAGTAATACATAATTCCTTATTTCTAGATGCTTACTTATTTCTTTTCTTTTGGGTAGAACTTAAGCACATAATAGGTACTTTTTAGATTACTCTTTGGGTTTTTCAAAAAACATCGATGTTTTTTTTTGGAAAAATCGATACATCGAAGCATCGATGTTTTTTTACGATGTTTGCATCCCTAGCGCATCACCATAATTCCATAATTCTTTTTTTGGAACCACGTCAGCCAGGACAATATGGTCAACGGCGAGCACTATCGGTCGATGATAACCAATTTATTTCGGCCTGATGGATAATATGGACATTGACGATATCTGGCTCTACGAGCCACACACCCCATACGACAATGTACATTTTTGCACGAGGGATTTCCGAACGTTGCACTTCTTCTTCTGGGGTTTTATTAAGTCACAAGCCTATGCCAATAAAACACATACCACCACTACCCTGAAAGCCTACATATTATATTCGATGCCATTGGTCAAATTTAGCATGATTTGAGTTAGGGAAAATTGGATGTTTCGGATGCGTGCCACCCCGCGAAGCCGCGGCAGTCAATATAATCTCACTCGCAAGTTAAAAGATAGGAAGCGATTTATTGAAAACCCTTTATAATTAGCTAAAGGGTTAGTCAATGGTTACAGTATCTAGTTATGCATTATAGTTACGAGTATACAGGTTATATCCATATATAAGACGTGAAGGTAATAAACTTAATACAGCCTTCTAAAAAAAAACACTGCTTTGCTATGAGAACTTTAATACTCTTTATATTCTTATCAATATATGTAAATGTATATGTGTGTAGTGTGTGTATTATGAAGATACTAATGGTGATAATACGAACCGCGAGGTACTAAACAATCAGAATTCTTGCTAATTACAATAAGTAGCTATCAAAATTATTTAACTTGAGAGTAACTTTGAAATTTCTTATTCACATTATCACATTTATTCATATTAAATTCACATCAAATTATCTTTGAAGAGCTTGATACTTGATACGTGACTTCGGTAAATATATTATGTTCACAACTTGGTTGCATATTCTTGCTCTGTGGATTATTTTTCAGCGCCAAATATTTAAACTAACTTTTTGGAGAAAATCTAAAAGAACTAAAATCGAGAAAAAGATCCTAATTTGCATTCATTTGTTTACCATGATTCGAAGCACGAAGCAATCTTTCCAAAACTAAAACCTCGAGGTGAGAGAGGAATACATTTCTTTAAATCCTGAACTCAAATCAGCTATACGAATTTTTGAACATGTTAACAAACTATTTTGCTGACAAAATATGAAGTTAAATGTAGTTAATGATAACTTTGATAATTTGGCATGTTTGGATCTAAGTAAGAGTCCGCCTGACTCGCTTACTTTTTCAGCTCATGAGCTGGCACATTGAAAAAAATCGCCTTTCTTCTTTATAAATTAAATCGTTGGTTTTGGAACCAACTGTTCCACACAGTTTGAGTATAGCTCAGAAACCAGTTTTTGTTACTTTTCCAAAATACTTTAGGAGCAGGTGTCTGGGTGATGGCCACCAGACATCTACTGACTCTACAAGGATTTTTGAGCCGCAATTGAAAAAATGTCTAAAAATGTCTAAGGATAAAGAATAGGAGGTGAAACTTGTTGTGATAAATTTTAGGGCAACAATCTCCCCATAATTCTTGAATTGCATTGTTGCATCCACTGTGGAGATTATTTCTGAAATCACCTCTAATTATTTTCAGGCTCGAAAAGCACATTTTTACAGTTGCACTATTATGAGCCAAACTGCATAGTGTTAACATACTAACATATAACATACATTTTAATATGCTGCTTTTCTCTCAACAATTTTGACTTTCTCTAAATTATTACAAAACGGTAAAACATCTTCTATATAAAATTTTTCTAAAATGACTTTAGAAACAATTAACAATCTAAATTTCTCCCCCTCTGATCTGGCCACAATTTATAAGGCTTATATACGTCCCAAACTAGAATACAATTCTCATATCTGAGCTGGTGCTTCTAAAACATCTTTACAATTACTAGACAGAATCCAGAATAGAGCTTCAAGGCTGATAGGTGACAGAGTAATTTCCGAAACAATTGTTTCGTTAGAATATCGTCGAAATGTCTCTTGTCTATCACTGTTTTATCGTTATTTCTATAAACAATGTTCTATTGAAATAGCGAGTTGCATTCCCCCCCTAAAAAAATTTCACCGTAATGCTCGTGCCGCAGGGAATGCTCATCAATATACCCTTGAGCCAAACTTTGAACGTATACAGTTAGGTACAGAGAATCTTTCTTTTACCGTACGACTCGAATGTGGAATTCCTTAACCGACTCTATTTTTCCTCCCCATTTCAATGTCCAGAAATTTAAGACGAATGTACTCGTACATCGGTTTCTCCTACTCAATCCTCCCACTGTTTCCTAAATGCTCCCACTGTGTTCAACCAACAATTAAAGGGTATTCATAATCCCTTGAGTGCGCGTTAATTATAAAAAAAAAATTGGATTTAATTCCCATGTGGAGCAGTTTCCCATGGACTTATTTCCCTGTATCGTCATTAAGAATATAGTATGTGTGCGTATTTAACTCATGCAAGTTGTTCAAGTAGTGAACATTATTTTCTTATTTTAACACAAAATTATTCCATGTGATGAGATTCATTTTAATTGGTCTGGTCTTAGGAAACAAACAAAACTGCTGCGCCTGAAGCTCCAAAAACTATGTAATAACCTCTCATACACAACAACTGACATTTTGCAACGACACCGAGTCTGACATTAAATAGATTGTGTTAACGAACGGTGGACGGCGCTGTTTATTACAAGTAAAGTAGGACACCCACACAGCTCGGCAAACAAAGAGATTTGCGTGATAAATTGAAAATGGCCTCTTGTTGGGTAACCCAAGATATGAAAATGATATACGAGTAGATTATCAAAAATACATTTTGCTTTATCTACATACTCGTACATACATCCAATTAATGCTGAAAACTTACTAAAATAATTTTCAAAAATCAAAGGGTGATTTTAACGTTGGTAGGTGTATTGTCTAGCGCCAACAGATAACAATAAATTGCTGATACTCTATGAGTGGGTTTTGCAAGTGGATAACCACTTACGAAATAATTTCCTATATCGAGTTCATTAGCGACGATAAAATATCTAATTTAAAGCACTTTCCTACCATTTCCTCTGTCGTGCTCAATCGTCTTTTATAATCAAATGTGACAGTTCGTGTCAAATGTCAAATATGATTTTTTAAATTTTTCCTCCGACATTAAAAAAAAATTTTTTTAGTACCAAATATAACGGTATACTTGCCATACGACTTTTTTGTTTGTGGTGGCCATTTCATATTTTGATTAAAAGTCCTTATCAGGGATCCTGTCATCACTCTCTTCCAAAACTCCATCACTATCCATACTTTCTAATTTTTTTTCCAACTGAAATTATTTAAAATTAATGATATTTTTTGAAAGTTCCCGTTGATTCTGTCAGTTTTTTCTTGCATTGGAGTTGGAGGTCGTGTGGAAAGCAAGGAATGTTGTTTTTGTGTGTTCATTTTACTTTTAAATAATGATTTTTTGAGTGTCATCGTTGAAGTGGAAAAAGAGGAATTACTACTAAGCGTTGTTTCGTTTTCGTTAGTATTTTTTGCTCACTAAAAATGGAACAGACCTAGATAATGTCAAAAGATTATTGGAAGGTGAAAGTGTTTATTTCGCGAATTCGTGAATTTAATTTTGACAATTAAATTTGGTTCAGTGTGAGACCCGAAAAATGGAGACTTACTAACGAAATAATCTATATGATTATTTTTCTTGAGGACTTTTAAAACTATTTAGATTGTCGTTGCACGTTTGTGGCTTATCATGTTGTATCGAAGCGTTACAACACGTAATCATATTAAGGAGTGAAACGCTATGACACCTACATACATATCGCCATATTAAACAAGCATAATGCACATTCCGTGTGCACCTCAAGTCATATAAACATTACTAACTTAGAATTACATACAATATTGTCTCTTATCTTTTCGATTCACACTGACTTATAGTTGCATATTTGGTAAGACGAAGTTAAGAAAGTGACAAACTTGTCTTCAACAACTGCTACTTCCCTAATAAGTGGAAAACGGCAAAAATCGTGGCAATCCCGAAGAAAGGCGCTAGAAACCTGGTTTCCAACTACAGGCCTATATCCCTCCTCAACAATGTCAGCAAAATACTAGAATAAGTCATCCTAAGGAGGCTCATGAAGTACTGCAACGAACACAGCATCCATTAATAAAGTTCCAGTCTGACGTCTCCTCAGCACTCAACAGCCATCGTGCCACCGTAGGATGCTTTCTGGATGTCGAGAAAGCATTTGACAGCGTATGGATAGAAGCCCTTGTCCATAAGCTTCAAGTGCTTGGGTTACCTTCCCCACTAATAAAGATTTTATTTTCTTTTCTCTCTTTTAGGAAATTCTTCGTTCAGCTAGACAGCTGCAAGTCTTCTATCAAATCCATCAAAGCCGGAGTCGCCCAAGGATCAAAGCTGGGTCCCTTCTTATATAACCTGATGACGTCTGATCAACCCGTGCCAACTGACTGCGAGAACCTGCTATTCGCTGACGACTCGCTAACCTACTCCTCGTCGATAGCGCCAAACATTGCAGCTCGGAGAGTAGAAGCCCACGTCTCCAAACTCTACGAGTACTACAAAAAGTGGGGTATCCGAATAAACACTGCCTAATCGGAGCTTGTGTGTTTCAGAAGACCCACCACCAATGGCAACCGATGTCGTTCAGCAGCCACTTGCAGAAACCTGACCGTGAAGCTCCCCGATGATGGGTCAAAAGAAATGCTAAATACCTCGGAGTAAACTTCAACGAGCTGTTCAATTACAACCCGCACTCTAGGCAGGTTCTAAGGAAGGTCAACTTAGCGTTTCACCGCTTGCACCCGTTGCTAGCCAGAAGAACCGGACTAAGCCAGCCAGTGAAGCTATTGATATACAAACAGCTCATCAGACCCGTCATCAGCTACAATTTTCCTGCATGGTACACCATCTCGAAGAGAGCAATGCTGAAGCTCCATTGCACTTCAGCAATGAAAGACTCTATGAAGAAGCAGAAATCAAGCCACTGGACCAGTTTCTTGTGCAATTAGCAAAGAAGCTTATAGCTAGCACCACCAACCACCCAAACCCGCTGATGAGAAGGATGACCACCCAGGAACGACATCCAGAGCCTAGATACCTCACTGCTCTGGATATGATAGAAAGGATCCCAGCCGACAACGAACCAGCAGTTCGTTTCTACGCTGACGCCGAGTCAGCATATCACCGTGGCTGAAATAATCAAAAAACAACCCCCAACAACCCACCAACTGGACAACCGGGACTGAACAACCCGAGTCAAAAACCAAGACAATTTTTCATAATGCTAATTTTGAACCATGTACATTACAAATATTATAATTTTTAGAGTTTAAGTCATTTTATAAGTTAGGCCCCCTATGTGCCAACAAATTTCTACCCTATACATATTATCCTCAAGTTTCACAATTGTATATAACCTTGAAACCTTGACAAACTTGTCTTTTATTCTCGTCCAATTGTAGATACCAATCTAGTGTATAAAGAATTTAAGATCGAGTCGTAAACAAAAACCCTTAAAGGCGTTTTGGTAACAGAAAGGCATTACTCTGCTTGTAAAACCGATCTAAATGTTTTTTTTATAAATTGTATGATGGACATCAGCTAGAGTAGGGCAAGCCTTATTATTATTAGGATTATTATTTATTACTTAGTTATTTACTAATCTGACCATTTCGTTCCTCTGAGCTCCTCTTCATTTATCCCATTCGACAGGTTCTCCACTGAGAGTTCCAATCGTTTTATTCCCTAGATTGCGTGGGCGTGCTAAATACATATGGGGCATCCGATAAGGATCCTCGTTTTGTTTTTCTGAGCTCCTCTTCTAGTAGCTTACTGGAGAGATTCTCCTCCGAGAGTTCTAACTGTTTTGTTCTCTAGGTTGCGTGCTAGGGGCACAGGGTTTCCGATAAAGCCCCCTCTGCTTAGACCCTTCGTATTTCTCTTCAAGAATAGTGTTGGACAAGGTTCTCTTCAGAGAGTTTTTCGAACGTTTCGTTCCCCAGGTTGCGTGCTGGGGACACATTATATGAAGGACTGTGTAAGTTATTTTAATTCGTTGAGTATTGTACTATACGAAATACTTTGTTATTTCTCTTAAGAGAAAAAAATATTGTAAACTAAATTATGAAATTCCGTGTTAGAATTGAAAACTAAGAAGTAAATTAATTGAGAGCTAAAAAATATAAATAAAAGCTATTTCATTTTGAGTGGAACCCTCCAAGCTCCAGGTTTTGTTGCTTCTTTGGGAAGAATTCTAGCCACTGACGAGCTTACCTCAGCCTCGAAAAAAAGCTTTAGAATGTTATAACAGAGAAAACTTGACGACACCCCGCATTAAGTCAATAAAGTGAATTCTAGCAATATTTATAAAAAATAGCCAAAAGTTTAAAGGTATACGTAGATATAATATTTGCCAATAGTCTGCCAAAAACCGGTGGTTTCGAAAAAGTGTTGCTTATCATCTTATTGAAATAAGGCCTTCAATTCATATTTGTGTGATAAATCACATAACAGGAGTTCAACATTTTTCCTTAGTGACATTTTTAAAAATTCTTAAATTTAAAGGTCTATTACATAAGTTCGTGCGACCCAGTAATCATTTCATTTTATTTAATTTTTCGTTTTGATTGATCGAAGAACTGGGTATTTTGCACATTACTTATATTATATGAACGCGTGCAAAAAAAAACAGCTAATATATTGAAAACTGATTCATTCATACGTAATTCAAGTTGAACTGAAGTCTTCATGTTGTTCCATTTTTTTTACGAATGCTCAACTTGCCTTTATAGAAATCATCAGAAATATACTATGTATACTCGTATGCAGAGTGCTTCTGTTCACAGATGCAATGTAAGTATTTTCACTCATGCCACAAGGATTAAAGACATCAAAAGGAATGAGGTTGTGACATGTGGAATGTGGGTATTCATGGAATACATGATTGGCAAACTCACTTCTGCTCGTTCTCGATTTTGTCCCCTATGCAAAGGGTTCGGTACGTGATGTTATTTAAGTTTACCAAAGTTTTGTCAAAGGTATTATATATTTTTTCACTTGAGAGCATATTTTTTTTCTAGATATCATAAAGCTCTTACTGAACTAGCAAGTAACTTTAGTAAAAGTGTACGCTGTATACCTAAGTACTTAGTGTCACTTTAGTTATTTTGTCAACTTCAACATGTGATTTACTTGAGAGATAAATTTTAAATAATTTTCTAGGTCAAGATGAAGAATTTATCGATTTAAGGGTGTATTAACTTACCACTTCAGTAAACTTTAATACATTTTAGGATATTGTCAGACTGTTGTTGTTGAGCCATACATTTTAATAACTTTGCAGTTTGTGTTCTAAGTAGTTTTAGGTGATAACAATGAACGTTTTCAATGGATACCGAAGCTCAACGCATGTTATTAATTATGATACTAAAATATGTTTATTTTTCTTGAATGTTAGTTTCTTTTGAGATTATAATTCCTTGCATTAATATTTTATTATTTCTGACAAAAATATTAGTACAAAATTTGCTTTTTTGAGAATTCGAAAATTGATTTATTTGTAGCTTTCTTATGCTAGGTTCGTCTCCATATGACATGAATATGTCTAGAAACATCAAACATAATAAAACAAGTCACTATTACCCTAAAAAGACAAACACAAAGTTTTACAGACACAAATCGAGTGAAATCATAATGACAACGAATTTCCAAATCGAATGGATTTGTTTTCAGTGTTCAACATTTCACTCGTTTTCATAATTCCGAAATCACTTTAAGTGAAATTGAAAACAGCTATCATCTGTCAATTTTTAGTTGGAAAATACAAAACTATATTTTGCTTGTGAAATCTTTTGACTGCTATTAAAATTTTGTGTGTAAGTATTAATAAAAGGAATTCTTAATAATATTCCCGGGTAGAATTTTAGACTCGATAATGCCAAGGCCCAAGCTAGTTTTTTTTAGTTTCAGTCATGGCCCTACCGAGCAGTATCTAGCTTGTCCCTCGCTAATTTGTTAATGCTCTGTATATAATGGGCCTTGCTAGATGTTCCTATATGGGCCCTAGATGGGTCTTCACAAGAAGCACAAGAGCTACGGCAATTCTTAAAAAAATTATTAGAAACAATAAAAAAAATTTTTTTTATTTTTTATTATTGTTGATTATTTTCATTTTTTCTTTTCTCCCTATATTCGACTCTTTAAGTGATTTTTTGCTGGAATGAAAGAATTTTTTTTTTTTTTTTTAATTTACCTCCACTGAGATTCGAACCCGAGTCCTCTCGCTTGCCGTGCTTGTGCGCTACCTATTGCGCCACTGTGATATATAAAATATCGTGTCTCAAAGTGCTACTCAAATAACTCTCTTTTAATTATACTGTTTAAAAGACTTAAATACGTATTAAAGAATCTGAAAAAATACCGATTTAGGACCAAAACAAAAAAGTTATGTTTTTAGAAGGATAATGGATAGCCTTTTATAGAGACATATGTATAGGCACATCTAGGATACATCAAGTAAAAACTATATAGCCCCAGTATAAGTAACATCTGAGAATGCCTATAAAGAGGCGACACTAGCTAAGGCCAATATAACGCCCAGATACAATTCCTTATCCAGGCTACATCAAGTAAAAACTATCCAGGTCCCTTGTAGTTTATTTGTTACAATGCCAATAAAGAGGCGATACTTTCTACAGCCAAGATATCGCCAAGAAAAAGTTTTATATCTAGGCTAAATCAATTTAAAAATATCTAGGCCCAGTCTAGGATACTCCTGGAAAAGCCAATAAATAGGCAGTTCTAGCCAGGTTCAATATAAAGCCAGGATAAGCATAAATTAGTCAAGATCCGCCAGGCTTGCATCTGTCTAGGCCCAGCATAGGATTTACTATATAATGGACAATCTAGCTAGGGCCACGCCATTCGATAGTGATTCCTAGATAATTTTCTACCCGGGTTGTAATGCATGCTTAATAGCTTCCAGTGACTACAACGTAATGTACCAAGCGTGAGTATGAAGAAGGAAAAAAAAGAAGACAAATGTTGATTATTCAAACCTATCATACTATGTACCTACTTGATAAACGGGCCTTTCATTCAGTGCCTCGAACTTATAAAACTTCCATTTCTGTATCGTTGCGGCTGGTCGCGCTCTTGCAAGAAATCAGTTGGGAAAAATTTTGATATCAGTCTCAGTCAAAGTACTGTGTCAAAGATTTTGAATTGAAGAATTTAGCTGGAAGCTGAAAATATTAATGTATCCTAAAGGTGGCCAAAATCTGATAAAAATTTAATATAAAAAGACGATATATGAAATAAGAAAATTATTTCTGTTTATGCTGAACTCAACTTGAAATGACCAATGAAAAGGCATGAAAAACTTAATTTTTAGAACAAATTAATATTCCTGGAGTAATAGAATGCATCGATGGGACGCAAATCAAGTTCGAACTCTATTCCATAAACAAAATGATATTTTTCATTTTTTCCTTTTTGTTTTCTAAAAATTTCACAAGAAATAATAAATCAAAGGGCACGGTAATGCCCAGCCAAGTTCTGGCACTACACCCTTTTTACAGGACCAACTCAGGCGATTTTTGACCCCTCCCTATCTTCAGTACCAATGAACTCAGAAACTTAAAGTTCCGAATATTTGCTAAGCTAGTCAGGCACAAGCGCCTCACCAAATTTTAATTTTCTAGCATAAGCGGTTCCTGAGATATAAGGCCTCAAAAATCACAAAAACCGTAACCGACTGACTGACAGATCATCAAAATTATGGAGCCCTTCCCGACATCGTAGAATCTTGTAATTTTGCACAACGGTAAGTCTTGTCGAAAATTAGAGGTTTTCCATTCAGGGGACGTGGTATCCGCCCACTTTATGAGAAAATGTTTAATTTAAATGGAGCACTTCCGATTGCTGTAGAATGATGAAATTTAGTAGAGCGGTATAACGTAATGTACATTCAAAGCGAAAAATAGAAAATCTAAGATTTTTCATTCGAAGTGTCTTTTTATTGTCATTTCTAAACTATACATCCATCTTGAAAATTCATGACTTTTCTTAGAACTAGAGTGCTCGATTTGGTTTACATAGAAAAAAAAACTCTTAACTGTGATGTGAACTATAAATCAAACCACTAATTAGGCTAGTCATTGGTGGGCTACCTTCATTTAAAGAGTTAAAATTGCAACAAAAACATCATCACATCCTCAACAATTATTGCTTTTTTATGACTTTGGGCGGATGTAGGTACATACTAGTATTTATAATTAAGGTAGGTATGTTAGTGTTAGGTATCTTGCCGGGACAAGAAGAAACAATTGAAGCGCAAATCAAGACAACCAATAACAAAAAGAAAATATATCAAAAGATATAGAAAGCTAAAACATAAGTTGGTTTTAGAAGGTAGAGTCCACTCTTCTATCTTTCCGTATCTTTCGAGATTTTGACATGGCAAAATATTTAAATCTTTGCAAAAAGGAGTGAGATCAGACCAAAAACATAAATGTTAAAATGAGAGCCAAGTTCTTCTATATAAAAACCTTTGTGTAACAAGTCAGCCGTGAAAAGTACTGAGATCTAAAAGTACGCCAAGTTCTTATTTCATGAAGGTTTAATACCGAATATTTAAAGTGGAATAATATTGAAACAGCTACAATGTAAAAGAGAAATTTTATTATCTATTGATTACAATGATTACTGACTAAAATTTGGTTGGCTTACTTGGAAAGTTTTTTTTTGTATGACCAATTCGAAAGATTATAAAAACTTGACTTGAATTTTAGCCAGTAGGCTGAAAACATAACGGATAAAACAAAACGTTTTTAAATCATTAAATAATAATCATTAAATAATAAAATTTCTCTATTACATTGTAGCTGTTTTGGTGAGGCGCTTATGCCTGACCAGCTTAGCAAATATTCGGAATTCATTGGTATTGGTACTGAAGATAGGGAGGGGTCAAAAATCGCCTGAGTTTGCTCCTGTAAAAAGGGTGTAGTGCCAGAACTTGGCTGGGCTAAAATTAGCATTACAAAAAATCAACAAACATTTTTGCTGTCCAGATTTTGAGGGCGAATAAACATGTGTGAGGCATGGTCAACACCTTTTTTTTGTGTAAAAATAAAACATAGTTTCCTAATTGCTTAAAATTTCAAAGAATTGAGAATATTTTCAACTGCAATGTGAGCATTTGAAATGTCTTCTATTTTAATTATATATATACTCGTACATATAGATACCACTACTTTCACTGACAGACACACCCATTTCTCAAAATTAATCTTTTCAGAACTCTTAAGACCATAGTTAAGCTTTTTGCCATAAACAAGCTTAAATCTTTTTGTTGATTTATCAGTTAAAATTAATGTTATCTATTCTTTTATAGAGTACATACTCTTGTCCTTTCTATATTTTATGGTGTTCGTGTTCACTTACAACGTCGTCGCTGTCGTCGTCATGTTGAAATTGTATAGCTTCCTTATCCAATAAGCACAATCCCCTATCTTCAACACTTGATGTCTTCTTGAAATGGATGTCCAGCATCTACAATTGACAAATATAGATCTTAAAGTTGTAAAGAACAATTCAGATAGGGGAAAGTGGGGTTTAAAACTGGAATCAAAAATTTATATTAAATATTTCGAAAACTCTTTGAAGAGTTTTTTTTTCATATTAGAGGAAGTTAGGGTATGTTTGTTTTTTTTTTTGACTTAACAGAAAAAGTTATGAAGCTACCAAGTGATTTCTTTTTGTCGAATTCTGACAATAATTAACAAAGATTTAGAGAAAATATTGATATAACCTCTAAATCGTCAATTTTGAAAGTTAACGTGTAATGTGGTACACTATGCTGTCTATTGTGGTATACTATACCACTTTACCCAGTAGATTTTTTAAATGTGTGTGAAATGTCAAATTTCCCAGTTTTTCATTCCTCACAGCATGATTCCATGTCTTTGGAATCTCATTTTCTTACTTCAACCTTTTAGACATTTTAACGTATGAATCTTTAGAAAAAACCCAAATAGCCAAATTTAAAAAGAAATAAACTTTTATGATGGGTAAAGTGGTATACTACCACATTAGCCACGGCTAGTATACCACATTAGTCGAAACTTTATACGAGTATTTTTACAAATATAAATAATAAAATATACGGAGGCTGTTTGAAAAGTTCTCGGCCTAACATAGAAGACGTTGTTTTAATAAATAAATTTTAATTCCTCAAATAGCCTTATATATATAATAATTGTATGTGAAGTTTCATTAAAATTGGTCGCGTACATATGTATATCAGTGCAATTTTTTGTTTGAACGAACCTATTGCTAACAACGAAAATGGAAAAAAATGAAATTAGAGCCTTCATTAAATATTTGGTCAAAAAGAATATGACACCAAATCAAATTAAAGATGACTTCGATGAGACATTGGGGGAACCTGCACCTTCGTATTCCACGGTCAAAAAGTGGGCAGCCTTATTTAAACATGGCAGACAGAGCGTCAAAGATGATCGAAGAAGCGGAAGGCCAACAACATCCACCTCTTCAGAAAACGTCGATAAAGTTCATAAAATGGTTTTAGACGACCGAAGGTTAAAAGTGCGAGAAATAAGCAACACCATGGGGATCTCTTCTGAGCGGGATTACCACATTTTGACCGTAGAATTGGGGTTGAAAAAATTGTCCGCAAGGTGGGTGCCGCGTTTGCTGAGCGAAGAACAAAAATTCAATCGAGTTGAAATCTCTTGAGAGAATCTAGCGTTTCGGAGGAATACCAGCGCAGCGATTTCTTGAGAAGATTCATTACCACCGAAGAAACATGGATTCATCACTATATTCCTGAGACAAAAGAACAATCAAAACAATGGAAGTCTTTTGGGATTACAAGGGAATTATTTTTATTGATTACCTTCCCAAGGGCCAAACTATCACTGGTCAATACTTTGCAAACCTGTTGGACAAATTGGCTGGAAAAGTTGCCGAAAAAAGACCAGCATTAGCTAAAAAGAAGATCCTTTTTCTTCAAGATAAAGCTCCAGCACACAAGTCGGTTGTTGTCATGGCTAAGCTCCATGAACTTCGATTTGGTGTATTGAACCACCCCCCTTATTCACCTGATTTGGCACCATCAGACTATTACCTCTTTCCTAACTTAAAAAAAAATTTGGCTGGACGCAAATTCTTCACCAACGAGGAGGTGATTGCTGAGACGGAGCGGTTTTTCGAAGAGTTAGAGGAATCGGCCTATAAAATGGGTATAGAAGCACTGGAACACAGATGAAATAAGTGCATTGATATAAGAGGAGAATACTCGTATGTAGAAAAAGATTTAAAAAAAGTTTTAAAATTTATTGCGTTTAATTGGTCAGGCCGAGAACTTTTCAAACTGCCCTTAAAATAAACACCCTTGAACAAAACTAACAGTTGTTTTTCGTAGATGATTAATTTATTTTTGCAAAGAATTTATAAACTAGCTTGAAACACAACTTTTGAGAGCACACAAACACTTTTTTTTTGACCCAAAAAAAACTCAACTTCACGCAATAACCCTTCTCAAATATTTGCTTGAGATATACGAAGATTTTTGACTTGATTGTACACGAGTAGGTACTTAGTTTTATTTATATTACCGTCCGCTAAGGTAAAAACCGTTAAAGAAACATGCTTAGTTTTTGAGAAAACTGCCTATACCACATTACCCGCCTATACCACATTACCCCAAATTATACTCTACATGATTAAATAGAAGGTACACAAAACTAGAATATATACATAGTGTAGTGGTGGGTCAATAAGTACCTGAAAATGTGTTAAGGAATACTCTTTTCAACATAAAAACATTTTGTTTCTCAACATAGTCCACTTTTGGATCGATAACTTGAAAACTAAGCCATTGTTTCAACGATGACCTCTTCATTCGACCTAAAATCTCTTTTACCTCACAGCCGTTTATTCATGGTTGGAATCAAAATATAATGGCAGGGGGTTAAATCTGTAAAATATCCTGAATGTAGGAGGAGTTCGCAACATAACTCAGGTATTTTTTTACATCAAATCGGCCTAGAATCAATCCAATACATCTGCGTAAAACGCCGATAATTATTTAAACACCGAGTGCTGTTTGCTGACAAACCAATCCACCTTGGTCTATTTTGCTTCGATTTATCATAAATTTTTTCGATTTTTCTTGTTGTGTTGAATCCATGTTTTATCCACGGTTACGAAACGGCGCAAGAACTCGGTCCGATTTCTCTTCAACATCTTTAACCAAACACCCCTTTGAAGTTGTCAAACGATTAGGGTTAAAACGATAACCCCAAGGTATTTTGAGTACTTGTACTAGATTCCGGTATCGGAACAAAGTATCGATACCTATACTTGGGTATTGAATAAAAAGTATCGATACGTACTTAAGTCTAATTAAATTATTTAATTATATAATTATTTATTCGGTATTGAAAAAAACAATGAAGAATACATATTTCAAAAAAGCTACAATTTTTTAAGCGTTTTTTACTTAATGGATTACTGATTTCCCATATTGTTTATTACATTTTGAAAAATCATTTTTCACATAGTACAGAGTAAGTAACAACCGCCAAAACATCTGTTCTAATGTGTAACAAGTTACTTGTGATGTTTCCACTCCGATTCGATAACGAAACCTCAGTTTCGCAATTGCTTTTTGAAATTCATTGGGCCTTGAAAATTAATATTCTTAAAATTCGAATCCAATATTTGATAAGTAATTTATCAAAAAAAGTTTTCTCGAAAACATTGACGCACTCAAAAGTTTTAAAAATTGTAAGAAAAACTAACTGGCGAAGAACGTTTAAGGTCTTTTTTCCAAACAGTTGTTTGTAATTATTTATGAAACACTTGGAAAAGATGAACCAACTAGTAAATAGATAGATAGATAAATAACAAAATTTTATTTCAAAAAGAAAATTGGTACAATATTAACTTAGCTTTCTTTACTTTAAAATTTGAAATTATATGACAATAACTTATAAAGTTGCCTGTCAGGTTAAAGTGTTTTAATATAAATAATTAGCTTAAGCTTAGCGATGTTTTAAGAATACTCATTAATAATTAAATTTCGATAACGTAGTGCATTTTTGAGGAAGTTGTACAGTTGGTTATAACTCTATCCATTGAGTATATTAAGGAACTGGTCTCAATTCAGATGATCACTGCCGAAAAACTTTATTCTGTATACGTCTTGAATATTGGACAAACTCCTACAAAGTACAGATTGTACAGATGCCAATAGACTCTCTGTTGAATGCTCTGGCGTAAAGATTAAGCAATCCACATCGGGACCTAAAAACCAGTCTAATCAACTCACGTGAATTTTGATCATTGAAGTAACTTGGAACTTCTGCGTATCTAAGGTTGCAGTACTCATCGTGAAAATGTGATTGTTTAGCTCGTTGTGTGTGTTCTGCTTCTGTCCAGTATTTTTCTCTTAGTTTAGTGCAGGCTTCTGTATGCAATGCCTCTCCACTCAGATTTCATAGACCAATTGAAATCGATTCCGCTCTGTTCGAAGATCGTTGACTATTCATTTGCACAAAATATTTGTTTTCTAATGATGATGTTTGGCAGTTTACGCGTGAGTCTGTTCTCAGGAAGGGTGTATATTTTTTGGATGTATCTGAAGTGCAATTCTAGTGTTGTAAGAAAGGCTTTGGAAAGCCCTGTTTCTGTATATATATGTATGTTATATTGTTTGGTAAAAAAAAAACAACTAGTATGATAATTTCATTCAATGAAAGTACTTCCATTCGTAAAAAACTCCGCCCACTAAATAGTAATTATTAAAGAAATGGACTGACAATCTTGCAAAAAAAATAAAATGCTCGACTGGATCGTACGAACTTGCTCTTATGTAAAAGTACTTTGGAATTTAAAATACATTTTATAAATATAAAACATGGATTTAATGAGATCAAAATGTTCAAATGTATGAAATTGCCGTCTGATTTCCGGAAAAGTATGAATTTGCGCAAATAAAGTTCAAAAATCGTTTGGGATGCCAAATTTTAAGTATTTAGTAGTATATATTTTAGAAATTGTTGCAAAAAATAAGCGTTCACACGTTTTAAAGATATTGGTTTTTCAAAAAAAAAACTTGGAATTTTTTTTTTCAAAAATCCCCAAAAAAAATTGTCGAATATTTTTATATACAATATTATTTTAAACTTAAGGGGTATATAACAGGTACATACCGATAATAATATTTTGCCCAATTTTGACCAAAATGTAGTCCATGTCCATAGTATCACACATAATTTTTACTTGCGACTTATAAGTACTATAAGGCAAGTTATGCATTCGGAAAAAAAAATCGAACTTGAGATTTTGATCAAAGTTGACATTACGATGATAGCGAAGACTAAAAAAGTGGGTCTCGCAATTCTGTCTGTCTGTCTGTCTGCCTGTCTATCTGTCTGTCTGTCGGTTCGACTAAAGTCTAAACGGCTCGGCCGATTCTCTTCAAACTTGGCAGATATGGGTTTTGATTTTTCCCTCCACACGTTTTTTTCTTTTGTTTTTAAGACCAAAAATAACGGTACCTGCCATACGAATTTTTTTCGAAATTTTATAAATATTTTTTTTTTCAAAAACTGTCCCACAGATTTAAAAAAAAATAAAAAAAATTTCATTTAGTTAAAGCTAGGTAATGGTTAAAAAAATTTTTCCAAACAATGGTTATTTTTGGTACCCTGCTTGGAGCCATTTTTTTTTTTTTTTTTGATTTTCTCAAAAACGGTACCATCGATTTTGATAATTTTTTGTATGTTAAAGCTCCCCAACAGTTTCAATATTATTGTGTATTCAAATTTTCAAAAAAATTTTGTTTGGATTTTAAAAAAAAAATTAAAAATTTTATTTTGAAAACTCATTATTTCGAAAACTCCATACTCGATCTTTTTAAAACTTGATAAATAAAAGTTTTTTAATATAAGTTATAAGATGTAAGAAAAAAAAATTATTTCACCATTTTTTCAAATTGAGAATTTCTCATTATCGACAAAACGGATTTTAGCTTCTAAAAAGTTTAAAAACATTGCATTTCAAAATTTAAAAAAAAAATAATTTTTGAGTTTTTGAAAAAAAAAATCTATTTTTTTTTTTTTTTTGAAAATTCGATATCTCAGAAACGGCTAAATATTTTAGTTTGTAAATTTAATTTTTATTTGTAAAATATTAAAAACTTTAAATGGGCTGACCAAAATTTTTCTTATAAACGTTTTAAAAAATTTGTATATAAAAGCTTATTTAAAAAAAAAAACAGTACTGACTTACATATAATTTTTGTTCTTGCATAAGCTTATATTTGCTTGAAACACATGGCATCCTGTTTTCAGCTCGAACTACTAAAGGAGTTGTTTTAGTCATTTAAATACAGACATACAGCCATACAGACAGACAGACGGAATTGTCGGACGCACTTTATTCGTCTTCGCTATCATCGTTATGTCAACTTTGATCAAAATCTCGAGTTCGATTTTTTTCCAAATGCAGAACTTGCCCTATAGTACCTGCATATATCGCAAGTAAAAAATCTTGATATGGGTGTAAACTAATAATTGGATTTGAGTTTGTAAAAATTCTACCACTCATCCTGTTATTCCCTACCTCCGCAGGCATTCCAGTCATAATGGCTATTTGAGTTGATCATATGAGCCCTGGATATAAGACCATATTAATATCCCTAAATCCTTAGGGTTGAATTATTATACCACAATCTTGTTCTCTTGTAAGATAGAACCATACACGAAAAATAATAAAAAAAAAAAGATGGACAACATATTGCATTGTTGTTGTGTTAAATCGATGAGAGAAACATTAATTCAAATGAAAAAGAAGAAAAACAACACATAACAGACAGCAATGTCATTTCAACAAGGACATTTTGGCCTATAAATACATTTACGTATTCAAATGGAAAACAGTATAAAAGATACACAAACACAAGGCATTAATCAATAGAAATGTGTTTTTGCGGGACACCAATTATATACCTCGGTATAAGACAGATATAACTCTATATCTACCTTTAGAAGGAATACCATCATGTCCATAGCCATCACCAGGAAATAAGAGCTCAAAACATTTTTGTTTGTATTTTTTTGTTTTTGTTTATTTGTGTGTAAACAAGGACGAGGACGACCGTAGTAGTCGACCTTGGGGTTAACATTTCCTCCCAATTCGACAAAAGCAAATCCATTTTTATTATACATAGCTTGAGGACATACTTGCAGTTGGGGAGTTGAGGTTGGGATGCCTCCATTACTTCGGGGTTAAGGTCTATTTCTGGAATAATATGGGAAAACCAGCTTGCTTCAAGTAGAAAGCATGGATGAATATGGTGCTGAAGGGTTTGTGGAAGCAGAGCAAGCATTTATAAAGAATAAATCGTATGTGACAAGAATTAAAGTGCAAAATATTTTTTTTTTTTTTTTGTCCAAACAGAGTTTCTGAACGAACGTGTCCTGTTGAAAGCTTACCATAATAATGTTAGGTATTGTATTGAGTCAACAAGCTTAAAAATGTCTGTTGGAAAAAGGTTGAATTTGAAGTAGCTTTTCACATAAATTTCAAAGTGAAAAAGTTAATATGTAAATAAATTTTGTACCTGGTATTTTGGATTTATTTATAATGTGTAAAGTTGTAGATTTGGGATGCTTTATAGAGCTTAAGTTGTTTTCCAAGGAATATAAGACTTTTTGATAAAGAAAACAAAATATTTCCTTGATATGATATTTAATCCGATTTTCAAAAACTGAATATTAGCTTCGAGTTTTTGTTATGAATAAAGTGGATACGAGTAGTAGTAATGTTCCACTCGACCTACACACCTTCTTCCGACCTTTTCTTTATGAATAGGTTAGTAGTATATACCTTAAGGATTATATCCCAGTGTCAATACTTGAAGAGACCAACCGCGAAATGGACCATAAGCACGGGATGTTTTTGAAGATATTTCCCTTTCGAAAACTGTTTATTTTTATCGTGTAGTTGGATATTCATATGCAAGTTAACTTGCCTGTACGTTGCTCAATCGCTCAATCGATAAGAATACCCTTAAAATGTTTGAGCATACTGCGAGAGGACTGAAAAGAAGATACTGATGTATAAATATTTAGTCGGGTGTATCATTCCAGATTTGTGTAGTACGGCAAAACGAAAAATCTCTGAATTTAACATTACGTTTGCTGCAGTTTGGCTGAAAGGCTTACTAATTGAGATTCTCTGGAGAGCTAGTAGTCCCTTTGAACACTCATATATAAAAATACAAATAAAATAATAAAAGACATGAAACATAGTACACATTGGTAGTGAAAGCCTGGGCGCATTCTCAGTCGAAGGAATCGCACGATCCTACGTGATGGCTTCTAAGTTGTATGTCAAGAGGGTTGCTAAGCTCATCTTATCAGTAATTGGTTGTTCCTTAGCTCCAGAGAAACATTCGTTTTGAATTTCTGTATATCACTTTGAGAGGGGAAAAATAGAACAGGGTAGAGATTCTTTAGATATTAGCATAAGTTAGTGTTCCGACTCAACGTTAGCTGATCTGTAGATAGATATATATTTTTATTTTTGTTTAAGATCAGTTTGTAACGAAGGATTACACTTTCACCTCCTCGACTGAAGTCTAATCAGTTACGCCGAATGGCAGATCATCGAATACATACATAATCTGAAGTTAATGTTGAGTTACAGTCGCGTCGGCCAATAATTCATTTGTCAATTTAATACTCGAATACAGAACAATTTGATGAAGATGAAGCTAAAAAAGATAACAAAAATTCATTCATCATTCTTCTAGTTTACACTGGTCGGGAATCGGATTCTTTTGGTTTTCCATACTGGTTCCATCTGAATGATATCTTGGTCTACATATCTCTTCCTTGGACTAGCCTTTATTATAAATAAGCTTAGTATTTTTAAAACTGATAATTTATGAGTATCAATACTATTTCCTTTTCAACCACAGTTTTCATCAATTTTACTCTGGCCTACGTGGCGGTAACCTCACAGCCTCAAGAAAAAAACATCACAAACTGGTCGCTTGAAAGTTCATCATCCGAAGAATGAATTATCCGGCTCCCGATCCATGGAGGGTCTCTGCCTGAGATATTGCAGTCTTCCATCTGTAACGATCCCTCGCGAACTCCCTCCAGTCGTTGGGACCAATTGCTCTTGCGCCTGTAACCGCCTGGTCCCTGTAGCGGAGGTTCAGTCTTCCTCGTCGTCTCGAACCTGGGGGCTGGGATTCGAAGATTTTCTTGGCTTGAGCGTTGTTGTCCATTCGTTCGATGTGACCGAGCCAGTGTAGTCGACGTGTTTTGGCTCTTTGGACTACATCCACATCTTGGTACAGCTCGTATAATTCACGATTGAATCTTCTCCTCCATTCGCCCTCTTCGCATATAGGACAAAATATCCGCCGAAGAATTTTTCTCTCGAAAGTGTCCAGTATCAATTCCCCTTTTTGTACTTATCGTCCAGCACTCGGCGCCGGAGAGTAGAACTGGTAAAATTAACGTTTTGTATATCATGCACTTTGTCTTTCGAGAAAGGAGTTTTGAACCCATTTGTTTGGCCAAACCGAAGTAGCAGCGGCTAGAGTAGTTCTTCGTCGGATTTTCACTAAGGTGTCATTCGTGGGATTGATGTTTGTTCCGAGGTAGGTGAACTCCTTGACTATCTCGAAATTACTGCTACCAACAGTGACGTTTTGTCCTAGGCGATGGACAGATGAGGCTTTGTTTGTTGATAGCATATATACTTTGTTTTGTCCTCATTAACTTCAAGACCAACGCGTTTGGCCTGTTCATCAATAGCTGTGAACGCTTCTAGCACAGCTCGCTTGGAGCGGCCGATGATATCGATGTGGTCCGCATAGCCAAGCAGTTGGAAATACCTGTTGAAGATAGTGCCTTTCAGGTTAACACCACTCTTGCGCACTATCTGCTCCAGGACTAGGTTGAAGAAATCACATGATAGCGCATCTCCTTGTCTGAACCCTGTGCACGTCTGGAATAGCTCAGATGAGCTGTTACCCATTTGCACGTTGCACCGCGTATTTTGTAACGTCATGCGGCATAGCTGGATCAGTTTTTTCGGGATCCCGAGTTCCGACATTGCCAATAGAAGCTCTTGGCGACTTATGCTATCATATGCGGCTTTAAAGTCGATGAAAAGATGGTGGGTCTCGACTTGAAATTCGTTGGTCTTTTCCAGGATTTGCCTCAATGTGAAGATTTGGTCTATCGTTGATCTGCCTGTCCTGAAGCCACACTGGTACGTGCCGATTATAGTGTTGCAGAAAGGTCTTAGACGCTCACATAGTATGGTGGATAGGATCTTGTAGGCAACATTAAGCAGGGATATGCCCCTGTAGTTTTTGCAGGAAATAGGATCGCCTTTTTTGTAGAATGGGCATATGGAGCTAATTGACCAGTCGGCGGGCATACTTTCCTCCTCCCATATTTGGTTGATGAGCTGATGCATGCACACTATCCTCCATACTTAAAGAGTTCCGCAGGTAGGCCATCCGAGCCTGCAGATTTGTTGTTCTTAAGCTTGCGGATTACTTTCTTAACATCTTCAGTACTCGGTAGTGGGACTGGATCTTCTTTGACTGGTCTTATGCTTCTCTGCTCCCCTGTGGTTTCGTCTAAATAATGCCTATTAAGCAGCTGCTGGAAATGCTGCTTAAACACGTCTACAATTCCCTGTGTGCTTCGGTGACTTGGTTCCCTTCGCTGTTTCGAAGAGCTTGCGTGCGGATCCTATAACCTGACCTGATGCCAGTTGTTTGGCTGTTTTGTAGAACCCGCGGCGGATGTTTGTGGCGGTGCTATACTCCTCGAGATACCTGAGCTGAGAAGCTGCGGCTGCTCTTTTCTTTCTGCGCAGGGTTTTTTCTCTTTCCTTCTCTTTTCACGGTACTCCTCTTTTGCTGCTCTTGTTTTTCGTTGGTCGCAGCATTTGCATTAGTGCATTTTCCGTCTCCCGCTTCAATACCGCACATTCATTATCATACCAAGGGTTCTTTTTTCTAGGTGGTTGATAGTCTATTGTGGTGTCGGCTACCTACTCAATGATGTCGCGGTACTGGTTTCACTGGTTGTTGATGCTTATGGCTGGGGGTACGGCAGAGAGTTTCCTTTCTGAGGTGTGCTAAGGCATGCAATATTGAATTTCTTCCTTTGGGCGGTCCTCATTTTCTTTTCGTTGGACAGTCGGGCTCTGAACTTTGTCACAACAAGAAAGTGGTCAGAGTCTACGTTTGCACCTCGAAAGGTTGGCACGTCCAATATGTTCGAGGCGTGCCTTGCGCCAATTAGCACGTGGTCCATTTGGTTGGCGGTTCGACTATCTGGAGATCGCCAGGTTGCTGTCTGTATTCTTCGCCAGGGGACCTGGTGCTACTTATCACCGTATTCCGAGCTGCAGCAAAGTCGATCATCAGAAGACCATAATTAAAAAAGTGCTTTGGAATGGGTATATCAGTGAAATCGATAAAACGAAGACCGTTTCTGGAACTAATCTTGCCCGAAGATTTTCTTATTCATCAGTCTTGGATGTAAAATCTACCACCATTCTTTCAACAACATTCGTGCTGTTCAGAATTTTTTTCTGTTTTTCAAGGAACTGAGAGCATCATCCGTAGGAGCATGTGTACTTCATATTGTTAATCGTCACTTCATCACTGACCCACCGAGTTTGCACTTTTGAAAATATAAAAGTCGTAGTGTGAAAAAAATTCATAAGATCTTATCCTTCATAACACCCAGAGGAATGATAAATCTTTCCGCAAGTGTGCAAATCGTCAGCCATTTATATCCCTTATTCCACTGTGACCCAGAACAAAAACAAAGGTGACTTTTGATTTTTAGTCTCGCAAACCTATCCCGGCATTGCTGGGCCAAGAGGTCAGTAAAAATGGCCGTATGTCGGTCTTGATTTAAATCTAATTTAAGTTATTTGTATTCTTCTGGCAAAATAAGATAGCCGTATAGACATAGAAATATTTAAAGACCCAGTGAAAATTCCCGAACCAACACAGCACTTGATCTTTGAGCCATCAGTAAATATGGTTGTATCGAAGTCTCTCATCACAACGTTATCCCAATACTTTTCTAGATTGAAGAATAACTTTAAAAGACTTAGTGTGATGTCCTCCAGAAATTTCCAGTAGCTAGTGCTTGTCGAAAAAAGTCCACTGGGATGAGATTAGTGCAAGATACTCAATATTTAATATGTAAGTTCGGTGGTATACATAAGGTGAAGAAAAATTCTTAAAGCATCCGTTGGACAGGACCGTAGGTCTCCCGTAGTACCAACACTAGCTGTTATTTGAACCTTCTTAAGTTTATTAACTTTAAAGGCTTTGTTAAGTACAGGCGAGCACACAATCGAACCATAAACTAAACACTAAGATCGAAAAACCATGTCTACGTGCTTCCACAAAATCATCTTTGATTCGAGGCCCCACATTTTACCAAATGTCTTACTAAAAGGATAGAAGGCTACGAAGGTCTTCTTAACAAATTATTTAATATTTATTTTAGAGTTTAATTTAGGGTCGAGGATAACCCCCAAACAAGACAACCCCTAACAAGACAAGGACAGAATGAGAAGCAGTATTTAAGTTATAGTACTAAAGAATATCAGTTCTGTCTTAGCTTATATAACCCGTAGTCCAAAACTCGTGGCCCAGGTGATTACTTTCTTCAAAGCCATCTCCGTGTTTTTACTAATCACGGGCGTACATTTCCCCCACACCAATAGTACCAAATCAACCACGCAAGCAACCCCCTTCATCTCTTCAACTTAAAGAGAGCAACTACTGAATTTAAACTTTGTTCACCGAGTGTGGATGCCCGCCTTACGACCTGTCCAATCCTAACTTTGGAGATAAACGAAGCCTTGAGACTTTTTTAATGGAGATCAAGGTTCTGTTATGTGTATGAACAATAACATTATTAATATTCATATTATAACAAATACTAACTGTTATAATACTACATATACTTGTCAAGATTGAACACTGCGAGGCAGTCCAGTTTCATCATCATCATCATCGGCTCGACAACCGGGTTCCGGTCCTGGCCTCTTTCAACAAGTCTCTCCACCTATCTCGGTCTCTAACCGACGCCATCCAGTTGCGCACCCCAAGGCTTCGGGCGTCCTGGTCTACGCCATCTCTCCAGCGCAAGCATGGTCTACCACGCTGTCGTCTACCATAGAATGTACCACAAAGAACTTTCCGAGCAGGTTCCTCTTCGCTCATGCGAGCTAGGTGCCCTGCCCACCGGAGTCTACCGAGCTTAATTTTTGTCACGATATCTGCTTCAAGGTAGATTGCGTACAGTTCATGATTGTACCGTCTCCGGAATCGTCCTTCCTCACATACGGGGCTAACAATTCTCCTTAAGACTTTTCTCTCGAACGCAGCTAAGAGGTCGGAGTGCCTTTTACTAAGCACCCAAGTCTCGGATCTATATCTGAGTACTGGCAGGACCATGGTCCTGTACAGCAGTAGTTTTGAAGTTATGGTGAGATTTCTGGATTTGAAGAGCTTTGACAGACTATAGTAGGCTCTGTTGGATTTGAGAAGCCGTCCGCGTATTTCTTCTTCTATATTGTTATCGGCTGCTACTATTGACCCAAGGTATTTAAAGGATTGCACCACTTCAAATTCGTGCTCCGCTACCTTGATTGTTTGTCCAACTGTTCCTCTTGCATTCGACGCCACCATGTACTTTGTTTTACCTTCACTAATGTGCAGCCCCAGATTTTGTGCCGCCTGCTCGATCTGGATGAAGGAGTCGTGTACAGCTTGTTCGGTTCTTCCGATGATGTCGATGTCGTCTACGTAAGCCAGTAACTGGCTGGACCTGTTGACGATGGTCCAGAGCAGTGCCAGAGTCACGGATTCCTTTCTCCAACGCCAGGTTATAGAGGAGGCAGGCTAGACCGTCCCCTTGTCGGAGTCCATTAAAGATGTTGATTAGTCTGGATAACAAACCGGCTATTTTTACTTGGCCTGTTACGTTGGCCAACCTACATAGTCGTGTCAATTTATTTGGGATGCCGAATTCTCTCATGGCTTTGTAAAGTTCTACCCTGGCTATGCTATCATAGGCGGCCTTAAATTCTAGACATTTTTCCATCGCCTGCCTAAGGGTAAAGATCTGATCAGTTGTTGATTTGCCTGGAATGAAACCACACTGATATTGTCCGATGACGGTTTTAGCGTATGGGGTTATCCGGTCTTGTAGGATAGAGGAGAGTATCTTATAGGCGGTACTCAACAACGTGATACCTCTATAATTGCTGCACGTTGTGACATCTCCCTTCTTATGTATGGGGCATATTAAAACTTTTCGCCAGTCTTCTGACATTTCTTCCTGCTCCCATACGTGCACTATAATATCATGAATTGCTTGACGTAAGGCTGGCCCGCCGTGATGAAATAAATCGGACGGTATGCCATCGGCTCCCGGGGCTTTGTTCTGTTTAAGCCGGCCTATAGCCTTCTCAACCTCTTCTATGCTTAGTGGCGGCAACATGGGGTATTCTCCTTGTAGTAGTGGAGCCTCCATTTAGCAATTCATTAAAGTACACTTCCCATCGCTCAGTAAGCTTTCAGGATCGGTGATCAGATTTCCCTTTCCGTCCTTGCAGTATGTGCAGCTTGGTGTGTACTGCGTCATGTTTCAGACGGATTGGTAGAACTTCCGCGCCTGGTGCGGACCTCGCTCTCGGCTGTTTTCTATTTCACAGATTAGATTGTTGAGATTGTTGCATTGCTCGGTACGCAACATTCTTACGTTCAGTCGCTAGCCTGCATTCATCATCAAACCAGTCGTTCCGATTATTATTATGGAGTTGGCAGTACCCAGGTGGCCTTGTAGATATCTTTACGCGGGAACCTGGTACTCTAAACGACCATGTTTTTCGATGCTGCCAATTCTAAGACTCGAAGTCTATTGTCATTAGTGTTCTCATGCAAACTATGGGTGCCTGCGTAATGTCTGAATACCGGTTTCCGACCTATTTTTGCGTTCAAATCCCCAAGGATGATTTTAACATCATACCTTGGACAGGCATTGAGGGCCCTCTCGACTTGTTCGTAGTAAGTCTCTTTTTCTTCGTCTGAGGACTCCTCCGTAGGTCTGTGAACGTTAATGAGGCTGATGTTCGTAAATTTGCCTCGCACGGGAAGGGTGCATAGCCTTTCGCTTATAGCGTTAAAGCCGATGATGGTAGACTTCATTTTTTCGCTGACTAGGAAGCCAACCCCGAGCACACGGTGTTTTGTATGACAGCTATAGTATATGTCATATTCTTTCTTCTGTAGAACACCATTCCCTGTCCATCTGATTTCTTGAAGAGCTGTTATGTCAGCTTTATATTTTGACAGGGCATCGGCTAGCTGCTGAGCAGCTCGAGCTCTATAGAGCGATCGTACGTTCCATAAGAAAATTCGTAAATCGTTTTTCAATTTTCGTTGCGTGGGTTGTCGTCGTGTGATCAGTCCGTTTCCGAGGCTTGTTGTCGGTCTCGTAATTCATTAAGTTTTACGGGACAGGGAATTAACCTGTCGCAAACCTGAGGAACCAGCCTGATCATATTAGCCAAACCTTTTTAAAGGCTTGTTTCTAGCGGCCGCCGCGAATAGGCTATGATCAGACTTCCACCAGTCCCGAATAGTTACGGTGCGTGCATGTTTTCGTATACTACATGTTATTCCCCCTATTCGTCTCATTGCTGACCGCAGTCCAGTTTGCTCGCTCATAATACAGACTTAGATTATCACGATTACAGTTCGTCTTTTATTATACAATAGGTTCAATACAGAAAACTTATAATAGAGATCGTCGATAAGTTTTTCTGCTCTGAACGTTTGGATCTTATTGAATTAGGCATTATGTCACCGAACTTATTTAATTTTTATACAATGCGATTTTCCTGCAGGTCTGTGACCTTCTACAAAATCGTGTGTGAATTTGCAAAGATGTATTCTTTATCAAATATAAAATATTTTTATTGTTTACCTGATAAATCTTATGCTTAAGTGTGAATATTTCTTCGTTGAATAGCTTTATTTTATTTAAATAAAAATCTCCCGATATAAATAAAGTCACTATTTGCCAACACTAGACACAAAGGTTTGGTAATCTTCATATGGTAGGCGGCAATATTATGTACATTAAAAAGTATTATATCCCTATTAACTTCTCAGGATATCCTTTGTTAAACAAACACACTGACTAATTACTTCTCTTGCTTCATAAATTTCGATACTTAATACCTCCGTATGGATTACGTTTTGCCTACTAAGCATACAATGTGAAAGATACTACGTATATGCCATTCGTTATAGCGTACATTATGTACATAAAGCACTTCCTCTTTTGACGCACACGTAAAGGTCGATTAAATTTTTTTGACTGTCGGATTTTCTTCGAGGTAATAGATACCTATGATAACAAAGTAAAAATAAACAAAATCCAATCTCTGCAAAGGACTACACAACAGTGTTATCTTTAAGCTCAAGAGCCCAAATATGTGGATACACGTATATGCAAACATTTACCAGCTTTTGACGTCTTTTGTTCTTTGTATCGAAATTGAATCTAAGGGCTTGGCTTCGCTTGTGTGATAATGGGTGGATTTATGTTTCACGTATTGACTAAGGTTATTATTATAGTAAAGCTCCTTTTGATCCTGGCAGCTTTAAAATATGCTTGGCATGTGTTTTTTGCTGTAGGCAAAGTTTTTGTGTTGGGGTAGACCAGAGTGTTATCCAAAATTAAGTGCAAATAGAGCTTTAAAAATGAGTGTTTAACGCCCACACACAATACAAAATAAATATACAGAATTATGCCAACATAAGGTGTTTTTCTTTTTTTAGCTCAAAGCAGAGCCTGAGTTGTTTACGGAAAAAATTGTGTTTCTTTCTTGGCTCAGAGCGTTCAAAGCTTCGAATTTGTGTTTTCTTATTCGTTCTGAACCTTAAACTTAACATTTGACTGGCATGTAAAAGAGACAAAAAATCTAAAATAAAAATGGCGAATAAAGTTAGTTCTCGCCTATTAAAGTTGTCATATAACTACGAAATATAAGTTTAATAATATGTATGGGTTTTTTGATGCACTTATAAATGAGTTTTTTTTATTATTGTTTTGTTCATCAGGTAAAAATAAGAAAACTTTATGTTTATTACGCATTTTTTGAAAAAAATTGACCTCAAAGTCAAAGTATTGCTCGGGCAAAGAAAAATACATCAGCTCAATTTAAACGTAGTTTTAAAGGCTAGTATTTCTTCTAAAAAAAAGTCTAAAATGAAGTCCCTACTACTAGTACTGACCGAGAAATTGACCTTAACATGGGTCAGGGTACACCAAAGTTAGCCTTTTTTTAAATCGTCAAAAAGTGATGTCAAAGTTGAAAATCAGAACAATTTTTTTCTTAGAATATGACCAAGAATCACATCCTAAAGTATGGCAGACGAATTACCGGACACCCTGTATAATATAACTAATAACTCAAAGATTTATCTTTATTTCAGGTACGAAAAATATAATTTTCTTTTTGATTAGCACAATCAAATAAAATTATGAACGCATCACGCTACCGAGAACACATGATCAGGTCCATCCCAATTAAGGTTTTATCGTTTATCAATATCACTTGGGGACTAGCGTTTTTATTAGTCATTCAAGTTTGTTGTTGTAAATAAAGGAGTCTGATGATTGGCTTGGCAACCGTGGAATAGCTATAACTCCAGCCAAATAAGAACCCACTTGGTGGTAGTTCATTCAAGTTGATGTGTAATATTCAAAAATTCATAAATATATGAAGCTTCGCAGGCACAACTGCATGTAAGTATGTAACCATACAAAAACTCCTTCAAAATTATGAACAATTGCAAAGTAACGTCAGCTTAGTGTGTCTACAGAAATAATTCAGAGCTCCAAAAGCACGCTTGGTACATGCAGAAAAATAAAATCTAACCGAGAGAATTTTTCGGTGGGTTAAAAAAAATAAAATGCACGACTAGGTCGCACGAACTTGCTCCTATGTATCTAATAGACTAAGAATTTCGAAAATGAATGTTATTAGAGAAAAACTGTTCATAAGCATAAAAATTAATTTTTTAAACGACTAAAACAACTTCTTTAGTAGTTGGAGGTCAAAATAGAATGCCATGTGATTCAAGCAAATATAGGTTCATCATCATCATCATCGGCTCGACAACCGGGTTCCGGTCCTGGCCTCTTTCAACAAGTCTCTCCACCTATCCCGGTCTCTAGCCAACGCCATCCAGTTGCGCACCCCAAGGCTTTGGGCGTCCTGGTCTACGCCATCTCTCCAGCGCAAGCATAGTCTACCACGCTGTCGTCTACCATAGAATGTACCGCAAAGAACTTTCCGAGCAGGTTCCTCTTCGCTCATGCGCAGTACCGTCTTTACCATAAGGGCACACGGGGCCCGTGCCCAGGGCCCCTAATCTCAGGGGGGCCCCGAAGGACCGACAATTTCTCTCACACATTTATTCTCAGAACATTTTTGTCGGGCACATTACACTTTTTTCACAAATCAGTAATCTTATCAGAAGGTATTTACAAGGCATATACTACGCCATTATACCGATGACTGCGCCTATTCCTACTGTACTAGTTAATAATATTTCCCAACGTGTCCTACATAATTTACTAAGTACACCATCTGGCGATCACTTACGCAATCCCTCCGATTCCTAAGTCAAGTTGCACCGTCTAAACAAGGCCTAACATCCCCGAATGATGTATTGAACCCTTGTATTGTATATAAAATCTATAGTACTCTCATGGAACAGAAAAAAAAGTTGGGGAATACATTCTACTGAGGGCGCTGTCGGCGGAAAAAATTGATGTTGAGACTTTTGATTTGAGGGGATGGTAATTGAGGAAAGAGCGACAAAATTTTATCAGCTCTGGCAATGAGAAAGACGAGAATGAGAAAATCAAATTTGTTTTGTAGCATTTTTCTTTTGAAGGACCTTCTGTGTTTTATTGTTATATTTTTTTGTCAATAAAATTTGTTTTGTTTTGTCTATTTCATACGCAACAAAGCAACGTTTTTCAATTTCGATATTATCTAACCAAATTACAACGTTGCATTGTATTTGTATGAACACATACCTATTTGAATAGATTTAAGTAGGAAACATTTTAAAATTTGATTCTTGATAGGATTAGGCTTTTTTGAATTTTAGTATAACTGCATAGGTACTTTATCTTAATATATTAGGTAGTTGTTGTCCTTCCTTCCCATTGTCCAGTGTCTCTCGTTGTTCAAGGGCACCAAGTAAATGCAGTGTTGCTTTTGCTCCAAATATTATGTGAGTTAATTGCTTCACGTTGCTACTTTAGGATTTTCGTATCGGTAATACTGAAGTGAGTTTGAAAATGTTATCAGCTATCATCACTATCGAACTGGCTTCGTTATCCCGTTGGTGTAATTTCTTTCCAAAAGGGCCCCAAATTCTTGTGTGCCCAAGGGCCCCAGCCTAGTTTAAGACGGCCTTGCTCATGCGAGCTAGGTGCCCTGCCCACCGGAGTCTACCGAGCTTAATTTTTGTCACGATATCTGCTTCTAGGTAGATTGCGTACAACTCATGACTGTAAAGTCTCCGGAACGAATGAACGCAGCTAAGAGGTCGGAGTGCCTTTTGCTAAGCACCCAAGTCTTGGATCCATATGTGAGTACTGGCAGGACCATGGTTCTGTACAGCAGCAGTTTTGAAGTTATGGTGAGATTTCTGGATTTGAATCTGGATTTGAAGAGCTTTGACAGAATATAGGTTCATGCCAGAACAAAAATTATAAGTCTTTGTAGTGGTTTCATAAAAAATAAGCTTTTATATACAAAATTTTTAAAACATTTTTAAGAAAAAAATTTTGGTACGCCAATTTAAAGTTTTTATTATGGTTCGAATAAAAATTAAATAAATATTTTTCTTAAAGTTTTGACATGCAATGTTTTTTACACTTTTTAGAAGCTTCTCTCTAAAAAATTTCATTAAAATCCGTTATGCCGATAATGAGAAATTCAAAATTTAAAAAAATCGTCCTATGGTAGGTACAGTCAGTAATATCTTGTTTTCAATTTTTTTTTTATTAAATTATAGATCTTAAAAATTAATTGAAAGAAAAAAAAATTAAGTAAAATTCTCGGAACCGTTTTCGAGAAAAATACGATTTTCGAAAACCATTTTTTAACGTTTGTATGGAGGGTACCGTTATTTTTAGGTAAAACAATTTTTTTTTCTTAAATCTTATAATTTATATTAAACAACTTTTATTTATCAAGTTTTGAAAAAAATCGAAATATTGAGTTTTCAAAAAAAAATTTGAATTTTTTTTAAAAATCCAAAAAAATTTTTTTTGAAAATTTGAATGCACATTAATATTGAAACTGCTGGGGAGCCTTAACATAAAAAAATTATCAAAATCGGTGGTACCGTTTTAGAGAAAATCAAAAACAAAAAAAATGGTTCCAAGGGGGATACCAAAATTAAACATTTTTTAGAAAATTTTTTTCAACCATTACCTAGGTTTAACTTAAAGAAATTTTATGAATTTTCTTTAAAAAAATCTGTGGGACAGTTTTTGAGAAAAAAAAAATATTTATAAAATTTCGAAAAAAAATCGTATGGCAGGTACCGTTATTTTTGGTCTTAAAAAATCAAATCAAAAAACATCCGGGGGGAAAAAATTAAAACCCATATCTACCAAGTTTAAAGAAAATGGGCCGAGCCGTTTAGCTGCAATCGAACGGACAGACAGACAGACTGACATAATTGCGAGACACACTTTTTTGGTCTTCGCATTCATCGGAATGTCAACTTTGATCAAAATCTTGAGTTCGATTTTTTTCCGAATGCATAACTTGCCTTATAGTACCTATAAGTCGCAAGTAAAAAGTTGTTAATAACAGCTAAGAATGTTAGTTTAATCGGTTAAACTTAGCTATACATATAAATTGAGTAACTACGCTGAAATTCGAAAATTCCAAGAGTGCTTACGGTAAGCGAGTAACGTTTTTAATTTAACTAACTATACTTAATCAATTCAACACATTTTTTATTAAATATGAAAGGACGTTCTTAGTTAAATTAAACTTATAGTTATGTTGTCAAAATTAAAGGAGTATCTTGGTGAAAATAATCAACTTGACTTATTTAATTTTACTTAACAAATTTGTTAAAATTTTGAAACTAAATAATTTTCACGTTTGATTTAACCAAGTGCTAATGGTTAAATAACACACCCAATTTCTTTATTTCACTAACTGAAGATTGTTAAATGAATTTGGTTAAAGCAATCAACTCGATTTTTTATTTATATAATTAACTGATCTGACTAGTAGAATTTTTGCCGAGTAAGTTTGAGTTAGTAGTTGAGTGTTAGTAGTTTCACTTTTTTAATTTTACACGTTTTACTTACTTACTATTTCAGAAATATTCTTCTTTCTTCTAATTTCTTACTGAAAACTTTTAGTAACATTACTTACCACAGGAGTTTCGAATTTCTCATTGATTTCGATCATAATTTGTATATATATGCAAAGTAAACGAAAACAACATTTTTTGAAATTTAAAAACAATTTAAATATTTCAAAAACACTAAAAAAATGTTAAAAATCTTTAATATTTATGTATATAAAAAAGAATTCATTTCATTTATTCATTTAAATTCGATGTCCATGTACAAATTAAGATAAAATATCTTATAAAATAGTGATAAGTTCAATTAATAATTTAACATACATAATTTCATGATTGTTGCCTGTTTATTGTTCTTATCGATTTTGATTCGTATATTTATCATTCTATCATTTATTGTTTTTTTTTAGAAGATTGCACACACTAACTTTGCATTTTTACTTGCGACTTGTAGGTACTTTAAGGCAAGTCATGGATTCGGAAAAAAAATCGAACTCGAGATTTTGATCAAAGTTGACATTATGATGATAGCGAAGACTAAAAAAGTGGGTCTCGCAATTCTGTCTGTCTGTCGGTTGGACTACAGCCTAAACGGCTCGGCCGATTTTCTTTAAACTTGGTAGATTTCACTTTAAATTTTTCCCCCCACACGTTTTTTTCTTTTTTTTTTAAGACCAAAAATAACGGTTTCTGCCATACGAATTTTTTTCGAAATTTTATAAATATTTTTTTTTCTCAAAAACTGTTCGACAGATTCAAAAAATAAAAATACAAAAAAGCTATGTAATGGTTGAAATTTTTTTCTGAAAAATGGTTATTGAGGGTACCCCCCATGGAACCAATTTTTGTTTTTGATTTTCTCGAAAACTGTGCCACCGATTTTGATCATTTTTTTGGCTAAAGCTCCCCAAAAACTTAAATAGAATTTTCGGTTCAAATTTTCAAAATTTTTTTTTTTTGAATTTTTTAACCACATGCTAGATTTTTTTTAAACTTGATAAATAAAGGTTTCTCAATATAATCTACAAGATATATGAAAAAAAGTTTTATTTTACCGAAAAATAAAGGTACCCACCATACAAATGTTAAAAAATGGTTTTCAAAAATCGTATTTTTCTGGAAAACGGCGCCTAGAATTTTGATAACATTTGTTTTGTTTCAATTAATTTTAACGATCTTAAATTTAATAAAAAAATTGAAATTAAGATATTACAGCTTGTACCTACCATAGAATCATTTTTTTAAATTTTGAATTGCTCAATATCGACAAAACGAATTTTAATGAAATTTTTTGTAGAGAAGCTTCTAAAAAATTTTAAAACCACTGCATTTCAAAACTTTAAAAAAGAAAATATATTTTGAATTTTTGAAAAAAAAAAAAAAAATCAGTTTTGTTTTGGAAAATTCGATATTTCAAAAACGCCTCAATATGTTTTTTTTTGAAAATTTAATTTTCATTCGTACAGTAATAAAAACTTAAAGTTGGCATACCAAATTTTTTTCTTAAAAATCTTTTAAAAATTTTGTATATAAAAGATTTTTTTTTTAAGAAACCAGTACAGACTTATAATTTTTGTTCTTGCATAGGCTAATATTTGCTTGAATCATATAACATCCAACTACTAAAGGAGTTGTTTTAGTCTATTAGAAAATGAAATTTATGCTTAAAAACAGTTTTTTTCCAATAACATTCATTTTTGAAATTTGTAATCGTTTACATAAGAGCAAGTTCGTGCGACCCAGTCGTGCATTTTATTTTTTGTTATATTCGAAGTGAAAATAAGTACAAAATCTTTACCGCATTCACCCCAGTTTGCCTTTGTTCAAAAGTGATAATGAGTTGACGTGGTTTGATGGTGTTGCTTTTTACTTCAACATAGATAATCATTTTAAGGGCAATTTGAGCTCAAATTGTCTGCTTTGTAATTTATAACCATAAACACCACATTGCGGTGAGATGTTGTCAAAAAGAAAATAAAGTTAAGTTCCACGGATTGAATGCGGTGGAATTCTTATTTCCGCTTTAAGTGCTATAAGGAGAACTGAGTTCATTTTTTTTTTTTTTTTTGTATTGTTATGCGAAATATTTAGAGATTGAGACAGTGTACGAGTAGATACAACTAATTTAATAATTTCAGGATGAAGTCTTTTGGAAGAAATGAAGTGCACGGTTGAGGACTTTGCTGTTAGGGATTTGGTCTTGCTTTATGAAAAAGAAGCGATGACAATGGAAGTGGTAAGTGTATTTCGGCAGAATTGCCTTTGCCGAAATGTAAGCAAGAGAGGCGATAATGCTTTGTTTACTAAGTAAACGCCAAAAGAAGCCCTCAGGGAAATAAAAACTTTTATGGGGTAAAGTTTCCTTAGACGAATTCCCCCATGCGATTTTTTTTTTTTTTTTGACATACATACCTACTCGTATCTTACGACGTGACGTACAAAAACATATCAAAGAGTGAATAACCTTTGATGTTGAAAGCCTAAATCTTGGAAACCTTAAGAATTATACTTTCGTTTCGTAAATAAAATATTAAGCACACTTTTCCAATAAAAGAAGGTAGCGGAATTTTTTCTTTTACTTCACAAAAGAAAATTTTTAAACCAAAATACGATACTGAATTGATTTTTAGAAATACGAAAATCCCTTATGTGTGCTAGGAAAGTTCTTCAATTTAGTTTTTAAATAAACAACTCCAAGAATTATATTCTGTTTTTTTTTTTTCTTCATGAAGACTACAGATGCTGACTAAGAATCATAATTCCAAATGAAAGTTAACACGAAATTTTGATCTGCTTCAAATTGATTTGAAATGCCTTAGAGATGTAATTGATTGTCCGTAACAAATTTTGCAATTGATTTAAACTCACTTTCTGATGAGTCAGAGACTAGGATTTTTTTACAAAATATAATATAAGAAGAAGTCGGTCACTCACTCACTGATTAATTCATTTACTCATCATTGCACAGCTTATACTATAAGCATTATGAATACATACATAATATATTTTTCTGAAATCAAAATTTATGTAGAGGATCAGCATGGAGGAATTTTTTTGAAATTCATATTCCAGGTAGGGTAAAATAGGGTAAAACTGCATAAAGGTACGATAATTATCATCTAAGTGCAAAGTCACACAGTATTCATTTATTTTTTATAAAATAGATATTCAAAATTCTAGAATGTTACTAATTAAAAAAAAATGCAGGACTGGGTCGCACAAACTTGCTCTTGTGTAATACAGTACCCCTTGGCATAATGGGTAGTGCATTGGACTGTCATGCAGAAGGTCTTGGGTTCGATTCTCAGCCGCTGCAAAAAAGAAGTTTTTTAGGGGTGTACTGCCTCTTACGAGAATTTTTTAAATTCTCTAAGAGTATTTCTCGTTATGAAAAGTGGTGATCATTAGCCGTTCGGATTTCGCAGAAAAATTTAAGTTTCCTCCATTTCTGGCAACACGCACACAGGAATAGTTCAAGGTTGTGAGTCACTAGGTTTCACTGGTTTTTTTTCGAGGTGTTGCACCCGCAGGATGCCATGAGATTTCTCAAACAAATATTTATAAAAAAAAAAAATAGATACAAGCTTAAATTTTTTTTACGAATAAAATTTTCAAAAAAATACATATTGACTCGTTTTCGAGATGTTGAATTATCAAAAAAAAACACTTTTTTTTTTAATTCACGAAATATTTTTTTTTAAGTTTTAAACTGTTATGTTTTTTATACTTTTTAGAAGCGTATCTATAAAAAATTCATTAAAATCCGTTATGCCGAATGAGAAATTTAAAATTCGAAAAAATGGTTCTAGAGAAGGTATAGTCAGTAATATATTAATTTTAATTTTTTTATTGAATTATAGACCTTAAAAAATTAATCGAAAGAAGCAAAAAATTATCAAAATTTTAGGCGCCGCGCCGTTTTCGAGAAAAAAACGATTTTCAAAAACCATTTTATAAAAATTGTATGTTGCGTACCGTTATTTTTAAATATAATACAATTTTGCTTTTCATCTTTTAGATTGTATTAAAAAATTTTAATGGTAGACTTTTAAAAAAATCGACCATTGGGTTTTCGAAATATGTAATATCAATTTGTAAAAAACACATTTGAAAATCCAGAAAATTTGTTATTGAAAATTTGAATACGCAATACTATCGAAACCTTAAGGGAACTTTAGGATACAAAAATGTTCAAAATCGATTGTACCGTTTTTGAGAAAATCAAAAACAAAATAAGGTCTTAGGGGTTTTATACCATCAATAATCATCTTTGTTTTTTTTTTTCAGCATTACCTATGTAGCTTTAACTAAATGAAATTTTGTAAGTTTTGTTTTTAAATTTGTGGAACAGTTTTTGAGAAACAAAATTTCTTATAGCCTAGTACGCAGATCGCGCTAAATTTTATCTCCCATACAAAATTCTATCCAAAATTTAGCTAAGCTAAAATTATGTCAAGCATTTTAGCAGAGAGGTCCGCTGCTCCAGCTAAAAAATCAAAATTTCTGTTCGAACTGTACATAACTTATCTGTCAAAATTTAGCCCACGAAATAATTGTCTAGCACATTTATTCTCGAGCTAAATTTCAATTTCAATTTGAAATGGAATAATATTTAGAAGAATATTTGGTGACGGGAGTCTTACAAGATTTTCGACAACAAAAATCACTCATAATTCATAGTTCTCATTCGTTCTCATTCACAAATCTTAAAAAATCATACTTTAAAGCAAATTCTTTTAAATCTTTGAAAAAAAATTCATTTAGAGAACAGCTGTTTTCTTTGACATATTCTCCACAAAGTTCTTATGTCAAAATTTAGCTTGGATTTTAGCTGATGTTTGGAGAAAAATGTGGGAGATAAAATTTAGCGCGATCTGCGTAGTAGGCTTAAACCGTTAATTTTGGTCTTCCAAACAGAAGAAATAAAATGCACGACTGGGTCTCACGGACTTGCTCCTATGTAATAAACTAGGAATTTTAAAAACTGTTCATAAGGATAAAATTAATTTTTTAAATTCTTTTAGTAGTAAGAGATAAAAACAGAATGCTATGCAAATATGAATTTATGCAGGAACAAAAATTATAAGTCGTTGTAGTGGTTCCTTAAAAAATAAGCTTTTATGTGCAAAATTTTTAAAACATTTTTAAGAAAAAAATTTGATTCGCCAACCTTAATTTTTGATTATTGTACGAATAAAAGTCTAATTTCCAAAAAAAATACTAAGCCGTTCCTGAGATATCGAATTTTTCAAAAAAAGAAAAAATTACTTTTTTTTCTAAAAATTGAAAAAATATTTTTTCTTAAGTTTTTAAATGCAATGTTTTTTAAACTTTTTAGGAGCTTCTTTATCAAAAATTTCGTTAAAATCCGTTATGCCGATAATGAGTAATTCAAAATTCAAAAAAATTGTTCTATGGTAGGTACAGTCAGTAAAATCTAGATTTAAATTTTTTTTATTAAATTATAGATCGTAAAGATTGATCAAAAGAAAAAAATAATTTAGCAAAATTTTTGGAACCGTTTTCGAGAAAAATACGATTTTCGAAAACCATTTTTTAAAATTTGTATGGAAGGTACCGTTAGTTTTAGATAAAACAAAATTTTTTTCTCAAATCTTGTAGATTATGTTAAGAAACTTTTATTTGTCAAGCTTAAAAAAAATCGAACATGGGGTTTTCGAAATATTGAGTTTCCAAAAAAAAATTTTGAATTTTATTTTTAAATCCAAAAAATAAAAAATTGAAAATTTAAATATGTAATAATATTCAAACTTTGGAGGAGCTTTGGCATAAAAAAAATGATTTAAATCGGCTGTACCGTTTTCGAGAAAATCATAAACAAAAAAAAATGGACCCAGGGGGCTACCAAAAATAACATTTTTTGTAAATTTTTTTTCAACCATTAGCTAGTTTTAACCAAATGAAATTTTTCAAATTGTTTTTAAAAAATTCTGTGGGATAGTTTTTGAGAAAAAAAAATATTTATAAAATTTCGAAAAAAATCGTATGAATAAAACGTGTGGGGGTGGGGGGGAAATTAAAAATGGTATTTACCAAGTTTAAAGAAAATCTGCCAAACCGTTTAGGCTGTAGTCGAACCGACAGACAGACAGACAGGCAGAATTGCGAGACCCACTTTTTTGGTCTTCGCATCATCGTAATGTCAACTTTGATCAAAATCTCGAGTTCGATTTTTTTTTACGAATGCATAACTTGCCTTATAGTACCTATTGTGGATAATGAGTAATTCTAAATTTTAAATCAAAAAAAAAAATTTGAAAATTTGAATACACAATTATATTCAAGTTTTTGGGGAGCTCTAATAAAAAAATTATCAAAATCGGTTGTACCGTTTTTGAGAAAATCAAACAAACAAAAAATGCTTCCATCAGGGGTACCCTCAACACCCATTTTTCGGAAAAAAATTTTCAACCATTACCTAGCTTTAACTATATGAAATTTTCTTGTGTTTCTATTTTTTGAATCTTTCGAACAGTTTTTGAGAAACAAAATATTTATAAAATTTCGAAAAAATCGTATGGCAGGTACCGTTATTTTTGGTCTTAAAAAAAAAGAAAAAAAAACGTGTGGGGGGGAAATTAAAAATGGTATTTACCAAGTTTAAGGAAAATCTGCCGAACCGTTTATAGGCTGTAGTCGAACAGACAGATAAACAGAATACCGAATCATCGTAATGTTAAGTCTGACCAAAATCTCGAGTTCGATTTTTTCTTACGAAAACATAAACAGCCATATATGTATTATCTTCATTTCGCAAGTAAAAATTGATACGAATGTAGAAAAAGATTCATTATAATTTCTTTTGAATTTTTGGTCCCCTAGAAGTAAATAGAAAAAGAAATAAATGAAAATTCTATTTTCCTACAGAAACAAAAATTGATAAATAGAAAACGATTTCTTTGTTTCAAATTGCTGAGCCCCTTATAAAATCCGAGCTAGGAGGCCTCCTTCCTCCCCTTTCTTTTCTACAGCGCTACCTATCTAATATCATATAACCTTGATTTGAATCTTTTCACCCTTTGACAATATTTTCGAAAATCACCCCTCTCACTACAATCCCCAAAGACTTCAAGACATTTCACACATTTAAAAAAGATATTAAGGAAAATGTCGATAGTGAATAGACCTGGAATTAATCAAGTGTGTTTCCTCCTCTGTGGACGTACATATTTACACATTTTTAAATGCTAATTCCCCATCTACTTCATCAAACTAATAATTATTCAAGAGTAACTTTGTGAAAATAAATGTTAATCTCAAATTTTACTTCAAAGTAAACAACAGTAAAAGAATATGTTGATTAGTTTAGATTGTCTACTTGAATAAACAGCATCACATGTCCATACACAATTAATTGATTTATTTTTACACTAATATCTGTGCACCCATAAATAAAAAAAAATATAAACCGAACATTTCAAAAGTTTTAACAATGTCCCATCCACTAAGTACAGGAATGAACAAAAAATGATAGATAGAACATGAATAGAATTTAATTCAACTTTTCTTTCTAAATTCAATTCCAATTTAATATCAACACAGTTCCTAGCTTTAAAGCTAATCCTGCGAACCTACCTGTACCTAGTGTGTGTCGTCCTTTACTGTTTTTAACAAAAGACGACAAATAAAAAGATAACATAATTTTGATTTGATTTTAAATTTTGGGGGGAAATTCATTCACCACGGGCATTGTCATAATCAGCCAAACATTTATTTAAGCCTGCGGGTAAGCTACCTTCATTCACATACGAGTATTCCTTCGGTTTTTTAAGACAATTTTTCTTTCCATTCTGGGAATTCAATTTCAAGTCAGTTCAAGGAACTGATTGGTTTTATTCTTATTAAATTTTTAAAAGACATTCTTGAATGATACTTTCCTGAAAGGGCGAAAATAATATTTTGGATTGAAAATTGGGTGGAAATTGGCAGGAGATATATAGCTAAACATTTTTTATTTAATTAATATTGTTATCGTTTGATGGAATTAAGACAGAACCTCCTATTTTTGACATCAATCAATAAAGACTTATCATTTTTGTATTCGTTTGCTCAAGTTTTAGCTGAAATTTAACGAAGAACTATTAACTCATTAAAAATATTCCATATAGTCCGGTCAAAATAGACATTCAAGGTTACATTAATTCGCACAAAGCTGAAAATTGGCATGAATGTTGAGAACACTATTACAAACAATTTGTCGAAAGTCCCCATCGATCCGAAGTGTGGAAAAAAAATTATTCAAAATCAAATGTTGCAAAAATCGGTTTTTTGCATTTTCCAGTTAAACGGTAAGTTTAATCATGTAATAGGTGAGATAAAAATTATTCATCATGCAATTATCTATAGAAATTGTCTTGACATTTTTTCTCCTAAGAATCACCATTTTAGAGATACAGCGATGTAAAAGTTGAAAAAGTTGTGTTGTTCATAATATGTATGTCAATTACCGTTATATACTTTACAGAACGGTATTTTGGGTAAATTATCAAGTTCAAGTGTGGCTTGGTAATAAACTCGACCCAGAAGACTGGGTCCATTGAAACCAGTTCAGACTTTACTCCCACCTGCACCTCAATACAATTTTTTGCAATTGCAAAACAGGGTGTAGGTAATGCTAAATGCGGCTGCAAAAAAGTTGGATTATTTTGTTCATTAGCATGTATCAGTTGTCTAGGCCAATCGAGTTCCAATGTTGAATCGCCAGTAGAACAATTTACTTGTACCCAGCAGGAAGAACAAGGAGAAGAAGAAGAAGACAGTATGGATAAAGTTCCATTAGATGATTATCAATCAGACGAATAAATTTTCCTAAATTACTAATTACTTGCATCACTTTCGTCATTTCCAAAAATACTCGTAGTATTTTTCAATTAGATATAAAATTTTCAACTCAACAGGACCACAATAGGTCGTGGAATAGGCCTACCGGGGAAGCCACCTTGAAAAAAAAAAAACGCGCCAAGTGCATTACCTCAAGGTTGGCGCGGATACGTTTGCATATTATGAAGAACACAACTTGTTCAACTATATCTCCAAAATGGTGATTCTTAGGAGAAAAAGTGTTAAGACAATTTCTATAGATGATGCATGATGAATAATTTTTGTCTCACCTATTTTATGATAAAACTTGCCGTTTAGCTGGAAAATGCAAGAAACCGATTTTTGCTACATTTGACCTTGAATAATTTTTTTTCCACACTTCGGATCGATGGGGACTTTCGACAAATTGTTTGTAATAGTGTTCTCAACATTCATGCCAATTTTCAGCTTTGTGCGAATTAATGTAACCTTACCCCTATTTATGAAGCTAATTTGACCGGGCTAATATAACTCCGGAATCTAAAATTCGACCCTAAACACCGGTTGCAGAACAGTTCTAAACTTCTCGTTTTGATAAGCAAAACTTATCTTATGATAAACAGAAACATTTTTAAATTTTAACGTATTTGAAATTTAATGTGTACAAATCGATCATCATCCCCATCATCAACACCATACCATCATCCTGAGTTCTTCTATCACAATGCAAAATGTCGACCTTATTTATTGGAATTATAATTCCATATTATTACTCGAAAGGAAACGTTATTAAAAACATTCCTTTTGTTGAAGATAATCTCAATTATTACGTGAGGGAATTAATTAATTAAGGACGTTCGATTGTCCGATATTACTTGGCGTCATTTGCACAACACCAATATAAAGGAATATTTAAATCGAACCACCACGAGGGACTTACGAATAATGAAGATAAAGACATGGATGTAAATATAACTACTAAGTACAGTAGAGCCTCAGAAAAGTAACGAATAAATAACAGGGCTTAATCACCTTTTCGAATTGTATATCTTATTGAGCACCAAATTTTCCTTTTTTGAACATAATAGAAAAACAAGAAGTTCAGCATTGGAGATATGGTTGGGCCAGAAATCCTCAAAGTGTTTTAGAGACATCTATTTACGAACATTTGCAACTTTCTTGTGACAGTGTATGTGACTTTTCAAGTGCTGCACCCGTAAAGCAGCTCGGATTCAACATTGAAGCAGAACAGTCGTAGCTTGGTCTTTAAGCTAAAAGTGTTGTTTCTCCATATTTTTTGGACAGCATTCCGAACGCAGCCTTTGCTTTTCTAATTCAGCTGTTTACGTCCAGTTCAGTTCCACAACCCGCAGATACAATACTCCCAAAATATTGGAAATCATCCACCACATTTACCGGTTGTCCAGAAATATTTACTTGGATTGATGAGGGAGTTCTTTAGCCCCACGATTTCTGCTTCTCTCTCCACCCTTGTTATCATTTGATGGAGATCCATGATCCTATGGGACAGTAAGCATACTTCGTCCGCAAAGTCCAGATGTTTGAGGTGAGATTGCAGAGTCCACTGAATTCCTCCATTTCCATTTGACAAATCTGCGTACAGTACATCATTTATTACCAACAGAAGCCAGATAAATTCTCTATTGGCACTGGCGAACGCCCTTTTGGAAATCGATGAACAGCAGCAACTTATCGTTGATATTTTTAAATTAACTTTTTGTTTATTTTTTTTCGCCGTCACACGAAGTTAGCCGAGATAAGAATTTTATTCAACGTGTCGTAACGCTTGAATCAGCAGACGAAATAACAAAGAAGAATTCGAAGAAGGTGCATGCATCTAGATTCATAGTTTAATAGCAGACTGAGTGCAATTTTCGGTGCAACTATTTTACGTTTCTCTTTCCTCTTAACGTTTTTTTTTACTATTCTGCTTCATATGATTCGTTGCGCAGACAGACCAGTATCACCAACATCGAAGAGAAAAATAAAGTGAGCTGTTAAATTGAATTAATGAATCTGGTTTCAACGTGTAATAGCACCTGGATCAGCAAACAAAAAAACAAAGAAGAATTCGAAGAAGGTTCATGCATCTCGATTCAACGTGTAATAGCAGACCAAGTGATAAATATTGCATGGAAGTTTTCTATAGCACAGTTTTGGAAGTAAAGGTTTCGTAATTTCATTTATATTGGTTCATATTTCGGGACATCTAATATTATCTAAGACACATGAAACAGTTTTGTGGTTTAACAAAATAATTATAAAAAAATAAAACCTAAAAAATGTACAATATGTTTAATAAACTTACTTACTTACTTAACCGGCTCCCGATCCATGGAGGGTCTCTGCCTGAGTTATTGCGTTCTTCCATCGGTTGCGATCCCACGCGAGCTCCCTCCAGTCGTCGGGACCAAGCGCTCTCGCGTCTATAACCGCCTGGTCCCTGTAGCGGAGGTTCGGTCTTCCTCGTTGTCTCGAACCTGGTGGCTGGGATTGATTCGAAGATTTTCTTGGCTGGAGCGTTGTTGTCCATTCGCTCGATGTGACCGAGCCAGTGTAGTCGACGTGTTTTGGACTACATCCACATCTTGGTACAGCTCGTATAATTCACGATTGAATCTTCTCCTTCATTCGCCCTCTTCGCATATAGGACCAAATATCCGCCGAAGTATTTTTCTCTCGAAAGTGCCCTGTATCAATTCCCCTTTTTTACTTATCGTCCAGCACTCAGCGCCGTAGAGTAGAACTGGTAAAATTAGCGTTTTGTATATCGTGCACTTTGTCTTTCGAGAAAGGAGTTTTGAACCCATTTGTTTGGCCAAACCGAAGTAGCAGCGGTTTGCTAGGGTAATTCTTCGTCGAATTTCCACTAAGGTGTCATTCGTGGGATTGATGTTCGTTCCGAGGTAGCTGAACTCCTTGACTACCTCGAAATTACTGCTACCAACAGTGACGTTTTGTCCTAGGCGATGGACAGATGCGGCTTTATTTGTTGATAGCATATACTTTGTTTTGTCCTCATTAACTTCAAGACCAACGCGTTTCGCCTATTCATCAATAGCTGTGAACGCTTGTAGCACAGCTCGCTTGGAGCGGCCGATGATATCGATGTCGTCCGCATATCCAAGCAGTTGGGAAGACCTGTTGAAAATAGTGCCTTCCAGGTTAACACCACTCTTGCGCACTATTTGCTCCAGGACTAGGTTGAAGAAATCACATGATAGCGCATCTCCTTTTCTGAACCCTGTGCACGTCTGGAATAGCTCGGATGAGCTGTTACCCATTTGCACGTTGCACCGCGTATTTTGTAACGTCATGCGGCATAGCTGGATCAGTTTTTTCGGGATCCCGAGTTCCGACATTGCCAATAGAAGCTCTTGGCGACTTATGCTATCATATGCGGCTTTAAAGTCGATGAAAAGATGGTGGGTCTCGACTTGAAATTCGTTGGTCTTTGCCTCAATGTGAAGATTTGGTCTATCGTTGATCTGCCTGGCCTGAAGCCACACTGGTACGTGCCGATTATAGTGTTGCAGAAAGGTTTTAGACGCTCACATAGTACGGTGGATAGGATCTTCTAGGCAACATTAGGCAGGGATATGCCCCCGTAGTTTTTGCAAAACATAGGATCACTTTTTTTTGTAGAATAGGCAAATGGAGCTATTTGACCAGTCGGCGGGCATACTTTCCTCCTCCCACACTTGGTTGATGAGCTGATGCATGCACCCTATCAGGACATCTCCTCCATACTTAAAGAAGGCCATCCGAGCCTGCGGATTTGTTGTTCTTAAGTTTGCGTATTGCTTTCTTTACTTCTTCAGTACTGGGTAGTGGGACTGGATCTTCTTTGACTGGACTTATGCTTCTTTGCTCCCCTGTGGTTTCGTTTAAATAATGCCCATTAAGCAGCTGCTGGAAATGCTGCTTAAATACGTCTACAATTCCCTGTGCTTCGGTGACTAGGTTCCCTTCGCTGTTTCGAAGAGCGTGCGTGCCGGTCCTATGACCTGATGCCAGTTGTTTGGATGTTTTTTAGAACCGGCGGGTGTTTGTGGCGGTGCTAGACTCCTCGCGATACCTGAGCTGAGAAGCTGCGACTGCTCTTTTCTTTCTGCGCAGAGTTTTTTTCTCTTTCCTTCTCTTTTCACGGTACTCCTCTTTTGCTGCTCTTGTTTTCCGTTGCAGCATTTGCATTCGTACATTTTCCGTCTCCTGCTTCAATACCGCGCATTCATTATCATACCACGGGTTCTTTTTCCTAGGTGGTTGATAGCCTATGGTGGACTCGGCTACCTCCTTAATGATGTCACGGTACTGGCTCCACTGGTTGTTGACGCTGGTGGCTGGGGGTACGGCAGAGAGTTTCCCGGTCAATTGCTCACTGTAGTCTCTGGCTTTCTCAGGTGTGCTAAGGCATGCAATATTGAATTTCTTCCTTTGGGCGGTCCTCATTTTCTTTTCGTTGGACAGTCGGGCTCTGAACTTTGTCACAACAAGAAAGTGGTCAGAGTCCACGTTTGCACCTCGGAAAGTTCGTACGTCCAAGATGTTCGACGCGTGCCTTGCGCCAATTAGCACGTGGTCGATTTGGTTGGCGGTTCGACCATCTGGAGATCGCCATATTGCTGTGTGTATCCTTCGCCTCAACACTCAAACACTCAAAATAATACATAAATTACAATTTTTACTTATCTGTTATTTTATAAGCCCCATCTGGAAGTGAAATATTTGCTAAATAAACTATGATCATAAAATTAAAAACATACTAAGGGTATTCATATAAACGCTGAAAACCCTGATAAACCTCGGAAACCAGATAATTTTATCTCAGCAGAAACGAGCTGTCAAAATTTGTATGGGAAAGACTTTCTGCAAATCTGAACAAATTATCTCACGAATTTGATGCGGAAAGTGAAGAAATAAACCTGATAAACTAAATTAATATGGATTCTGACTTTTAATTTGACATTTCACAAAATATTTTCCACATTTATGCAAGTATTTTTCAGGGGGTGTTCAGGAAAACATATTGCGGAAAATTATATCTTTCTACAAAGCGGAAAATTATCTCGTTTCATGAATACCCTTACTATAAATGAAATTTTATGGGAACAATTTGAGGAATTCCATTTTTGAGTGTTTTGACGTTTCTCTAATATTCTTCTCATTCACGGTCATTTTAACGTTAACAGCGCCAATGTTCATATTTGCAATTCACTTAAGGTGTGCTTGCACTCGACTTTATAAGACCCTGCTTAGATTGTAACTTTTCATTACACCACCCATGACCATGTTTTTGTCGATGAGATCCGTGAGGAGCTCTATACACTATTGAAACAGACTCTAACGGGCATATTATTCATTCGAATTATCCAGATTAAAACTTAAATCCGGATGTAAATTATACAATTAAATATATATACGGATTGAAGTTTTAATCCGGATGTATCGAGTAAATAATATGGTGAAAAATCGTATACAGTGCGAGAGTTATGGTTTATATCCGTAAAGAGATACCACCAACGCAAAATCTAACGATGTGCCAGTTTCTATAAATATTTTCGAATTCATCAAGAAAAATTATGTACTTTGTGAGAGATATGTATGTAGATTGATTTTAAGTACATTCTATTACAAAATTAGTTTCTGACATCAACATGTACAGCTGCCTAGCTAGTAAATATCAAAAAAGCCTTTGACACGTATGGATAAACGGGTTAATTTACAAGTTTATTCGATATGAAATTTGTCTTAACAAATATAGAATACACGACAGCTGAGGTTTTTAGTGTCACGATAGGTCTTCTGCAGGGCATAGGGACTGCGCCACACCTTTTCAACATATACATTTCTGATATACTCAGGGAGCTCGATAAATCGATAGGGTTTACTGATCATGCTACGTTGTATGCGAGTGGCTCAAAAATTGAAGAGACTCCCAAGCAAATTTTATATTTTTGAAAACTACTGTTTCGACTGGAAACTCGAAATCAACTATGGGAAATGTGAAACCATACTGTTCTGCATCCCGGTAAGACGCGATAATTCGGACTTGAGACGCAACTAGTAAAACCTAAGAAAAACGAGTTTAAATGGTCTTCGAGGCGAAAAGTGTTATGAAGTATTTAGGTGTTTATTTGGACAAGTTTTTGTATTACAATGAGCACATAAATACTCAGAGAGGGCATGAGCAACATTTATGTTTCTCAAAAGACTTTTCTACTCCGAATATTTAAGACCCGTATTGTTTGTTACCAAGCATTCGTTCGTCTAATTCTGACTTATGTGAGTCCAGTATGGTGGAATATTAACCTCTCGTAAATGGGAAAGCTTCGAGTATTTGGAAGGAAATGTTTAAGGGCTTGTATGCATATGTACAGAAGTGCACATTCTGACTTTCGGCACTATGTCTCAAACAAAAGACTATTGGATGCTTCCGGAGTGTCCAGAATTGACAGCGTCATACTGGATCTTGGGAGGAATTACTTTGCGCGTTCGGCGGACGTAATAGAAAATGAGTTCATATCGGAACTATTTTACGCCAGAGACATTTCTGTATCTTGATGCATATGGGTATCTATTAGACTCAATAAACGTACCAATAATATACCATGCTGCACGAAGAGCAACAAGTAAAATAATCCTTCACATGCCTTTTGTATCGGGGGATGGGAATATTGACCTGAGATACTGTACTATAGCATACTTGAAAGGGATACAAATAATTCTAATCGATAGAATCGAACAAAATATTGGTGGCTTGACTGGGTTGAAGCCGAATCTAAGGTTTAGTCAAACTAGGCACTGACAGTGATCTCTGATCTGACGATGAATAACAGATCTAAGCTTTAAGCAACGATGTGTCAATAACTCGGATAATGGGCTAGAGATCACATGAAAGGCCTGGCACTAGAGTAGGCTAGTTTAAGTTAGTTTTTAGGTTTTAGTTTTTATATATATATACAAAACACTTGCAACTGTCCTCTTAAATAGGTTCTCACATTTCACATAACAATAGAAATTAAGAAATAAATTTTTATATGTATTATAAATAAAATGAATCCCAAATCCTAAAACCAGATTTAACCAAAAAGAATAAAACCGTGGCATAAAGGAATAACAGCACAAGTCGACTTATGTCGAAAATGAGTTTTTGATACCATCCGATGCGCAATAAGCCATTCCGTCTGTCATACTCGTATTTTGTTCGTATTTTAATCTCAAACGGTTAAGGAATTACAGACAAAAGAGAAAAAGTCTTGTACCTGATTTGTATTGCAAACTAAACATTCAAATCGCTCTCCTGAAAAGTAGCAAAAACTGACTTATGTCGTTTTTCCTTGTTGCCACAGAAAAATAAATCATGTAATGCGCACCGTAAAGGTCTTTTATTAAATGAGGTATATTATGTTATAGTTTTTAAATTTATTTAAGCTATTGAAATATTGTTATAGAATTTTCCATTTCGAGTCAAATAAAAAATTATTGATTAATACCCATCATCTGTTAATTATCTTAACATCTTAAGGCATTATAATACTAAGTTGAACAATACTCGATATAGAAAATCCGTAAAATTTTCTGCAACGTATTGCAAGTATTCTTTTCCATACAAAAGCAAAAGTTTTACCATTCGAAAAGAAGGAGTATTTTAAAGACCTTTAAAACTGTGGCTATATAGATATTTAACGACGCTTTTTGTAGAAACAAATGGAAAATCGATAAAATTTCAAAAGCTATTTAACAACCACCACCATCAAATGAAAATTTCAATAGCTCAATTCAAATATCTGTTTGAAGGGCCAAAGTTAAAGATAGACAAACGAAGAAAACCGCAGAAAAGATAACTCAATGTTATCAAAAAGACACTTTGAATTTAACTGAAACCTAACTATTGAATTCTATTTTCGTCTCCATTACATCTACATATAAATCAAGAAATAATTGAACAATAATTTTTACTTATCGAATTTCTCAAAACAAAATCCTTATTTTGTTTATTTGCTTTGTACACGTATCTAGATACAACACAAAATCTTCTACGAAACACACAATTTCATGTACTAAGCTTTTCACGGTGCTATTTAATCCTCATTCTGATAGATCGATAAAAGGCCCGCAGGTGGTGCGCATCATTCGAATAAATTGTGTATTTATCCAATTTGAATTTAATTAAACAAGTAATTAAATTGGATTGTTTTGCTTAAACTCAGTGGTTCAGCAAAATTTCAAAGATAATTTTAATTAAAAATAAATTCTGGGTGACAGACTCAATTAAGGTATACCGTAAATATTTTAAAGGATGAAATTCCATCAAACTGATAAATAATGGGACCGATATAATGTACATAATTAAGTCGAATTTTCATAAAAGGCTTTTTGGATCCTACGTACTCGCTCTTATATACAAGTGCTTGTGCAATTGTGATAAATACATATTTAGTAATTGTACATATAAATATATAATCTAACAAAATCAATCGTTCTCTCGTTTTCAATATATTGACCCCTGTTCTGATTTTCGTTTACGAAAGTAATACTTTCGTTTTCATTTCGTTTCGATTTTGTCTGGAGAATTTGAATTCGTAAATCTAAAAATGTATGTAAGTATTTTTAAAAATATATCTTTAAAAACTATTTTTTTGTCTTTTATGAAGGGGAAGATACATGTGTAACAAAAAACCTGTCTGAATGTTGGTACCACTGCAAGGCAAATTCGTGCGAAATTAAGAACCTCGTTTTCAAATCCGTACGAAAATCAATTTCGGTAACGAATTCAATTCGGAACGAAAATCAGAACAGGGGTAATTGAATTTAAAAAAATATGAATTTTGTTTCCAAAAAATGCGAAAAGTATTCTTTAAACAAATTTTATACACAGTAGTATTTCAAATTTGAAAAAGCTCCTGCGTAAAAATTTTTATCGAAATCGGTATGTTTTAATAATTTTTACTTGCGATATATGTATGTAGGTACTATAGGGCAAGTTCTGCATTTGGAAAAAAAATCGAACTCGAAATTTTGATCAAAGTTGACGTTACGATGATAGCGAAGACGAATAAAGTGGGTCCGACAATTCCGTCTGTATGTCCGTATATCTGCATGTCTGTACCTCGGTCTAGAGCCTAAGCCACTGGACCTATGTATTTTCTTCAAACTCGGTCTTCGGTGATTCTCTAGAGAGGAAATTGAATTTTTTTAACTCTAAAACTAACGGTACCCCACATACACCCGTAATGCATAATCTTATTTATCTCGAAAACTGCTCCTACGATTTTGAGGACAAAAAGTAGGTGTAATATTATTGACATAGACTACATTTTGGTAAAAAAAAAATTAGGGGGAAACATTATTAACGGTACCTGTCATAGAACGGTTTTTTTGATTTTCGAATTTCTTATAAAGGCTCTAACGATTTTAACTAAAATTTTTATGCAGGAGCTCCTTTGCATTTTAAAAAATATAATCTTAAGAAATTTTCGAAAAAATAGTTTTTGGATTTTAAAAAAAATAATAATTTTTTTTTTTGAAAATTCAATATCTTGAAAACGGATACGTGATTAAATTACGTTTTAAAATGTATTTTATTGAATACTATTAATTTGCATTTCAATTTTTTTTATAAAAGTTTTAAGCAAAATTTAGTACACAAAAAACACGTTTCAGTGTGTCTGTATGTCTGTACCTCTCCCTACAGCCTAAACCACTAGACCTATGTTTTTCAATCCCGGTAGTTAAGGGTCTTCGGTGATTCCCTAGAGGGTAAATTGAAAGTTTTTTCTTAGCTTCAAAATTTATGGTACCCCCCATACACCCCTATTGCAAAATCTTATTTATCTCAAAAACGGCTCTAACGATTTTGATAAAAAAAAATTGAGTTAGATATTATGGATATGGACTACATTTTGGTAAAAAAAAATTTTGGTGCAAAATGATAATTAATTGTACCTGTCATAAAACTTTTTTTTGATTTTCGACTTTCTCATTAACGGCTCTAACGATTTTGAACAAAAATTTTCACCAGGAGCCCCCTTATGTTTTAAATAATATTGTATATACAAATATTCGGAAAAATATTTTTTTGTTTTTTGACAACAAAAAAAATCTTATTTCTTTTTTCAAAAATCAATATCTTGAAAACGTGTGAACGATTATTTTTTGAAATTATATCCTAAGATCTATATTACTAAGCACTTAAAATTGGCATTCCAAATTTTGTTCTAGAAAAAATTGAAAGAAATTTGTTATATAAAAAATGACTCTATTAAAATGATTTTTAGACTTTACGTGCGTAAATTCATGCTTTTCCATAAATAAGACGGCAATTCCATGCATTTGAACATTTTTATTTCATTAAATCCATGTTTAATATTTATAAAATGTATTTGAAATTCCAAAGTAATTTTACATAAGAGCAAGTTCGTGCGATCCAGTCGCGCATTTTATTTTTTTAAATAATATGTAGACCATGCTTACAATAGTACACATAATAGTACAAACACCACAAAATTCTTTATTTAAATCGTTAGAGTCGTTTTCGAGAGATTGAAGGCCAAGGTACAGCCATATGTACACATAAACGGTTTGGAGGACACACAAATCTCCAGTTCGATTTTTCTACAAATACAAAACTTCTCTCAAATAATAAATAAAATACCCCTTGACATTCTAGTTAATGTACGCACTAGTAGTAGAGATTCTCAATTGTTGCTAAAACGAAGTTGCCATACGATTTTTTTTCGAAATTTTATAAATATTTTTTTTCTCAAAAACTGTCCCACAGATTTAAAAACAAATCAAAAAATTTCATTGAGTTAAAGCTAGCTAATGGTTGGGAAAAATTTTCCAAAAAATTTTTATTTTTGGTACCCCCCTTGGAACCATTTTTTTGGTTTTTGATTTTCTCAAAAACGGTACAACGGATTTTGATCATTTTTTTTTCTGCTAAAGGTCCCCAATAGTTTGAATATTATTGTGAATTCAAGTTTTCAAAAAGTAATTTTTTGGATTTTTAAAAAATATTTCAAATTTTTTTTTGAAAACTCAATATTTCGCAAACCCCATTTTCGATTTTTTTAAAACTTAATAAATAAAAGTTTCTTAATATAATCTACATGAAATAAGAAGAAAAAATTTATTTTACCTAAAAATAACCTACCCTCCATACAAAAGTTAAAAAATGGCTTTCGAAAATCGTATTTTTCTCGAAAACGCTTTCGAGAATTTTGCTAAAATTTTTTTTCTGCTGATTAATTCTTATGTTAATCAAATAAAAAAGAAATTACATATAGATATTACTGACTGTATCTACCATAGAACGATTTTTTCGAATTTTGAATTTCTCACTTTTCGGCATAACGGATTTTAATGAAATTTTTTATAGAGAAGCTTCTTAAATATTTAAAAAACATAGCATTTCAAAACTTTCCATTTTTGAGATCAATATTTTTTGTTGTAAATTTAATTTTTATTTGTACATTGAATAAACACTTCAAATTGGCGTTCCAAAATTTTGTTCTTAAAAATTTTGTATAAAAGCTTATGTTTTTAAGAAACCACTACAACGAATTATAATTTTGTTCTTGCATACACTAATTTTTGCTTAAAACACATGGCATCCTGGGCTTAGCTCCAACTGCTAGAGGAGTTGTTTTAGTTATTTAAAAAATGAATTTTATCCTTAAGAACAGTTTTCTCTAATAACATTCATTTTTGAAATTCTTAGTCGTTTACATAGGAGCAAGTTCGTGCGACCCAGTCGTGAATTTTTTTATTTTTAATTTTGAAAGATAGTTAGATAGTTTCGAAGATATTAGTTGTGAAGTTTAAAAAAATCGAACATTTGGTTTTCAAAATACATATTAAGTTTAAAAAAAAAAAAAAACAAAACAAGACTTGTTTTCTGTATTCGACATATTCACTATCAGTAATTTATGAATTTTTGAATATCACAACAACAACTTGAATGAACTACCACCAAGGGGTTCTAATTTGGCTGGAGTTATAGCTATTTCACGGTTGCCAAGCCGATCATCAGACTCCTTTATTAGTGGTGCTTAGCCTTTATACTACTCGTATCAAGTTTAATCGAAAAACTTTTTGCCTTGACTGAGATTTGAACCCAGACCTAGATAATTGATAAACGATAAAACCTAAACTGGGATGGACCTGATCATGTGGTCTCGGTAGTGTGATGCGTAGGGCATTGGCTTCTGACGACGCTAGGTCTGAGTTGACACGTTATGTTGGTTGAGGTCCTCCCCCACTTGTGTGAGCCACCTGAGTCGCGGTCTTTCTCTACTGCACCGTCCCTCGGGGTTGGATTTGAAGACCTTCCGGGCCGAAGCATTCGGGTCCATTCGCTCTTGATAACCTAGCCATCCTAGTTGTTGGACTTTGATTCGTTTGACTAGGTCAGTTTCACTGTACAGCTCGTACAGCTCGTACAGTTAGTTCATGGTTATATCTTCTCCTCTACTCCCTTTCGATGCAGACGGGACCAAAGATCACACGAAGAATTATCCTCTCGAAACATTCTAAAGCGCTCTCATTCACTTTTGACAAAGTTCATGTCTTTGCACTATAGACAGGGACCGGTATCATTAGAGTTATATAGAGCGACACTTTAGTTGCTCCGAGAGAGAACTTTGCTACTCAATTGCCTTCTTAGTCGAAAGAAGCAGCAATTGGCAAGTGTTATTCTCAGTTTGAGCGCTGGTGTTTTTTCTAAATTTATAGCGGCGCCTAGGTATTTGAAGTCCTTAACTATCTCAAACTTATAACTGTCTATAACGACGTTCGGTCCAAGACGTCGGTTTTGTGTGTCCTTTCTTGATGACAGCATATAATTGGTCTTGCCGCATTTACCACTATTCCTATATTCTTCGCTGCTCACAAAAGCGCCACTGACATCACGCTTTGTTATTCCAATAATGTCAATGTTGTCGGCGTATCCGAGTAATTGGACGGACTTTTGAAAGATTGTGGCTCTTATGTTGACGCGTGAGTTTTGTCTATTCTTTCAAGAACGTTGTTGAAAAAGTTTTGCGACAGGACATCGCCTTGCCAAAAACCTTTTTTTGACATCAAATGCGTCGGTGAGATCTTTTCCGACCTTAATTGAGCAGCTGCGTTCTCCATCGTCATTTTGAACAAACGAACAAGTTTGTCAGGGATGCCAAAACTAGACATTGATCTATATAGCTTGTTTCTATAGATGCTATCATACGCGGCTTTGGGCATATCAGATTGTTGACGAAATGCTTCAGACGTTCACATAATACGGCAGAAAGGATCTTGTACACGATGTTCAGGAGACTTATCCCTATGTAGTTGGCGCAGTTAAGAGGGTTAATTCAATCAATTTTAAGAAATTATTTTATTCTTTTGAATATGTTTCTTTTAATTTTGAAAATTCTAAGTCTCTTGAATGTATTAAGCAACAATAAGTTGTGCATTTAATTTTAATATCGCTTTAATATTGAAACTAGAACGTACTCGTACTTCTTCTAGTACGTAAAAGTACTTTGGAACTTAAAAACTGTATAAAAATAAAACATAGATTTAATGAGATAAAATGTTTAAATGCATAAAATTGCCTTTTGATTTTTAGGAACGTATGAATTTATGCATGCAAAGCTTAAAAATCGTTTTATTATAAAATTAATTTTTATGTAACAAATTTCTTTAAAAGTTTAAATAAAAAAAAAATTGCAATGCGAATTTTAAGTATTTAGTAATATGGATTTTTCAAAAAACAAAATTGGAATTTTTTTTTTAAAAGCCCAAAAAATATTGTTTCGAATATGTTTATACTTATACAATATAATTTTTAATTTAATAGACCTCCTGTACAAAAATTTTGGTCAAAATCGTTAGAGCATTTAATGAGAATGTCGAAAATAAAATAAAACGGTTCTATGACATGTACAGTCAGTAAAATATTTTCCCCACAATTTTGTTTGACCAAAACGTAGCCCATGTCCATAATAGCACACTTAATTTTTTCTTAACAAAATCCTTAGAGCTGTTTTCGAGATACATATATAAGATTTTGCATTACGGGTGTATGGCAGGTACAGTTAGTTTTGGAGCTAAAAAAAAATTTCAATATCTCCTCTAGGGAATCGGCGATTACCCTAAATTACAGAGTTTAAAGAAAATAGCTCCAGTGGCCTAGGCCGTAGAGAGAGATACAGACATACAGACTGACGGAATTGCCGAACCCACTTTTTTTGTGTTCTCTATCATCGTAATGTCAACTTAGATCAAATCTCGAGTTCGATTTTTTTTCCAAATGCAGAACTTGTCCCATAACACCTACATCGCAAGTTAAAATACATCTTGAGCTATTAAGGTCTATTTAATTTTTAATTGAATTACATTCAATCGCTTTATAATCGCAAAAGAAGAAATTTGTTCTTCCTACATCTGCCCTATAATAATCAGCCATACTACGGGCATTATTTCTGGATTACAAACAATTCCCTAACATATTTAAATTCACAGTACATCAATTTTTGTATAAGAGTCGGTTAACATCATCGACCAAAGAGGAAAGTTTCAGTTGAAGCATAGTTTTCTAGATAGATAAGTTACCTGATGGACTTCCAGCGACGCAATGAGCTCTTCGAATGCCAATTATTTTTAAAACAAGAATTACTAAATTCTTGCAAATTTGCTCAAAAAGTATAGAAAGACATTTTAAAAATGGATATCGGAGAATATTTAATATTCAAAATTGTAAACAACAGTGAGGTAACTTAGTTAACAAAATGATACACTCGGGCGTATACGTTCTTTTTTACTCATTTTTTTTTTAATTTGCTCGCCTTTTCATTACTTTTTGTTTGTGCACCTTTTTAGAGTTTGTTTTGCTTGTTTTGTTTTAATTAATTGAGATTAAAGTATGGTTTATTAAACGAGGTTTCAGTTTATTTGTATATGGGAGGCGCGGTTAATGGATGCTTGTTTTTACTTGCGATAAAGGTACTACAGGGCAAGTTCTGCATTTGAAAAAAAAATCAAACTGGAGCTTTTTTCTTCAAACCTGAGGTACCTGAGGGTCTTCGGTGATTTCCTTGAGGGGAAATTATTTTTTTCTTATCTCCAAAGTTAACGGTCCATGTTCTGGGTTAACTCAATAAATAATATATATATAATAAATATAAAAAAATTTGTTGCAGGATTACCTTAATCCGATTAAACACAGAGCCAACTAAGCACTACAAACTTGGCCCTTAGAAGTAAAAATAATTGTTTATACTAAAATTTAACAAAAAAAAATAACCGCATCCTCAAGTTCTATGCATATTATATTTGAGCAATCATTCTGTCTTTTTAAATTTTTCTTTTTGCGCATTATCTTCTTATTATTGTGAGACCAAAAATGAAAGAAGTCCAACTAAGAGTTTTTGGTTATCTTACCTGTGCATCTTACATTCACTGTATTTCGAGCTACAGCCTAAACAGTTGCACCGATAAGGGCTGAAATAGGATATTCTGTATTCATTGAAACATTTTTATTCAATAAACAAAAATTACAAAATTAAAAAATAAAGTTTATCCTTAAGTGGGCTTTAGGTCAATTTTTGTTTTGTTTTTTATGTTGTGACGTTTCGGATGTGGTTACACCCTTCTTCAGATAACTTTAAAAATACAAATATTTTGTATTTGTTTGTTAGCTTTTGGTTTCCGTGTTTTCTCAAAAAAGTTTAAGAGACGTTTCAAATATTTTTTTTCGCTGTATATATCTGTTATCTCTTTTGGTTTTTTTTTTTCAATTATTTGAATTTAAAAAATTCAGATAATTAAACATCAATTTGTTTGAAATAAATTTTCAAACAAATTAAAAAATAAACAAAAAACCAAAAGAGATAACAGATATATACAGCGAAAAAAAAATATTTGAAACGTCTCTTAAACTTTTTTGAGAAAACACGGAAACCAAAAGCTAACAAACAAATACAAAATATTTGTATTTTTAAAGTTGTCTGAAGAAGGGTGTAACCACATCCGAAACGTCACAACATAAAAAACAAAACAAAAATTGACCTAAAGCCCACTTAAGGATAAACTTTATTGAATTAAATAAAAGGTCACGAAGAAAGAAAGTATTCAAAATTAAAAAAGTTAAGAAAATAAAGAACTAATTTCAACAAAATGGAAATAGATTTCAAATAAATGCACTTAATAAAGATGAAGATTCTTGGCTTCTCAATCTGTGCAGACGCTGAAGTCTTTACCAACCCCGTACTGCTAATTCCCTCCTGCACAAAAGCTCAAGCAGGCATTTATTTTTTGTTTTGTTGAGATTAAGGATTTACTCTAAGAAAAGGAGGTAGATCGGATTCGACAAGGTAAGAAACGTAAGTACCCCAAAATCGTTATGAAATTGTTAGCTTAGTTTGCTATTACACGATGCATCCAGACGCCTGCGACTTTTCAAACAACATAAGTGCAAAAAGAAAAAAAAATGAGCAAAGAAACCAAATGTGTCCATTTAATTGGTTAACAATATAACCTACATTGGGATGGACCTGATCAGGTGGTTTCAGTAGTGCGATGCGTAGTTCAAAGGTTTCTGAAGACGCTAATTAAAATACCATTTGAGGCCAAAAAGCTTATCTCTTATTTATATATTTTATGTTTTGCAATCATGTATGCATTCAAGGAATATATTTCCCCCTCAGCCTTCCTGGCACTTGTCAACCCATCAAGCATGTAAAAATAATAAAAAAGAATACCTATTTAAAGAATAATCAACCAACTTAAAGAATTTTGAGACAAAAAAAATGCTTATCTAACGGAAAAAGCTGATGTAGTCGAATAATTTATCTCAAAGTGTTCTAACGACAAAAAAATCTTAAAAGATAAAGTATTTCACTTTGAAACTTCTTTTTATCTTGTCGTTACTGAAAGGTAGTAATTCGAAAATCCTTGTGCAAAAAACCTTTAAGTTTGTTCTTATGTTTTCACAACAATTTCAAGAACATTGTACGAGTATCCCTTGCCTCAAAGTTTGTTTTTAAATGGAGGTAAATAGTTCGTCAACTTAAGAACTTGATCAACATTGTTGTTTATTGTCTTCTAGAGGGTGCATGAACTCTCGTTGCTTCTCTGAGTTAATTTTTACCATTTTCACAATCCTTCCCTCCAGTGATGTTAAAAAGCTAACAGGAATAGTTAAAAGTTGTAAGTCATCAGGTTTATGTTCTCTATGAGCCATAATGACCTTTAATTTATTTATTTTTTAATATTCAGAATCATAATTTAAGTTTTTAATTATTTATTTCACAACAAAATAAAACGAAGCCAATCAATGTTTGATCTTTTATTTTGGTAATATTTGAGGTTAACATTTTAACATATTACTGCTACTCAAATGGCATTTATTTTATCGAAGAAAGACTAAATACATTAATGATTTAAGTAGATAATAGAATATGTGTGTGAAAACATGTGTGTATAAATGATAAATTAACAGAAATGGAAAATTGCTATCATAAATAAAAGTCAAAAATACATATTATGAATTCAGTGGTTCATTGTGCAAAACAATCATCAATCTTTTCTGAAATTATCAAATATACTCGTATGTATATTATCAATAACAGTATTTGTTTCACTTGTACAACATGCAAATATGTAGTTCATTATCCAAATAATTTCTATTATACACATTTTCACGGACATGAAAATTAAAATGTATGAAATGTTCTTTGTAGATAGATAGATTAGATAGATAGATTGTTTTTATTCTGTATTAAATATTAGTAACAAAATTATGTACATACAATATAGCATGGCATTTGCCGTCTGCCAGATTGACAATTATAGCTTTTGATTACAAATTTATAAACCAATTTAAGTATTAGTTCAGGTTCAAAAATTTTCATTTAAAATTCTATTTCTATACGATAGTGCAATTTTACAAAATTTGTACATTTTGGGTACATTAATTTCATTTAAGTATCCTAAAATCACCTCTTCGGATAAAAAATCTTCACCAAATATATGTCTTCGTGTTTCCCTTAGTATTGGACATCTACCAAGAAAATGAAAAATATCTGCTCTCTCATCCATATTACATATTTCACAAAAGATAGGTAAATCCTCACGATGCGGTACGTAATTAAGATTCAGTAATTCACCTCTCATCCTGAACATGGTTGATATTTCTTCAATGGAGTGGTCATCTCTAAAATAATTTTTTTCGTTCAAATTTTGTTCAGTTTACTGTAGATCATTCTGTGCATTGAATCTGCTGCTTCCTCCGCATACCTTACTCTTATACGGTCATCTAAATCTGAGATCAGTTTGTATAGTGCTGGTTTCCATGAGTTCAAGTCATTAAGATTTAATTCTACATTAGCTTCTTGGGCCAGATCGAGCCAATCCTTAAACCATCTAGATCTGCTACGTATTGCTTGAAGAGCAGCTTTTTTTGGTAGGCGAAAATCCGGCATATTCAATACCTTAATGATGTAATGAACATTCAATTTTAATGTTTTAATAAACATTGGAGAGATGCCCGACTCTAACATTACCATGTAATTTGGCGCATTTTGGGGAAGTCGAAATATGCGCTTCAAATAATATCTAAGTAATTTTTCAACAGTTTCGTATTTTTTTGCACCCCATACTTGGGCCGCATACAACAATGTGGATTGGGACACCGATTCAAACACTTTGTATTTAACACTTTGTGATATATTCCTGTTACTAAAGATATTCTTCCATACGGTATTAATTGCAGTTTTCGCCTTCGCTAATTTTTCAGAGAGATGTTTTTCCATACTCAAGTTCTTTGTTATGTAGACTCCAAGATATTTATAATTCTTAACAACTTCGATAGATTCATTGTTGTAAGTCCATTGTTTTCTTGAGCTCAATCTACCACCGCCACCCTTGAATATCATGATCTTCGACTTTTCCAGGTTAACTACTAGTTTCCATAACGTACAATATGAGCTTAATTTGTTAATCATTAGTTGAAGTGATTCTGGCGAGTATGCGAGCATAACAATATCATCTGCAAAAAGTAGAGCTTTAATGAGGATTCCAGCATATTCAATACCTCCTGGTAGAATACCGATAATGTCCTCAATAAAGAGTGAGAATAAACTTGGGCTGAGTGTGCATCCTTGTCTAACACCTGTTCTAGTTTGAAACCATTCGGATATATCTTCACCATCCCACACTGCTGCTGTGGTATTCATGTATAAGTTCTGTAGAACACGGCCAAACTTAAGTGTCATTCCCAAACCAAACAATTTGAACATTAGGGCATTTCTGTCTATCGTATCAAATGCAGCTTTAAAGTCCACAAAAAACACGTATAGTTTTTTATTTTTTGCCAAGAACGAATCAGCTATGCTTTTTAGGAGAAATATATGGTCTATTGTTGAGTATCCTGGTCTAAAACCCGCTTGAAATTCGCTCATTAATCTTTTTGCATCTATCCATGATCTGAGTCGATTTTGAAGAATTGATGTAAATATTTTGTATGAGGCGTTTAAGAATGAGATTCCTCTGTAATTTGCTGGATCCATTGTGTTTCCTTTTTTAAATATCGGAAAAATGAGTGCTTCTTTAAATTCTTGTGGTATGTTTCCATGTTCAAGTATATTGTTAAACACTTCTGTTAGGCTTTTGATGAGTTCTTCTGTGCCATACTTATAGAATTCCGATGGTATCCTATCTGATCCAGCCGCTTTTCCATCTATGAGACCGTTTACCGCTACCCAAACTTCTTCCATACAAATTGGACTATCTAGTGCGTCTTCATAAAAACCGGGTTGAGCATATTGAATAGTATGGGCACCTAGTGCATCGTGATTCAGTAGCTGTGAATGTGTCATCAAGGTATTAGAACTAAGATTTCGATTTATAACGTAATGTTTCCCATTAAGTTTTTGTACTTGCTTCCAAAAATCTCTCGTGTTGGTGCAGTTTACCAAGCTTTTTTTGGCTTTACGCTCATAAAATGTTTTTTTCTTCTCTTTACAAAGGGTTTTAAACTTAGGATTGTACTGAATATACAACAATTTTGCTGCATTTTCATTGGTTCTCCTAAATTGGTTTGGCCAAGCATAAGATACATTTCTTGCCATCATGCACTCTTTATAAAACCATGATTCTTTGAAAACTCCAACTCTTTTAGAATGGTAAGAACTCGGACACGCTTTCTTTATGCAATCATTAATGCCATTCAATTGCTCATTTTCGTTCTCCATCAAATATACATCCAGCTGCCTTCTGTACAATGAAGCCACTGATTCACTCCAATGCAGTCTAGGCATGAGCTTAAGATCAATTCTTTCTTGATTTTCAGTAAGGAACTTGTTGTACTTCGAAATCGGTGATAATATAATTCCATTTGCCCCTTACAAGGCTGTAATCAATAACGGAGCTACCCTGTTTACCAATAAATGTATATTCGCCGAGCTAGTACCGTTTTGGATTCGAAGTCCGATTGAGTCGCATAGTTGCAGTACCTTATTTCCCCTTGCGTTCTTTATTTGATCCTTGGATTTTCGAAAGTGTCCTTCACGCTCATTTTCAATTCCTTCTTCGTTTCCTACTCTCGCATTAAGATCACCAATAAGCAGCAGATTCATGGTTGGATCACACGTAACAAACTCTTTTATTTTATCAAAGTCCATATCCCAGTTGTTGCAGTTTACGTATGTTGGTATAATACGAAATCTGTCTTTACAAATTTCTATGTCCACACAGGTTATGTTTCCAAAGCATTTAAATTCACAATGGTTACTATTAAATTTTTTTTTAATTCCGAAAATACACCCTCCACTCGCTTTTCCTCTCGTATGTGTTCTTATTGCCGGTATAATATTAAATTTATAATTTTTAAATTTGTTTTCGTAAAAAATTAAATTATTTTCTGATAAAAAAGTTTCATACAAAAATATTAATTCAAATTTATTTATATAAGTATAAAAATCATTAAATAATCCCTTATTACTAAGACCGGAAACATTATATTTAATTTAATTTATTTGAATCAAGCTAATTAATATCTAGCGTACAAAAAATATTACTTAGAATTAAGAATTTATAAATTATACAATATTATAGAACATTTTTTTAAAACTATTATTTGAGACATCACAAAAATTTATTAATAAATTATGATTGACATTATACAAATTCAACATTGTATTCAATGGTGAATTCTGCTCATAGTTGGTACGATAGTGTTTTATGTAAATTGGGTCACGAAAACCTCTTAGATTTCGATTTGGAACATTAAAATTAACACGACACAAAAGATTTAAAGCATCGATATTACCATCAATAAGATTAACAATAAAAACAAAACATAAATAAGAACGTCTGCGCTCCAGACTGGGTAAATCTATGAGTTTTAAACGGCTGCTATATGAAGGAAGATTCAATGGATTCTGCCAGCCTAAGCCTCTAAGAGCAAATTTTAGGAATCTTTTTTGAATTTGTTCAATTCTTATTTTGTGATAACTGTAGTAGGGGGTCCATACCTGGCAAGCATACTCTATAATGGGTCTGACAAATGTGGTAAATAGTTGTTTGATAACATAAGGATCAGAAAACTGACGTGATTCCCTTTTAATCCAACCTAATATTGAATTGGCTTTATTACAGGCCATATTGATATGCTGTGTGAATTCGAGTTTCTTATCGAACAATATACCAAGGATAGATACATCATTTACATTTGATAGATTTACGCCATTGAAACTATAGTCAAAAGATAAAACGGACAATTTTCTTGTAAAATTTATAATCTTACACTTATCGATATTTAACAACAAATAATTACGTGCACACCAATTATAGAAAGCATTTAGATCAATTTGAAGCTTTTCACAGTCAAGATTGCTAGAAATAGTTTTAAATATGTTAACATCGTCTGCATACATAAGACAATTAGAGTACTTTAAAACTGAAGGAAGGTCATTTACAAACAATATAAAAAGAACTGGACCCAAATGGCTACCCTGGGGAACACCAGAATTTACGACAAAACTATTTGAATGGTAGCCGTTAAAATTCACTGGATCTGTCAAGTAAATAAGATTTTAGCCAAGCAATGAATTTTACGCTGAACCCCAGCCTACTCATTTTATTAAGCAAAACTCTATGCGATAGTTTGTCAAATGCCTTACTAAAATCTGTAAGAACACAATCCGTCTGTTTTTTGTTTTTAAAGGAATCGACACAAAACTCCGTTAACTCCATAAGTAGGGTGACAGTCGAGCGGCCCTTTGAGAAACCATGTTGGTTATGAACAATAAATGATTTTGTGTAAAAGCTTAATGTTTTGCAAACAATTGCTTCAAAAAGTTTGGGAATGGCCGACAGTTTAGCTATTGGACGGTAATTAATAATTTGATCCTTTTTACCTTTTTTATGTAAAGGAATTATAAAAGATTGTTTCCATACATGAGGAAACTTACAAGTAGACAATGAACAGTTAAAAAGAACAGAAAGTGGCATCGACAAGTTATTGACACATTTTTTCCAGAACTGAAGCTGGTACCCCATCAGGACCAGACGCGTCATTCTTCTAAATCTATATATATAAAAATCAATGCCACTTTTCGTTGTGTTTCTATAACTCAAGAACGGGCTTACCTATCCAAACCAAATTTTATGGCTTTGTTTGGACTATTTAGTAGATGGTTTATGTGAAGTTTGCACAAAATCGGTCGAGTGGTTCTTCATTTATCACATTTTTTGTAACAAATGAATTCAATAAATGTCGGATCATTTTGTTAGTGGGGATTTTGCTGTCAAATTGAAACTTATATTTTTAATTTGATTTATTATTTTTTATATGAAGGAATAATATCACAAGCCGGCCGAACAAATATAGGTCGGCGAACGCGTAATGCAAATGATGTGGCATTACTAAGTCGATCACAGACTGCAGATGAACGCGCACAAGCTAATACATCGCAGTAAACGTAATGCACGAAATATATACATAGATCTGTTGACCCTCTGTACCTGTACTGAACCTTGCACGCCGATCACGAATACATCGTACTGCTCTTTTGGCTAAAATGATGCGTGCTGTTTTTAATTACAACAGTCCACATTGTGATGCGGCTAACTTTCCATGTGAAAAGCCCGGCATGTGTTGTGCTAATGGCAAAGTGAGATTTCCAGCATTAGAAACTCCACCCAAACCATTGTATTCATTTATTTTTGGGACATCTCAAACGTCGAAACACTTTTTGATCCATATTCAACAACACAATTCGGCATTTCAAATGACCTCTTTTAGTGCTACTAAAATTATTAGAGATAATTATGCCGACGTTTAAGGTAAATACTTCAACATGATTGTCCCATGTTTATATCAATCTGAATCATAAAGTATTCGATAGTTTTAAAAATTCTGATCCAACATCTACCTAAAATTGCATACATGTTACAGATTCAGGGCCAGATTTATCATCAAGCTGGTTCGTTATTGCCATAATTCGACGCTGATCATCAATTTTTGCAAATTTATTTTATTGGTGATAAAAATCGTGAATTGGATCAACGTTGTGCAATTGTTTCGAATACAAGACGAGAAATTATTCGCGAGCTACAAAGGTTTTTCCATCAGCATAACGCATTAGTTCAATTGTTCAAAATTGCTCTCGATCGTATGCCATCTGATAATCACAAAATCGTAATAAGGGCTGATAGAACATCCTTTGGAGAGCATGCAAGGCGATTCAATGCACCCACAATTGATGAGGTTGCAATTGTAATTCTTGGTGATCAGTTTCAATCCCGTGATATTGTACTTCATCGCAGAAATGAGCAATTGCAACATGTTTCGGAACTTCATCGTATATGACACAATCATGCAAGCCGTTTCCAATAATGCAGGTGGATTATATTTCTTGGATGCGCCTGGTGGTACAGGCAAAACATTCGTTATGTCATTGATTTTAGCTATTCTAACTATTCGATTGGAACAGAAAATTGTATTGGTACTTGCATCTTCGGAAATTGCTGCTACATTATTAGAAGGTGGTCTGACTGCACACTCTGCACTAAAATTATTGCAATTGAATGTACGGGTGATTGAAACTCCAACTTGCAATATTTCGAGAAAAGTTCTGCGATTAACACCAATTATTTTATGGGATGAGTGTACAACAGCGAATAAAAAATCACTAGAAGCATTTAATCGAACAATGCAAGATTTACGTGGTAATCAACAGTGTTATGAATCAAGATGAGGCAATGAATTATCCACTTGAATTTTTAAATTCATTGGAACTAGCTGGTATGCCACCGCATTGCTTGAATTTGAAAGTTGGTTCTTTGATCATATTATTGCGAAATATTAATCCACCAAAACTCTGTAATGGCACCAGATTGGCAGTGAAAAAGTTATTACCAAATTTGATTAAAGCTACGATCTTAGCTGCTAAATCAAAAGGAGAAGTTTTTTTGATACCACGTATTCCTATGATTCCAACTGATATGCCATTTGAGTTCAAACGATTACAATATCCTGTGCGTTTATCATTTGCGATGTCCATCAACAAGGATCAAGGGCAAACACTTCAAGTTTGTGGAGTTAATTTGGAGGAATCATGTTTTTCACATGGTCAACTTTATATTGCCTGTTCCAGAGTCGGTACCCCCAGCCGTTTGTTTATTCATGCCCAAAATGGAAAAACAAAGATTATTGTCTATCCAAACGTTTTGGATTAAGTTTTAAAATAGCTAGCAATTAATAAAATATTTTTTTGTTTGAATAAATGAATTTGATGTTGCATTTAATTTTTTTTTTATTATTTCACTTTATACGTAGCGAAGCACGTACCGGGCCGCTAGTTAGCTATAAATTTCATAATATCGTCAATAGTTATATGAAAATTTATATCAGTCAAGTGAGAATATGATTTCAAATGACCAAATAATTGATCATTTTCGTCAAGATTATCACAGTTTAGGTTATCACAGTTCGAAAAGTTATCACAGTTAGAAGAATCACAGATGTATGCACTTTGAAAAAAGTCTGAGAATAGTTGTGTTATGATACGTGGGTCATGGTCTGAGATATTGTTATGCATAAGAACGGATGGATAAGGACAAGATTTTCGTTTGCTGTTAATAAAGTTCCAAAAGGATTTAGGATCCATTTTTAAATTACTTTGAACCTTTTGTATGTAAAAAAGATACTTAATACTTGATTCTCTGTTGAAAATATTTCTGGCCTCACAATAAATATTAAAATCGGTAACTAGTCCAGTTTGTTTGTATTTAAGCCATAGTTTATTTCTAAGGTTTTTTAATGTTCGCAGTTCACTATCATACCAGCTAGGAGCAAGAGATTTTGATTTAATAGATATTAGAGGAACAGATGCTAAAAAACAATCAAATATTTTGTCATAAAATTTCAAAACCATTGAATTAATATCTGAACAAGAGCAAAGGCATGACCAGTCAATTAAAGATAGTAAGTTATTTAATTTAGTATAATCAGTTTTTTTAAAGTTAAATTTAAAAACATTGTCAGGATCCTGATTATTCATTTCAAAGTTTTAAATGATTATATGACAAGATTTTACATTTTAAATTACAATTAATAGCATTAGTATTTTGTTTCTTAGGCCTTTTATAGCAATTAGACGGGCAGACGGCATTACAATTAAAAATATGGTTGAGAATTTACATAAACAGTTTGAGAACTTATTTGAGAAGCACTGTGTTCGATCATTTGATTGCGAGCAGGAACATGAACAGAGCTAGTTAAGCTGTCAATGTCCCCAATGATGTGACGTAACACTGACATTCCGCATTCCTTTCCACATTTTAATTTGTTCTCGGTGTCATAATAAAATGATTTTCCTTCTACGATTAATGTTTGATCACGGACTTGTGTTTTTATATTTCGTTTTCTTTGTATTTCTTCGTATAAATCCTAGTCATCTGTTTGTATTATTTATAATGTAGTCAATATAATTTGAAAACGAAAACTGAAGGTCTAAAATTCCACGTAGATCAATGTTTTATGTTTACGGGGCCTTTTTTATTAATAATAAGTCCACATAAGGACATATTATTACCAAATCTTTATTAAGAAAAACCCTTTCTAAAATGATGTTGATTGTATACTCGATAATTATTGGGTTTGAATTTAACTATTTAACATTCAGAAATAGTTGATTTCGTTAAAAATACATACCTTCTTTTCATTTGTTTAAGTAATGTAGGTATTGTAGGATGTATACCGGTACTAAACATCTCCTTTACGAATCATTTTAAACCTTTTCGGTCCTTTCATTCGACATTGATTAATCTTTATCAAGGAATTAGTCGTCTCTTCTTCTGAACATTCCATTTTTTTCATCAAAGGTCATAAATTTTAATTAGGGATATTATCCAAATGAATGAAAATATTTGAAAATTTTAAAGAGTTTTTGAAAGAGAAAGGAAGGTTATAGAAAAAATATTTCCTTTGGAAAGATTCGTAGATACCCATTAATTTGTTTAATTACTTGAAAGTGGAATAAATGGTTTTCATTTATATTCCTTACTTAGAAAAAATAACAACCATATATATCTTGTTTGGAAATTGTGTTAAAGCTTTATTCACAACGCATACTGCACCAAAATACTTCTGTTTAATAGGCTTATCATTCTTTGTTTTAAAGACATAAAACAAAGTATAAAACGTATATTCTCACAGACCCAACATTACACTCATCCATACAAACAAACCTGAACAGCAAGTCTGTTAATACAATACTTCCCGACGAATTGTTTAGCACTGTTAAGTGTTAAGGAATTAATACTTTTCAAAGAATTCACTATGGCAGCATTTTTTTTAAATAAGGACCCTTTAATAATTCTTAATAAAATGCGATTTTAATAACTCTGGACTCGACTCTCAGAAGGTAAAAACACAACTTGGAAAATTGTTTTTCAAGTGAAACTTTCGTTGTCTTGAAAAAAAGCTACCAATAGATATTATTGAATTCATTCAGAATTAATAAATTGTTCATATATGATCACAAACGATTTTGCCTTTTTTTATGACTAACGCGCACTCAAGGAGATATTAACACCCTTTATATATTAGAAAACAGAGTGCGACGAATAAAAAGGTGGAACGGATGCACATTGACTTTGAATTTCTATATATCTTAATGAGAGGAAAAACAGAGGAGGGTGAAGCATTCCACATTCATGTAGTGCGGCTAAAGAAAGAATCTCTTAACTTAACATTCATTCGAAATTGGGATCGAGGGTAAATTGACGAGCATTCCTAAAAAAGCGGTTGAATTGTTAATATCTCACTCATTTTAAGGGCCCATCTCTGAGTACTATCCAAAAGAGTCAAGTGAGTTGAAGAAGCACCAGTCCAAATAATATGAGTGTCATATTCCAACTTTAGACGAATATAAGTTTGATATAAAATGTGGGCCAAATACAAGTTTCTTTTTTACTTGCGAATAGGTAGATACTATAGGGCAAGTTCTGCATTTGAAAAAAAAATCGAACTCGAGATTTTGATCAAAGTTGACATTACGATGATAGCGAAGACGAAAAAAGTGGGTCCCACAATTCCGTCTGTCTGTCTGTATGTCTGTACCTCGAACTACAGCCTAAACTACCGGAGGTTTTTTTTTCAAACTCGGTAGTTAAGGGTCTTCGGTGATTCCCTAGAGGAGAAATTGAAATTTTTTTTTAGCTCCAAAACTAACGGTACCCCCCATACACCCGTAATGCAAAATCTTATTTATCTCGAAAACGGCTCTAACGATTTTGATAAAAATAAAATGCACGACTGGGTCGCACGAACTTGCTCCTATGTAAAAGACTAAGAATTTCAAAAATGAATGTTATTAGAGAAACTGTTCATAAGCATACAATTCATTTTTTAAATGACTAAAAAAAAAGAGGCTGGGTGCGACCCACACTGATAACTTCCCATTGTGGTAAGAAAACCTTGAGTAGAATTTAACATCTTTTTCATGGACAAAAAGATAAAACATATTGTGACGTTTTCTTCAATTTTACCATAGCTATTAATGGAATTTGAATATGTGGGACTTGGGAACAACTGAACAACCTTATTCATACACGTATGTACAATACATACATTCTTCTGAAAACTAAGTTGATAATAAAATTATAAAATTATATATTATATTATAGAAATTACTTTATTATTTCGGTTCCAAACATTTTAATTGAAAAAAAGTTAAAAACGAAATATTCAAATATAAAAGATAACTAGAACTTTCTTCGTTTTTTTTCGTTTCCTGAACAATTTTAGAAATGTCGCTTAGTATACATTCTTAAGGGAAGGTATCGATGTATAAAACAACATACTTTAGAAGGCACTATCGGTGTTCATTCCCAAGAAATTCGACTTGAAATACAATTTTAACTAGTTTTCACTAGAATTTTTCACCAGTGGTTGAACAAAAATTTTTTTTCGTAAAATAAAATTATTTTGAGTTTCAAATTGTTTTCCGTTCTTAGAATATCTAGGTTATGAATTTTTTTTTTCTGTTTTTTTTTATTTAAAAAAATAACGGTATGTTCATTTTTTTCCAAATTCATACCATATCTGTATGGCCTTATAATGAGTACATTAAATTTTATTTGAAATCAATAGCATTATTTTTTCGTGAGATATTTGAAGCTAACCAAAATTTTTACTTTTTCCTTAAACCGTTATAGTGAAAAAACTACTCACTGAATTTTAATAAACGCCCTTTCAGCCTCTTTCGAAGTTATTATCTATTAAACAAAATTTATTTGAAGTCGATATCTTTACTCGTTCTTGAGATATCGACGACGAAAAATGGTACCAGAACGTACGGACGTACGAACGTACGCACGTACGAACGTACGAACGTACGAACGTACGAACGTACGAACGTACGAACGTACGAACGTACGAACGTACGAACGTACGAACGTACGAACGTACGAACGTACGAACCTACGAACGTACGAACGTACGAACGTACGAACCTACGAACGTACGAACGTACGTACACACACACACACACACAGACATCTCTCTAAAAATGATTGATATAGCCTCTAGGGACCTTGAAACTTCGAGAAATGTCAAAAATTCCAATTTGACAAATCGGACCGATTACATTAACTCCCTATGGGAAGTTAAAATTTCTTTAGTAGTTAAAGGTAAGAATAGGATGCCATGTAATTCAAACAAATATAGATTTATGCAAGAACAAAAATTATAAGTCTTTGTAGTGATTTCTTAAAAAATAAGGTTTTATATAAGAACATTTTAAAACATTTTTAAGAAAAAATATTGGTACGCCAATTTGAAGTTTTTATTATTGTATGAATAAAAATTATATTTACAAAAAAAATATTGAGCCGTTTTCGAGACATTGAATTTTCAAAAAATTGATTTTTTTTTTTCAAAATTCAAAAAAATATTTTTCTTAAAGTTTTTAAATGCAATAATTTTTTAACTTTTTAGAAGCTTCTTTCTACGAAATTTCATTAAAATCCGTTGTGCTAATAATGAGAAATTCAAAATTTTAAAAAATCGTTCTATGGTAGGTACAGTCAGTAATATTTTGTTTTCAAAATTTTTTTTATTAAATTACAGATATTAAAAAATAATAGAAAGAAAAAAAATTTAAGCAAAATTCTCGGAACCGTTTTCGAGAAAAATACGATTTTCGAAAACCATTTTTTAACATTTGTATCGAGGGTACCGTTATTTTTAGGTAAAATGAATTTATTTTGCTCATTTATTGTAGATTATTTTTCCAAACTTTTATTTATCAAGTTTTGAAAAAATCGAGCATGGGGTTTTCGAAATATTGAGTTTTCAAAAAAAAAATTTGAAAGTTTTTTTAAAAATCCAAAAAATTTGTTTCAGAAAATTTGAATACACAATAATATTCAAACTGCTGGGAAGCTTTAGCATAAAAAAAATGATCAAAATCGGTGGTACCGTTTTTGAGAAAATCAAAAACAAAAAAAATGGCCCCAAGGGGGGTACCAAAACTACTCATTTTTTTGAAAATTTTTTTCGACCATTACCTAGGTTTAACTAAATTAAATTTTTTGAATTTTTTTTAAGAAAATCGCAGGGACAGTTTTTGAGAAAAAAAAATATTTATAAAATTTCGGAAAAAAATTGTATGGCGGGTACCGTTATTTTTGGTCATAAAAAATCAAATCAAAAAACATCCGGGGGTAAAAAATCAAAACCCATATCTACCAAGTTTGAAGAAAATCGGCCGAGCCGTTTAGCTATAATCGAACAGACAGACAGAATTGCCAGACCCACTTTTTTCGTCTTCGCTATCATCGTAATGTCAACTTTGATCAAAATCTCGAGTTCGATTTTTTTTACGAATGCATAACTTGCCTTATAGTACCTATAAGTCGCAAGTAAAAAATTAGGTGTGATATTATGAACTCAGGCTACATTTTGGTCAAAAACTATTTTGGGGCAAAATGTTATTAGGGGTACCTGCCATAGACCCGTTTTTTTTTTTTTGATTTTCGACTTTCTCATTAATGGCTCTAAGGAACATTTTCAGCAGGATTCTCCTTAAGTTTAAAATAGTATTGTTTATAAAAATATTCGAAAAAATATTTGTTGGGTTTTTTAAAAAAAAAAATTTTTTTTTGAAAAATCAATCTTCAAAACCTGTGAACGATTACTTTTTGAAATTATTTTCTAAAATCAATGGCGCAAAATTTTAAACAGCCTATTATTAAGGTATTAGTATGATACTACTTAACAATTTGCTAACTTTATAGTAGTTTACTAACTCATTCTTAATTTTAAACAGTTTCTAACGAGTATCGTACTATTTGCTTCTGAACACACCTAAAACAATTACATTTTGTGTAAAAAGTAAGTACACGAACCTTTTTTAATGTTTGCAAATGTCAAAGAGTCATATGAAGCTAGCACGATACTAAAAAAAAATAAAGTAGATATTCGATGATTTTAACTTTAATAAAAAGGTAGAGAAAGTATAATGCTATATTCGATTAAAATTTGCAAATTCGTTGTTTTAACCTAGTATCATACTAAAACAGCTTTAGCATCGTACTAATTCAATTAAAATTTTGCGCCAATATTATTAAATACTTAAAACTCGCATCCCATATTTTTTTCTTAAAAAAATTGAAAGAAATTTCTTACATAAAAAATGTATTTAATAATAAAACGAAAAGTTTGTTTGCATAAATTCATACTTTTCTAGAAATCAAACGGCAATTTTATGCATTTGAACATTATTATCTCATTAAATCCATGTTTTATATTTATTAAATGTATCTTAAACTCCAAAGTACTTTTACATAAGAGTTCGTGCGATCTAGTCGTGCATTTTATTTAATCTTAACTTAGTTTTTTTGACGTAAAAATATAAGTATAGAGAAATCCAAAAACTGGAAAGAACTCTCAAAACTGAGGCAGGCCAACCTAAATACTTCTTAGGAACTATAACCAAAATCATTTAAAGAACTGTAGGAGCTCACGAGTCACTGTAAACTAAGAGAACACTTGAGTATTCTTGGCCTGGTAAGCAGCCTCACATGACGAATCGCCAGAACACATACCTACTAGGTGAAGAATTAGTACATCAAAGAAACAACTATCTGCGACGCTACCAGGTAGAAGAGAGTGATTTATAGTCTCTAAAGGTACTCCAAAGTCCAAATAATCAAACTCATCAAAGGGATAAACTTGGAGGAAGAGCGGTAGAGTTAGGTCTTTAGGTCGCAGTGCAAACCCCCGCACTCAATATTCATTCGTTCATAGTGGGTGTTTAATAATACAGGAATCGTGCTGAAGCGATCATCAAAAGCGCAAATTTTCCATAAAATTCAAAAAAAAAAACTTTTCTCAGGGAAAAAAATAAATATTGACAATGACATATTATTTTTGCAGCCATCAACTGAATATTTTATCTTTCTTCCAATTTGGCATTAATGGTGCATGATAAGTCAGTTTTCTTCATTTTTTTCCAAATTTGATGATGGTAGAGTTAGTTTTGTTTTCAAATAAAAAAAGGACAAAAAAAGGACACTAAGTGGAATAATGATTTCTTCCGGTTCTTGTGCTAATGGTTTTTATAATGGAAAAGATAAATGGATTTCTTTTGTGTGCATCCTTTTAGAGAAGAAAAAGGGAAATAATGAAATGCGAATCCGAATAAATTCTTTCAAATTGCTTGATACATTATTTATTACTTCCGGGATATTTTTTAACATGAAAGCATTCAAAATTAATGTGTGAATTTATTTTTGATTAATTTTTGGGTAAAAAAATTGTACTCTTCTCTTTGATTTCAATATAAAATTATTATTTCCATGTTAAAAAAAAAGAACCAAGTTCTTCTATACAAAAACCTTTGTGTAACAAGTCAGCCGTGAAAAGTACTGATATCTAAAAGTACGCCAAGTTCAAACTTCATGAAGGTTTAATACCGAATATTCAAAGTAGAATAATATTGAAACAGCTACAATATAATAGAGAAATTTTATTATTTAATGATTACTGACTAAAATTTGATGGGCTTACTTCGCAAGTTTTTTTTATGCCCAATTCGAAAGGTTTTAAAAACTTGACCAGTGAACCATCAAATTTTAGTCAGTAATCATTAAATAAAAAAATGTCTCTATTACATTGTAGCTGTTTCCTAACTCTAATATACGAGTACCTACCTTAATTATAAATACTAGTACCTACATCCGCTCAAAGTCATTAGAAAGCAATAAGCGGATACCACGCCCCTGAATGGAAAATCTCAAATTTTCGATTTATCCCTCTGCTTGCATGATAAGGCCTACCGTTGTGTAAAATTACAATATTCTACGATGTCGGAAAGTGCTCCATAATTTTGATGATCTGTCAGTCAGTGAGTCAGTCAGTTACGGTTTTTGTGATTTTTGAAGCCTTATATCTCAGGAACGGCTTATGCTAGAAAATTGAAATTTGATGAGGCTGACTAGCAAATATTCGGAATTTTAAGTTTCTGACTTCATTGGTACTGATACTGAAGATAGTTAGGCGTCAAAAATCGCCTGAGTTTGTTCCTGTAAAAAGGGTGTAGTGCTAGAACTTCACTGGGCTCTACCGTGCCCTTTGATAAGTGAAGTCCGTGTGGCGCGAAAAAGGTCGAATTTCGTTGCCCAGTATTAACAAGTGTAATGTAGAATTCGTTTATATATGTAAAGTCTTGTTATACTATCTTAACTATCTATAGAAAATTGTAAAATTTGAATGTTAAACATTTGAAAGACATCATTGTATGTACTTGAAATAAATATAGATATTAATAGACATTAAAATCAATTTTCTTTATATATTTCAATGTGATTTTAAAATGTTTGACATTTTAAAATGTGTTTCCATATTGTTAATTTATTATTAAATTAATATTTAATCCCTATGCAGATCTTGTTGAAATGAAATTATGTTTGTTAAAGTTTAATTTTAATAACTTCAATTGATTTATTTAGAAAATCTTTAACTTATTTTTCCATTGGCAAAAGAAAAGTAAATTAAACAAAATTACTTGTACCGCTTTCCAGATAATCGAGAAAATGGTAATGTAAATAACAATTTTTGGAAAACAATGTTCTTAGCTAAATGTAGCCTTGACAAATAAATAAATATTCACATAGATATCTGTGGGGACGATTTTGAGAAAATACAATTTTTCCTTAATGGCTGAACAAATTTGTCTTGCAAAGTAAATTTTATTTGGTCCTAAAAATTTAGGGGGAATGACACTAGGTACTTATTTAAAAAAAAATCAATCTCTCTGTTTAGGCTGAAGGCAAAAAAACAGAAAGGCAAACCGACAGAATTACGAAACCTACCTTTTTCCTCTTCTTCATCGTTATTTTGAATTTAATACAATTCCCTATTTCAATTTATTTTGTGCAACCATAACTTTTTTAGGTAACTACTCCCCCAATATTCATTTATCGTAAGTAAAAATAATAAATAAGAATGAGTAAGAAAACCCAAAATATCTATTTTTAAATACCCATCCATATAAAAATGTGGTCTTTTAAACGAAGTTTCCTCTCTAAGATACTGAAAATCCTATCATTAGATTCTAATGGTGGAGCCGTGGGTTCTCAAAATAAGTACATTCTACAAATCGTTTAAGTCAGTAAATAAATATAAATGTCCTAAAAGCTTCAAGTCGACCTTCCCTTTTTTCTCTTTCATCAATACATTCAGAAAAATAATGTGGAAAATTTCAACACAGACACGTGTTTAACACCCATGACGTATGTTTAATTAAATTTTCCAGGCCATAGTCGCCATAATCGTCCTTTTGATAGGCATATTCCCAACATGGTAGATAAATTAAAGTCAACAAGTTTAGTCAACAAAATTCAAATAAAACATCGCCTCTGTCCGAAAGAGTGCGCGGAAGAATCCAACGAAGTCAATTCGACTCCGCTTATAACGCAGACCACAACTTGGCGAATTTTTCGTCGCGTCTTGATCATTAACCCGTTCGAACTTCAACTGACTCAGGAGCCCAGATTTAACGACCATATACGACGAAGTGTGTTCACTAGCTGGGCTCTCGAGCAGTTATAACTTGAATCGAATTTCGATTGAAAATTCATTAAGAGTGACTAGGCCAATTTCTGGATTAAGGTGTTTGTCAACAAGAAAAATTGTTAAGAGATCAACCAAATTGTAATACATTCAGAGAAAGTCATAGTTTGGTGTGGAGTTCAGGCTGGCGGCATTCTCGGCTTATTATCTTTGAGAACGACGTTGGCCAGGCCATCAACGTCAATCAAGAGCGCTGTCGACCTATAATAACCAATTCATTTTGACCAGAATTGGATAATACTGACACCGACTATAAATGTGGTTATAAAACGATGGTGCTAAATGCCAGGCAGCCCGTGCCACAACAGATAATTTGCACGAACGATTTTCGAACATAGTTTTCTCAGGTACAGGCGATATGAATTTGCCACCAAGATCATGCGATTTGAAGCCGTTATACTTCTTCTTGTGGGGTTTTCTTAAGTCCCAGATCTATGTCAATGAACCACAAACCAACATTACCCTGAAAGTGAACATAATCAATGCCATTGGTCAAATTAATCCAGTTTTATGCCCCAGAGTTAGAAAAAATTGGACCTTTCGGATGAGCGCCACCTATCGAACCCGCGGTGGACATTTGAATGAATTTTTGATCTAAATAAATACCAACTTTCAATGATATCTAAATCACAGTTTTTAACTTTCCATAGGGAGTTATTGTAATCGGTTCGATTTGTCAAATTGGAATTTTTGACATTTCTCGACGTTTCAAGGTCCCTAGAGGCTATATCAATCATTTTTAGAGAGATGTGTGTGTGTGTGTGTGTACGTACGTTCGTACGTTCGTACGTGCGTACGTTCGTACGTCCGTACGTTCTCGTACCATTTTTCGTCGTCGATATCTCAAGAACGAGTAAAGATATCGACTTCAAATAAGTTTTGTTTAATAGATAATAACTTCGAAAGAGGCTGAAAGGGCGTTTATTAAAATTCAGTGAGTAGTTTTTTCACTATAACGGTTTATAAAAAAAGTAAAAATTTCGGTTAGTTTCAAATATCTCACGAAAAAATAATGCTATTGATTTCAAATAAAATTTAATGTACTCATTATAAGGTCATACAGATTTGGTATGAATTTGGAAAAAAATTAACACACCGTTATTTTTTTAAATAAAAAAAACTGAAAAAAAAAATTTCATAACCCAGATATTCTAAGAACAGAAAACAATTTGAAACTCAAAATAATTTTATTTTACGAAAAATAATGTGTTTGTCAACTGGTGAAAATTTCAAAAAAAATCAGTTTACAGTTTTTTTACAAAAAATAAAAAACTATATAAAATTCTATTGAAAATTGGTAAAAATTGTTTTTTGACTCAAATTTCTCGAGAACTAGTAGTGATATTGACTTCTAATTTAGTTTATTTTATACATAGTATAATTTTGTACAATTGGTAAAATGTTGACAAATATTGAATTAATAGTTTTTTTTTTTAAATAAAAAAACTATTAAAAATTCTAGTGAAAACTAGTTAATATTGTATTTCAAGTCGAATTTCTTGGGAATGAACACCGATAGTGCCTTCTAAAGTATGTTGTTTTATACATCGATACCTTCCTGCAAGAATGAATACTAAGCGACATTTCTAAAATTGTTCAGGAAACGAAAAAAACGAAGAAAGTTCGTTGGCGAAACCCAGGCCAAAACGTGGCCCTTAACATATATTATATTTCCTCATCAAAAAGTCATTTTCGAAAAAAGTGTCGCTTAGTACATTTTTACGGGAAGGTATCGACATAATACAATTATTAACATATGGTTAAATTTTGACAAGTATCGAATAGACAGTTTTAACAAAAATATAAAAAAAATCTACTAAAAAGTGGTAATAATTCTTTTTCGACTAGAATATCTTGAGAACGAGCAATGATATTGACTTTGCCATTACATATTTAATTTTATACATAATACAATTTCTAACAAATGGTTTATATTTGACATATATCTAGTTTTAGAGCGGATATATTTTGTAGGTACCCTTCCATCAATAACCAAACCATATTGGTTTTTATATTCAAATATTTCGTTTTTAAATTTTTTTCAATTAAAATGTTTGGAACCGAAATAATAAAGTAATTTCTATAATATAATATTAAAAAACACGGAAATCTATAATTCAGTATATAATATGTACCTACCAACCTTCGTAATTATTACAAGTTTTCAAGACCACAAATGGGAAGTTATCAGTGTGGGTCGCACCCAGCCTCTTTTTGTTTTAGTAATTAAAAAAGAAATCTTTGAATTTTCAACTTATTTTTACAACTTCAACCTACAGGATCTGATTCAAAAAAGATTCAACTGGAATGACTTTTTTTCTTTCTGTGTATCTACATTTATAATTCAGCAAGTGGTCGTGATAGCTCAACAAACAACAACGACAAACAAAAATACGGCCGCATAGACAACATTGATATAAGACAGAGGTTAAAAATCGAGGGATGAAAAGAATATAAGTAAATGTCGAAAAGCTGTTAGTAGGCATGTTCATATATTTTCATTTTCTTCACGAATCTTATGAAAGCGAAATACAATGCTTTTGTGAGCGTAAAATCATAAAAGGTAGTCCTTAAGAATTTTCCAAACAAAATTTATGTCTTACTTAAGTACTTTTAAAGGGTGCTCCTTAAAATAATTTCCTACGAGATAAATATTCGTTATTTTTTAAAAGGTTAAGCTTCGAGGGTAGGCCCAGAAGTATCCGACCTAACAAAGAAAACACAAAAAATTTGGGGAAAAATATCTTTATTTCTCTACATAGTATCCTTTTAGCTCGATACACTTTTCCCAGCGATGTTCAATAGCTTCGATACCCTGTTTATAGTGAGAACCGTCGAGCTCCTCAAAATAGCCATCAACCGCAGACTCCACCTCTTCATTGTTGGCAAATCTTTTACCACCAAGCCATTTTTTTTCAAGTTTGGAAACAGAAAATAATCCGAGGGGGCTAGATCTGGCGAATTAGGGTGCGTGAGGAAGCAATTCGAACTTTAACTCATTGATTTTGGCCATCGCGATAAAGCTGCAATAGGTTCGCATAATACTCGCCGTTGATTGTTTTTCCTTTGTGAAGATAATCAATGAAAATTATCCCAGCCTGCAGATGGAACTGTCTTCGCCTTCTTTGAAGCCGATTCTGCCCTTTCAGTCCATTGTTTTGACTGTTCCTTCGTCTCAGGTGTGAAGTGATGGACCCATGTTGCATCCATGGTTATGAATCGACGCAAAAACTCTGCTTTATTGCTCTGAAACTTCGCCAAACACTCGATTGAAACATCCTCACGACGCTGTTTTTGTTCCGTTGTAAGTTATCGCGGCACCCATCTTGCGCACAGCTTTCTCATGTCCAAATTTTCAGTCAATATGTGATGTACAGCACTTTTTGAAATGCCTACCATGTGTGCTAGCTCGCGCACTTACAGTCGACGGTCACTCAATACCATTTTGTGGATTTTCTTCACAATTTCTGGCGTGGTTCTGCGATCTTCGCCTTGGCAGCTCGTACGACCTCGTTTAAACTCTGCCACCCAATATTTTACTGTGGTAAACGAAGGAGCAGACTCCCCCAGAATAGAATCTAGCTCCGCTTTGATATTGGTTAGAGGCCTTTCAAATGAAAGTATTGTATCACATAACGATGACCAATTTTTTCCATGTTTACAAATTCACTGAGATGGCTGCCAAACAAATACTGAACAACGTAGCGTCGTCAAACTTCAAACTTAAGCTTTATAAAGTTGGTACTCTGTACCACAGTCATTCTTTTCAAACAACAACCGCCATCTATACGTCAGGTCGGGTACTTTTGGGACTACCCTCGTAGTTATGCGCGAAACAGATTAAACCAGCAACAGCACCAGCATCGTCAACAGCAAACAGCACGCTGACCAGCAAAAATTTCTCAAACACATTGCCACCAGCAACGTCATTTCATCTGCTTGACATTTCATATGGAAAACAAAGCTTTTCATTGTGGTGCCACTGAATATTGCACTGGGAAAGTTGACAACACCGCACCAGCAACAGCAAATTTAGGACTTTGGCCTAACGACGCTGTTGGCGTTGCTGTTGCTGTTCTAATGTGTGTTGAACAATTAAAATACATTGGCTCTAAATTAATGGCGGCCGCTGTTGCTGTTGACGGTGCTGTTGCTGGTTCAATCTGTTCCGCGCTTTAGTGTTTTTAAAAATAAATTACAAGAAATCTTTAAGAGCTAACATATTAGCTGAGTAAATAAAGACTTCTTAACTCTTCAATTTCATGATATTTACAAATAAAGCTCACACCTGGGTTGCACGTACTTGATTATAGTTAAAACTACTTAAAAATCTTTAATTATTAAAATTTATCATTCAAACATTTCATCGGATCAAGGGCACTTTAAGGATTTTAATATGAACACGGGAATTGCACAAATTTAACGAACTTAGATTTTTTTTAAACCATAAAAAGTTTTTAGATTGGAGATCTTAAAAAAAAATGTTTTTAAAAATATGAGGTCAAGATTTTAAGGTTTGGTGGTCCCCAGTGAGAAAGAAATGTATATAGTACCTACAACATAAATACAATAAAACTTCGTATAGATTTGTGCACACATAACGTATGTAATGTACCTATTGCATGCTGAAATCTATACCTACTTCATTGATTAATAATTTACAGTTATATCATGAAGCTGAAGATCGCTGCATCGAAATGTATGTTTTCATTTAGGATAGCAGATCTCGATAAGTATCAAAGATATTGGAATATTTTAAACGCCAAAATGTTGGGCGTAAATTTTCCTAGAGGCGATATCCGTTACTTTTTACTTGCGATATAGGTACTATAGGGCAAGTTCTGCATTTGGAAAAAAAATCGAACTCGAGATTTTGATCAAAGTTGACATTACGATGATAGCGAAGTCGAAAAAAGTGGGTCCGACAATTCCGTCTGTCTGTCTGTATGTCTGTATGTCTGTACCTCGAACTACAGCCTAAACTACCGGAGGTATTTTCTTCAAACTCGGTACTTAAGGGTCTTCGGTGATTCCCTAGAGGAGAAATTGAAATTTTTTTTTTAGCTCCAAAACTAAGGGTACCCCCCATACACCCGTAATGCAAAATCTTATTTATCTCGAAAACGGCTCTAACGATTTTGATAAAAAAAATTAAGTGTGATACTATGGACATAGACTATATTTTGGTGAAAAAAAAATTTGGGGGGAAATGTTATTAGGGGTACCTGTCATAGAACGGTTTTTTTGATTTTCGAATTTCTCACCAACGGCTCTAACGATTTTAACCAAAATTTTTATGCAAGGGCTGCTTTGCATTTGAAAAAATATAAACTAAAAATTTTTTCGAAAAAATAGTTTTTGGATTTTTAAAAAAATAATAAAAATTTTTTTTTGAAAATTCAATATCTTGAAAACCGATACACGATTAAATTTTTAAATTACGTTTAAAAATGTATTTTATTAAATAATAACAATTTGCATATCAATTTTTTTTATAAAAATTTTAAGGAAAATTTAGTACACAAAAAACATGTTTCAGTGTGTCTGTATGTCTGTACCTCTCACTACAGCCTAAACCCCTAGACCTATTTCTTTCAATCTCGGTAGTTAAGGGTCTTCGGTGATTCCCTAGAGGAGAAATTGAAATTTTTTTTTTAGCTCCAAAACTAAGGGTACCCCCCATACACCCGTAATGCAAAATCTTATTTATCTCGAAAACGGCTCTAACGATTTTGATAAAAAAAATTAAGTGTGATATTATGGATATCGACTACATTTCGGTCAAAAAAAATTTTGGGGCAAAATGTTATTAGGGGTACCTGCCATAAACCCGTTTTTTTTATTTTCGACTTTCTCATTAACGGCTCTAAGGATTTTAACCCAAAATTTTTAGCAGGAGTCCCCTTAAGTTTAAAATAATATTGTATATAAAAATATTCGAAAAAATATTTATTGGGTTTTAAAAAAAAAAAAAAAAAAATTTAAATCAATATCTTAAAAACCTATGAACGATTAATTTTTGAAATTATTTCCTAAAACCAATATTATTAAATACTTAAAATCCGCATCCCACATTTTTTTCTTCAAAAATTTTAGAGAAATTTCTTATATAAAAAATTTATTTAATAATAAAACGTTTTTTTAAAGTTTAGTTGCATAAATTCATACTTTTCCGGAAACCAGACGGCAATTTTATGCATTTGAACATTATTATCTCATTAAATCCATGTTTTATATTTATAAAATTTATCTTAAATTCCAAAGTACTTTTACATAAGAGCAAGTTCGTGCGATCCAGTCGTGCATTTTATTTTAAATTGGATCCCGTTATATTTGATTTTAGTGAGTTTTAAAACTTTTAAGACAAAAAAATTTTTAGGAGAGGATATAGACCGCAATAATTTTTTTAGAAATAAAATAAATATGACCCAATGTAGAATATACGTTTCTCCAGGGGCGATGTTTCTCCTTTTTTTTATTTTTTTTTTATTAAGCTTATTAAACCATGATTTAACCATGAAATTAAAGAAAAAAAAAGAAAAGTTTGTACCCTTATAACTCTGGATCAAAGAATCGTAGGTAAAAAAGCGGTACATGAACAAATTAGAATTTTCAAACTCTAAAGGCGATGTTTCTTCTTTTTTTTAATTTTTTTTTTATTAAACTTTTTTAACCAAGAAATACTACAGCATCAATAACTTCAAGCGTTTCTTTTGGAGACATTAAAATAAAAAATAAAGATTTTACTCTGGAAGACAATTGTTCGATAGTTTTACAATGAATAATCGCCGTCATGGCCTCCATAATAAGCTTCGAAGTTGGCTTTGACACATGTGAAGTTTTCAGTCTGTGTGAAACCATTTTCATTAGATGTGAGTAGCAAGTAAAGGAGAGAATCAGACCAGGTTGACGGTCAAATCCATGAACTATTTCATTGTATGTTATTTGTATATATTCAAATACGGTAATACCATTCCAACCTATCATTAAAGCATTGATGCTAGGCCAGGCCATATCCGTAACAAAACAATCAATGGGTGGCCACGAAACTCCATTTTCCTGCCAGTAGTTCTTTATATATACTAAAAAGTCTAAGATAGACTTGGATCTATGGTCATTCGTTACAAAGCCAAGAAGTGGGCAAATTTTTTTATTTATTTCAACAACACCAGCGTAATAGTATACCCGTTTACTTCCTTGAAATGATTTTCTAATAATTGATCCAGTGGCATCAAAACACAACTTCAAATTTGAATGGGTCTTAAGGATATTAACTTGTTCAATGCAACTCAAATACAATGAAAGTGGAGATATAAATTTGCGTATATACGGGTGATTGTATTCAGCCTCAGACATCCGCAAAACAATATCAGCGATATCATTTGAATGATGGTCGTTTTCGCAGTTTTTTTCCGACTTAGCTTTTTGCACCACTTGAAGACTGTGAGAATATCTACTGATAATTATTTAAATTCTTGGCAACATCTAGATTTGTTTCATTAAGCATATCTTCACGTAAGGTTGTAGGTTTCATAAATTTTTGGTTTTTTTTTAGCACATCTCTAAGTTCACCTCTTAATTGGTAAACGAGAGGTTGATCATGAAAATCCAGATTCTCTTCACCTGATGCATATACTTTCAATTCACTTGATAGGCCTAACAAATGGATGACAAATTTAAATTTTCTTGAACAGTTCATATGCTTACATCTCGCATAATCAATATGTGTATCTTTTTCTCTGGATTTTAATCCATTAAAAATTAAGGAACAATATATACCAAGTCGAGGCAAAAAAGATCTTAAGTATAAATGTAATCGATCCCCTGAAAGTTTAGAGTTCCGAGTGATATTTTCAGAGTGAATAAACACACTTTTAAAATGTTGGTAACCTGAATCTATTTCATTAAAAATTTTTTTCAATTTACACACTGAAGGACTGGATGTCGCCTGTAAGGACTCGCTTACCTTAGCTTGCTGATCTTCGAGCTTAGTTATCAGTTTTTCACTTATTTTTTTTCTCACAATTGTCCTGAAATGTCGAAGGTCATGAAACCAGGCAAAGTATAAATTGCTCAAAAAATTTTTTTTTCACTTTTTTTTATCATTAATTTGGATACAATTTTTGATAATAAAACAGGATTCTTAGCCGGATTGTTATGCACATCACTTATTGTATCTGCACACGCCGAAATTGCAAGTGCAACTTTTTTTTCATTAAACGTTGTTAGTTTCATTTTGAAGGGTTTGTTAAGAATGAAGTTTTAACGAAGAATGGATATTCAGAGAAAATATTATGCAAAAAAATATACAGTTTAGATAAAGTTACTGCGATTGATTTTATAAATGAACAGTAGTTTTATCGTAAGGTACCTACAAAGTTTTTTACCTATACGATTCTTTGATCCAGAGTTATAAGGGTACAAACTTTTTGCTTTTTTTCTTTAATTTCATGGTTAAATCATGGTTTAATAAGCTTAATAAAAAAAAAATAAAAAAAAGAAGAAACATCGCCCCTGGAGAAACGTATATTCTACATTGGGTCATATTTATTTTATTTCTAAAAAAATTATTGCGGTCTATATCCTCTCCTAAAAATTTTTTTGTCTTAAAAGTTTTAAAACTCACTAAAATAAAATATAACGGGATCCAATTTAAAAAAAGTAACGGACATCGCCCCTAGGAAAATTTACGCCCAACATTTTGGCGTTTAAAATATTCCAATATCTTTGATACTTATCGAGATCTGCTATCCTAAATGAAAACATACATTTCGATGCAGCGATCTTCAGCTTCTTGTTATATCAGTGAATAATCGTATGGAATCATTTCGTAAATATTCTTTGATTTTTTACAGTAGGTATCAACATGATTACCCTATAGGGATGGATATAGTGATGCATGTGCTCACTACATATTTATGTAACATACGCATATGTTCTTTCGAAATTTTATAAATATTTTTTTCTCAAAAACTGTCCTACAGATTTAAAAAAAAAATCCAAAAATTTCATTTTTACAGTTGAAGCTAGGTAATGGAATTTAAGAAAAATGTTTACTTATGATACCCCTCTGAAACCATTTTTTGTATTTGATATTCTCCAAAACAGTACAACAAATGTTGATCATTTTTTTATGCTAAAGCTCCCCAAAAGCTTTTGAATAGAAATGAGATTCAAATTTTGGATTTTAAAACTCAGTATTACGAAAACTGAAAAACAAAAGTTTCTTAATATAATCTACAAGATGTGAGAAAAAAAAATATTTTATATAAAAGTAACCGTTACCCACCATACAAATGTTTAAAAATGGTTTTCGAAAATCGCATATTTCTCGAAAATGGAACGCGCCTAGACTTTTGATAACATTTTTACTTGCGACTTATAGGTACTATAAGGCAAGTTATGCATTCGTAAAAAAAATCGAACTCGAGATTTTGATCAAAGTTGTCATTACGATGATAGCAAAGACTAAAAAAGTGGGTCTGTCTGTCTGTCTGTTCGACTACAGGCTAAACGGCTCGGCCGATTTTCTTTAAACTTGGTAGATATCATTTTTAATTTTTTCCCCCACACGTTTTTTTCTTTTTTTTTTAGGACCAAAAATAACCGTACCTGCCATACGAATTTTTTTGAAAATTTTATAAACATTTTTTTTCTCAAAAACTATTCGACAAATTTTAAAAATAAAAATACAGAAAAATTTCATTTAATTAAAGCTAGGTAATGGTTAAAAAAAATGTCCGAAAAATGGTTATTGAGGGTACCCCCCATGGAACCATTTTTTGTTTTTGATTTTCTCAAGAACGGTTCCACCGATTTTGATCATTTTTTTTGCTAAAGCTCCCCAAAAACATGAATAGAATTGTGTACTCAAATTTTCAAAAAAAAATTTTTGGATTTTTAAAATAAAAATTCAAAATTTTTTTTTCAAAACTCAATATTTCGAAAACCCCATGCTAGATTTTTTTTTAAACTTGATAAATAAAAGTTTCTCAATATAAATAATCTACAAAATGTGAGAAAAAATTTTTTATTTTACCTAAAAATAAAGGTACCTACCATACAAATGCTACAAAATTAAAAAAAATTGTTTTTAAAAATCGTATTTTTCTCGAAAACGGCACCTAGAATTTTGATAAAAAATTTTTTTCTTTCAATTAATTTTTACGATCTTTAATTTAATAAAAAAAATTGAAATTAAGATATTACAGCTTGTACCTACCATAGAACCATTTTTTCGAATTTTGAATTTCTCATTATCCACATAACGGATCTTAATGAAAATTTTTATAGAGAACTTTCCAAAAAGTCTAAAACACATTGCATTTCAAGACTTTAAAATAAATATTTTTTGAATTTTTGAAAAAAAATCTATTTTTTTTTTCTTTTTTTGAAAATTCGATATCTCCGAAACGGGTCAATATTTCTTTTCTTAAATCTAATTTTTATTCGAACAATAATAAAAACTTTAAATTGGCGTACCAAAATTTTTTCTTAAAAAGCTTTTAAAAAGTTTGTATATAAAAGCTTCTTTTAAAGAAACCACTACAAGGACTTATAATTTTTGTTCTTGCATAAATTCATATTTGCATAGCATTCTGTTTTTGTCTCTTACTACTAAAAGAATTTAAAATTAATGTTATCCTTATGAACAGTTTTCTCTAATAACATTCGTTTTTAAAATTCCCTGTCGATTACATAGGAGCAAGTTCGTGCGACCCAGTCGTGCATTTTATTTTTCCTTGGGCTTATTTCAATAAAAAAAAATTGAAATTAAGATATTAACGACTGTACCTACCATAGAAGCATTTTTTCGAATTTTGAATTTTTCATAATCGGCAAATATTTTATAGAGAAGCTTCTTAAATGTTTAACTTAAAAAGAAATATTTTTTGAATTTTAAGCTTATGAATTTCTAATAACATTAATTTTTGAAATTCTTAGTTTTCTACATAATAGCAAGTTCATGCGAACCACACGTGAATTTTATTTATAATTTTTCGTGCACTAAAGGGATTATCACTACCCTTAAAATGTTTGAGCGAAATGTGATAGGTTTTGAATGTCTGAATATCATAATGGAAGGGGAATATTTAATCGGGTACGGCATTCTACATTCGTTTTGTGCAGCTAAAGAAAGAATTGGGCTTAACGGTAAACTGATAGGTATTCTATGAGATCCGAGCATTGGAATTGGCTGTTTCACTAGAACATTGCTTATAAAAATAATGGTAAGATAATGAAGGAAAAGAAGCATTTCGGTGGTGCTGGAGAAATGCAAATACTTCTGTAATACTTCTATGACTTATAATTTTTAAAGGTCCTCTTAAGATTTGTTCCAATAGACTCTATTGGGTTATTTATTGTATAAATAAAGGCCAGATCAGATGGGGTGAACTACTTATCCAACGAAGAAGATGTTCATAAATAACAAATTTTTTTTTTTTTTTTTTTTTTTTTTTTTTTATCCGATGGAAATCTTCAAAAGACACTCGGTAAGGATCGGTACCGAGTAGTGTGGGACTCTTACCGCACTAAAACCACCGGTGAATCAGGACCAATCTATGAAAGATCGACAAATGATTTTTATTTCTTAATTTTTAAATCGCATTGGGGGAAGTTTAATGTAATAACACTTTCCCATAACTTTTAGACCATCAGCTCATGAGGCTTGGTTCTTCTTAATCTCCGAACATTGTCTCGTACATTTAATACGGTCTCCATTTCAGAGTTAGTGTGACTTTGCAGTCGCTGATTGTGTGATACAGCGTGTTTCTTAACCACTTCTGTAACCATTTCAATTTGAAGGTCACGATGTAGATCGCTATTTCTTATATACCAAGGGGCATTTATTATTCCACGAAGGACCTTGCTTTGGAATTTTTGGATGGGTTCAGCATTTGTTTTCTTTGTACAGCCCCATAGTTGGATGCCATATGTCCAAACGGGTTTCAATACTTGCTTATATAACATTAGTTTGTTCTGGATAGATAGGTCAGAGTTCTTTCCTAGTAACCAGTACATTTTTCTGTACTTTAAGTTTAGTTCTTCTCTTTTCTTTTTGATGTGCTCTTTCCATTTAAGCTTTGCATCCAAATTCATTCCAAGGTATTTGGCGGTATTGGAGTAAGGTACTGTTTATAAATATTGGAACATTGTTTATGTTTTTGTTTGTAAAGTTTATATGCGTCGATTTTTTTTCGTTTAATTTGATACGCCATTTCTGCGTCCAATCACTAACTTTATCGACTGCATTTTGCAATTTTTGTGTAGCCTTCGTAACGGATTTATCTGGCACCAATATTGCAGTATCATCAGCAAAGGTCGCCATGATAGCGTTGTTGTCCACTGGAATATCCCTTGTATATAACAGATACAGGGTTGGTCCTAGGACACTTCCTTGTGGTACACCGGCTTCAATTTTCTTAAGTTCCGAGTAATTTTGGTCGTACCGTACTCTAAAGAGTCGGTTCGTAATGTAGGATTTCAGTACTTCGCAGTACTGCCTGGGAAGGTCCCTATGCAGTTTGTACTCAAGTCCCAAGTGCCAAACCTTGTCAAAAGCTTGAGCAACATCTAAGAATAAAGCAGAGCATACTTGTTTTTCTTCAAGTGCCTTTTCCACAACATCCGTAGTTCGATGCACTTGGTCTATCGTGGAATGTTTATTTCTAAATCCAAATTGATGGCTTGGAATTAGTCTTCTTTCTTCAATTATTTTGCTAAGCCTTTTCAGTAGCAGTTTTTCAAAAACTTTTGTCATGATTGGTATAAGCGATATTGGTCTGTAAGATGTTACTTCTGTTGGTGGCTTACCTTGTTTAGGTATAACAATGACTTCAGCAATTTTCCAATGATGTGGCACATATCTTAGTTTAAGGCATGCGTTTATTATAAATTGGAGTTTCTTGAAGGCTATTAGAGGCATTTCTTTCAAAACCTGAGCAGTTATTAGATCGTACCCTGGTGATTTTTTGTTAGACAACTTATGTTGACACATGCTTCTTACTTCTTTGAGCGTGACAGAAGGTATTTCACATTCGTCGTTTCTGTCAACAAACTGTAAGGGATCTGTAGCTGTGTTTGCTGGGAATGGCTTGAAAACATTCGCGAGATGTTCAGCGAAGAGATCAGCCTTTTGTTTCGGGTTTCCGATCCATTTACCATCTTGAGATTTTATTGGCGGGTTTTGTGTCTGAGGTCTTTTTAGGCGCTTAGCTGCTTTCCATAAGGAGTATTCAGTAGAAGCATCCGTCGTCAGACTTTTCAGGAATCTACTTAGTGACTCATTTTTAAACTCACAGATTCTTTTTTTTAATTCGTTGTTAAAACGGTTAAAAACTACCTTATCATCTGGGAATCTCGTGGTTTGCCATTTTCTTCTAGCTCTTCGTTTTTCCAATATCAACTCCTTTATTTCGATAGGATATTTTATACCTTTTTCTTTCGCGTTCGAAATAGTTGGAGTACTTTCTTCTGCAGCCTGCTGCACATCAGCAATAAATTGTTCATGATCAATTTGTTCAATTGTTTGCATAGGGGATCTTAGGTTTATAAAACTTTCAAGTTTGTCTCTGAATTCGTTCCAGTTTGTTCTGTTATTCACGAGCTTGGGATTACTTTTTTCTATTATTTCTGCTTCGCTCAGTGATAAAATTACTGGAGTATGATCTGACGATAAATCGTAATTATCTTCGACACTTATATGATTTCGTTTAATACCTTTAACTACGAAAAAGTCTATAAGGTCTGGTATTTTGTTAGTATCAGATGGCCAATATGTTGGCGAACCAGAAGAATAAAATTCACAGTTGTATTTTCGGCCTGCTTGGTATAGCCGTTTACCTTTTGTTGTTATGAGCCTAGATCCCCATTGGGTGTGTTTAGCATTGAAGTCGCCACCAACAAGGAAGTTATGTCCTAACAAATGTAGGAGTTCTGCATAGTCTTCTTCAGTTGGAGAGCGCCTAGGAGGGCAGTATATAGCTGCTATTTTAAATTCTTTCTTTTTTATACCAATACTAATTGATGTTACTTGCATGTTTTCATTAGTAAACTGTGGTTCTTCATAGTGTGTTAAGCACTTTTTTATAAGTATTGCCGCTTTTTCTTGTGTGCTGACATAAGGAGTGTAATTGAAGACGAGCATTGAAACCGAATTTTTTTACAAATAACCAAACATTTATACTACCTTTTGAACATGGCACTATTTTTTGCCTTAGTTGTTGGCTATGCTAAAATTTGGTTCAGCGAATATGATGATTACAAGGGTTTCTAGCTTATTGAACTTATATCAGTTTTCCTCAGTCCAATTTCCAGTTGGCTCTATAACGTTAGAATCTTACTTCTCTGACTCTAATAACCTATTTACAGCTTTCTCTTTCGGTTTGATAGATTTTTCCTTATTCGGAATAAAATTTCTCATTCAGGAAAGACTAAAATTTGTAATCAAATCTGTATAAGAGCTCACTTCACTATTGAGGAGACCAGTGACGTGCCGTGGTGGTTTCAGTAGGGTGTTCACTAGACTGGGCCAAAAAAATTGACTATTTTTTTTTTTGAAAGATATATCGAGAATATCATTCAGAATGACAAAAAAAAATTTTCGTAAAAGTTTGAGCCCTTAATATCAATTTTAAGAGGGCTATCATCGCTAATTTTGATTTTTAGTCATAATTTCATGTTTTGCGTCAGAACTGACAAAACATTGAAGTAAAAAAAATTCATTTTGACTTACTTTTATATATGTAAAATTAAATTCCCTACAAAAAAGGTCTAATTGAAAATTTTCGTCAGACAAGCCGTTTTTGAGTAATTAAGCTTAATAAATTGTTATTCTTCGTTAGTTACAAAATTCCAAATTAAAAACGTAAAATCGAAGAAAAATAACAATTTATTAAGCTTAATTACTCAAAAACGGCTTGTCTGATGAAAATTTTCAATCAGACCTTTTTTGTAGGGAATTTAATTTTATATAAAAGTAAGTCAAAATGAATTTTTTTTACTTCAATGTTTTGTCAGTTCTGACGCAAAACATGAAATTATGACTAAAAATCAAAATTAGCGATGATAGCCCTCTTAAAATTGATATTAAGGGCTCAAACTTTTACGAAATTTTTTTTTTGTCATTCTGAATGATATTCTCGATAAATCTTTCAAAAAAAAAATAGTCAATTTTTTTGGCCCAGTCTAGTGTTCACTATAACTTTTTATTCAAATCATTTATCTATTTTTAGTTTTAATCCAGGATCACGACGAGGACGTAATAGACAACGATCCCATTTCATTTTTTTTTGTTTTTTTTTTTTATGTTTTGTTATTTTTTTTTTTTTGTTTTTATTTTTATATTTTTTTTTGTTTTTGTTTTTATTTTTTATATTTTTTTGTATTTTTATTTTTTAATTTTTTTTGTGTTTTTTTGGGTTGTTTAGTAGTTTAGTAATTAGTAAAGTTTATTTATTTATTTACTTGTATATAAGTTCGATTCGACGGTATTTCTTCAAAAAAACTTGTAGAACATCATCATAAAAAATATTTTTTGCTTTAATTTCCTTAAGAAATGATTTTTCTATTGAAATAATTGCCAGTTCTGACAATCTGTTTTCTAGCATTTTATTTCTGACATATGATTTTATGCGCTTAAGGGCAGAAAAAGATCGCTCGACAGAGCTACTTGAAACTGGAATCGTCAGGATAAGTGAGCTTAATTTAAAAATTTCAGAAAAAGTGTCTTTTAGTTCCATATTACCGAGCATTTTTGGAATGTCCTTAACGGAAATATTTTTGAATTGTGACTGAGTAAGTTTAAAAAACACAGTTAGTTCATTCTTAAGCTTCACAAAATCAAAAAATGGACCATAGGAACTTTTAAGGCATTCGAAGGCATCAGTTGGGAAATTTTTTTCATTTTCAGCAAATTTTTTTACGGAAAGTAATTCTAAAAATTTTATTTTTTTTAAAGATTCGAACCTAGTTTCCATTTGTAACGACAAAGTGTCGATTATTTCAAAAAATAATTGCCGATATCTCAGTTTAAAAGTATCTAGACTTTCACCACGTTTTAGAACAGGATCAATTATATTTTCGGCTGTTACAAAAATGTTTTGAAATTTTGTTCTTAATGCATTAATTTCCATCTTAACTGAGTCAATTTGCTCACAACAGTAATTTATGTCAAATATTTTTGTTTGTAAGACATTAAACAAAATATCAGTATGGGAAAATACATCATTAAAAGTGTTTAGCATAAAAACGGTATTGAAACTTTTTAAAAATTGAAGAAATCCTCTCGCTTGGATTGCGTCCGCTCCCCAAGTATCTGGATCATCAATCATTTCTTCAAATAAAGTGACCAAGTCACTATAATGTGTTTCAACGGCATTTACCAAACGAGATGAATAATTCCATCTAGTTGGGGCAACGGTGGGTAGTCTTCTTTTAATTATTTGGTCCAAAAAATAAGTTCTTTTTGTGGACTGGGAGAAAAAAGCCGATAGACCAGATAAGCTCAAAAAGAAAATTTTCACTTCCCGAAGAAAGTTCACAGATTGTGATAAAACAAGGTTCAGAACATGAGCATTACAATGAATAAATATTGCATGCTGAAACTCATTTCTTACTTGAGCTTGTGTTCCATTTAGCTCACCAGACATAACAGCGGCACCATCGTATGTCTGAGCTACCAATTTGGTACCCCAATTCTTAGATTTTATCAAATCTATTATTTTTGTCGATATTGCATTGGCTGTACGATCGTCACTGACGTCCCAAAATTGGTAAAATCGTTCTTTTGGGGAACCATTTAAATCAACATATCGGAAAACCACAGATAATTGCGACTTTTTTGTTATATCTGTGGTTTCATCCAACATAACAGAAAGGAAATGTGCAGTATCAATCTCTTTATCGATGTTATCAGAGATCACATTTGATATTGCATTTATCAAATCATTTTGAATATTATTTGACGTTCCTTTAAAAACCGTTGCGGATTTTAAATGTTTTTCTAATTTCGGGTCATATTTGGCTATGAGATTTAGTAGCTCAACATAATTTCCCTTATTTTCCGAATCCTCGCGTTCGTCATTTCCCCTGAACGCTAGCTCTTGAGAGCCCAAAAAGCACACGGCATCTATAAGCCGCTCCAAAACTTGCCTGTTTTCCGAAACTTGCTCGTTATGACGAGATACGGATACATTTTTTTGTACATCAAGCAACAAGTCTATGCGGGTGGTGCCAAATATTTTCAATGCTACGCTAGAATTAATATGGGCTTGAGAAATGATGTGTTTGCTTGATGCTACGGTCAAATGATTGAGATCAGAGTAACCCGTACACCACACACCCCTTTCTTGGTTACTTGCGAAAAGTAGGCAAGGCCAGCAAAACAATTTATTAAGAGTGGGGCAACCACACAACCATAGCTTTGCTTCATATTGTTTTTGCTGGAAATGCCTATTAAATTTCTTATTTTTTGTTGAATTAATAGAAATTAAATTTGGAAGAGGTGGTATTGGCCTTCCAACATTTATCGCCTCTGTTTTTTCCAAAGGCAATAGCTGAGAAAATGGCTTTTCAATAAGCTTTTCAATGATACACCTGCAATTCATTAAATTTTCATCCATTGTTCTTTTCTGAAACGATCTTTTCATTCCAAAGACTAGAATGAGAATGAGAAAATAAATTTGAATTTCCTCAAAACAAAAGGTACTCATATAAATAGCGCACCGGAGTCGGAGACCGGACCACCACATCCAAATCACTCAGTGAATTATTATCAGGGATGGAAATTGACATTTGAAAATCGTACTGAAAAATAATTTGAAATTGTACTAAATTGGCACCCGTTGTATTGCAAACCAATTTCAGAAATAAAAACAATAAAATACATTTGTTTTCGTTTATTATGAAAAATATAATACAAAATAAATAATAATTCATTTACAAAAAAATAAACAAATAACTCAATTAAAAACGAAAAAAAAAACAAGAAAATAAACATTTAAACGACACAGATTTTTATTCGAATTCGATACAACTGTATCGAATTTCCCATGCCTGATTATTATGATACTATTACTATGAAATGATGAATGATAAACAAAAACTCTAACTCTTCGCCTTGTGTGTTGTTCTGTTGTGTACAACAACAACTGGTATACAATGAATTCGCACTCCATAATGAAAATGAATCATATCAGAGTTCACTGTCTCTCTCGATGCCGAATTGAGGATGGATGGTACGCTCAATGAAGTTGAACACCTACTACACCATACACTAAACCAATTTATTGTCTTCTTTTCTGTAGTTTGAGTTGTTTCTGTGAGATTTGCTTTACGCCGCGTTGCCCTTGCCGTTCGTCGGTACGTTGACATGGAGAGAACATTCTAGCATGAGAATGAATTCTTTGCCCATTCGAATGAAGGATCGTGGTTCGTGGTGCGCTCGATGAAGGTGAACACCAAGGCATATAGAATTTCGGATTTATATATACACATTTTGTTTCTTCTTTGCTTTTTTTTGTGTGGATGGGGATGTGCTGTACCTTGGTTTCGGTGGTCGGTCGGTGCGCTTATATGAGGAGAACACCCTAGAGTACTATTTTTGTTATTTTGCTTAAAAATGTATTCTTCATCCATTGCATTTGAATGAACTGCCGTGGTGCGCTTAAATAAGGCGAACATGGAGAACATTAAATATGGAATATGACTTATGTGACGATTTTGGTAGGGTGTGCGGTGAACACCTGCGTACCTTCGAATAAACGTCACTGGAGGAGACATAGTCACTGGTTAAAGTTCCTAAAGAAATTTTGAGACCATCCTGGATCCTGGTATTGCCAAACGGTTCACTTATAAATTTTTTCTCACGAATCCATTGAGGCAATTTGCTTCGCAGAAAGAAATTGAAGTAAGTTTTTTAAACCAAGCAAGAAAGGTCAATTAAATCAAATGAATAGTTAAAAAAAAAAATATTTTTTAATTCGAAATTTCGAAAAGCAATAGATAAAAATCACACAAATTCAAAAATAAAACGGGTTCAATTTTAATCAACCCTTGTACACTCTTCCATTTTTCATTTGTCGATTACTTGAAAATAAAAATATCTGCCTCAAGGCAACATGCCATGACGTTGATGCCCTCATTGATTGTTTGAAGGTACTGGAGGCTTTACATTCACTTGTGTAGTTGTGGAGTTAATATTTACTTCGAGGTAGTATTAAGATGAACTAAACTAATTCAAAGTTGATGCTATCAAAGTTTTATTTATTTATCTGACTTGATAATGAAATATGGTAACAATTTAAACATTAATAATTAAAGTAAATCCTTAAAAAGTATGTGACAGGTTGAAGGATTAAGGTAAGGCGGGCGTATAGTTCTTTACATGATAGGCTGTTGTTGAAATCAAAAACATTATGTGTTAAGTTATGTACAACGTCTTGGTAACATAGGTATTGGAAAATTCTTTAGACCAGCGCATGATAAAACCGAGGGAGGAATTTGCTTTTGCAATAATTTGATCAATATAAGTTCGAAAATTGAGCTCTTCAATCGCGAATTGAGTTGTCGACGGAGAACATTGTGAAAGTGATAATTTCTTGGGGGAGAGGGCAGACGTTTGCGAGAAAAAGTCATTGATTAAAATTTATTCACATTTAGCTATAGGAAATTTTTTTCACACCAAGTGAGAAAAGAATTTAGACTTGCTGAAGAAAAGAGGAATCAAGTGGAGAAGAGATTACCTTCATAATTTGTATATCATCTGCATAAATAGTTAACTGAGAGTTCTTTACAATACTACTTACATCATTAATAGCAATTAAAAATAAAAGAGGTCCAAGGTGACTGCCCTGAGAAACACTTGAGGTGGTAAAGATGGGATTGGACAAAGCACATCTGAAAACAACGTTATATATTCGGTTCTCTAGGTATGATTTAACCCATTTGATGAATGATGGTGGGAAACCTAACGCTTTTAATTTGGTGTAGATTATTTGGTGGCTGATCTTATCGAATGCTTTACTGAAGTCGGTTGTAATAACGTCAACTTCGTAGCCTTTTTCCAAAGCGCAGGGTGTCGTCGAGACAAACTTACTAAGGTTCGTCGTGGCAGACCTTCCTTTTAGGAAACCATGTTGTAGTGGAGACACGATTGACTTGCAATAAAAATAAAGGGCGTCATACACCATACTTTCAAAGAGTTTAGGGATAGAGGAGAGTTTAACTATCGGACGATAGGTAGAAATTTCGTTTTTAATGCTTTTTTTATGGATTGGAAAGATAGAGGAGCTTTTCCAAAGCGAGGGGAAGACTGCTTGAGCGAGCGAAAGACAAAAGAGGACGGAAAGGGGTAGGTAAAGAGTAATAACACATTTTTTTAAGAAAAATTGCTGAGATGCCATCTGGACCAGGAGAAAAGTCATCTTTCAAAGAAGTCATCTTCTCAGCGACATTCTGAGGACTTATGTCAATGGACTGGAGAGTAGTGTGCGAACTAAGATCGAGAAATCTGTGATACTCAAAATCAGGATGATTTTGACCGATGCTATAAGATTCACAGAAGAAAGAAGCAAATGGGTTAGCAATCACTTGAGGGTCAGAAGATGTTGCGTTGCGGAAACACAAGTGTGGTGGGAAGGCCGTCGGATTTTCTCTTAACATTAATAAATTGATAGAACCGCTTAAGTTGGGATATAAGGCTGGATTGCATTTTTTCGAGATATTTGTAGTAGATAGAGTCGCAAAGGATATAGAAGTTTGCTAACACTTGTTGGTAATTAGCATAATTTAGATTGGTCTGGAACTTCAGATAAGTTTTCCACAATTTGTTCCTTATATTGCGCGGAGTACGTAACTCCTTTGTATACCAAGGAGGTGATGACACAAAACTTTTTTGAACTGTGTAAGGAACACATTCGATAAGGCATTCGAAAAAAAAATCTAAGAAAGAAGGAAAGATCAATGTCAATGGGGGTTTTTGTGTTGAGAAAGAGGCTGAAATTAATTTTATTTAGAAGTAGGTAAGATGAAATCGGCCTTACGAAAGTTGAAATGAGAGGAGTTTTCAGATTCAATAGTTGGGATATTTTGATCGATAGAGAAGAATAGAGATAGAAGGGGGTGATACAGGTCAAGGATGGATAGAAGATGGGAGCTTTCGGAGACGATAGAGTTACAAGGGTCGGAGGAGAAGATGAGGGCGAGTTGTCTACGTAAATTATTGCGGATCCCACTTATTTGGAAGAAGCCGAATTCAAGTAACGGATCCGTAAACAAAAATTCTTTTTCAAAAGTTGGATTAGAAGGAACAAAACATGATTCGTCCTCAGAGGGAATCCAGTGTAAGTCAGGCAGATTAAAATCACCGATGTCACTGGATGCTGCACTTTCAATTAAGGAATCGATTGAGTTGACAAATTCTTGATAGACTTGAGTAGGTTGTAAAAACATCGATTGCAGATAGTTACATTTATGCAGACAAATTCAAAGAGTGGCGATTTTGAGACCTCCACTAATGATGCGTTAAAATGGATATGCACGGCCAAAAGGACACCCCGACCTAAGGGAGCGAGATCTGAAGATTGACCTGCGGATGGAAAGAATAAGTCATTGTCAAGAAAACCGGACGAAAGATTAGTTTCCGTGAGAGCAAAAATATCAAAAAATAGTTTTTGGGAGTTGAGATATACACTTGAAGTTTTGGTACGGAGGCCTCTTACATTCTGATAATATACAGACAGGGCAGATGATGATGAGTCTGTAACGAAGGATTGCAGTTAAAGATGAGGCTTTTGCTTATGTGTTACGAATGGCAATCGTTTGGAGCTCAAATGTGAAGCATATGTAGCAATGTCCTTAGAAACAGTCGAAGAGGAAATATTAAACGTTTCATGAAAGCGGGTATGAATTATTTTAAGAGCAGCAGGATCAGTTGGGGACCCTCTTTTTGTATTGATACAATTACATTGGTTTTAGTTCTGCCGTTGATGCACGCAGAGTCAGATTTATTATGCAAGTATGACAGATAGAGCCGTACGTTTTCATAAAGTTTGGTATCTCGCAACCTAGATATTAAATATCTTCCATCATTCGTATCAGTTGTTGTTTTAGGGTCCACAAATTTAGATGCAAGTTTGACTTCATGGAGAACATTGGATCAAACACAGGTGGGGGAAAAACATTAGGATAATGAATAGAGTTGAAATTGGAAATATTGGCCTTAGGTCTAGTAATAATTTTGTTTTGTTCTAATCGATAGCCATTTATTTTTAAATACCAATAAGTTTTTTTTTTTCAAACGCCATATAAGACTCCTGACGATTAATGTAATAATATACTATCAAGCTTATCTGTGTTCTGGGTCACAGTGAAATAAATTCCTCTGGGTGGTATGGAGGACAAAATCTCCGTAGATGGAGCAGTTTTACCAACTGCATTATATCTAGAAAAATGTTGCCCATCTTCAATAAGTCCTTAACCAATTACGTAATATTTAGACCCAGATAAGACACTGATAGTAGTTGCAACATACAATGGGCACTGAGAAATAGTTGAATTCTTTGTAATAAATAAAAATAAAATGCACGACTGGGTCGCACGAACTTGCTCCTATGTAATCGACTGGGAATTTTAAAAACGAATGTTATTGAGAAAATTGTTCATAAGGATAAAATTAATTTTTAAATTCTTTTAGTAGTAACAGAATGCTATGCAAATATGAATTTATGCAAGAACAAAAATTATAAGTCCTTGTAGTGGTTTCTTTAACAGAAGCTTTTATATACAAACTTTTTAAAAGCTTTTTAAGAAAAAATTTTGGTACGCCAATTTAAAGTTTTTATTATTGTTCGAATAAAAATTAAATTTACGAAAAGAAATATTGACCCATTTCGGAGATATCGAATTTTCAAAAAAAAAAGAAAAAAATAGATTTTTTTTTCAAAAATTCAAAAAATATTTATTTTAAAGTTTTGAAATGCAATGTGTTTTAGACTTTTTAGAAGCTTCTCTATAAAAATTTTCATTAAGATCCGTTATGTGGATAATGAGAAATTCAAAATTCGAAAAAATGGTTCTATGGTAGGTACAAGCTGTAATATCTTAATTTCAAAATTTTTTTATTAAATTAAAGATCGTAAAAATTAATTGAAAGAAAAAAATATTATCAAAATTCTAGGTGCCGTTTTCGAGAAAAATACGATTTTTGAAAACCATTTTTTTTAATTTTTTAGCATTTGTATGGTAGGTACCTTAATTTTTAGGTAAAATGAAAAATTTTGTTTCACATCTTGTAGATCATATTGAGAAACTTTTATTTATCAAGTTTAAAAAAAATCTAGGATGGGGTTTTTGAAATATTGAGTTTTGAAAAAAAAATTTTGAAGTTTTTTTTAAAAATCCAAAAAAAAATTTTTTGAAAATTTGATTACACAATTCTATTAATGCTTTTGGGGAGCTTGAGCAAAAAAAAATTATCAAAATCGGTTGAACCGTTTTTGAGAAAATCAAAAACAAAAAAAATGGTTCCATGGGGGGTACCCTCAATAACCATTTTTCGGAAATTTTTTTTCAACCAATACCTAGATTTAATTAAATGAAATTTTTCTGTATCTTTATTTTTAAAATCTGTTGAACAGTTTTTGAGAAAAAAAAATGTTTATAAAATTTCGAAAAAAATTCGTATGGGGGGTACCGTTATTTTTGGTCTTAAAAAAAAAAGAAAAAAACGTGTGGGGGGAAAAAATTAAAAATGATATGTACCAAGTTTAAAGAAAATCGGCCGAGTCGTTTAGCCTGTAGTCGAACAGACAGACAGACAGACAGACAGACAGACAGAATTGCGAGACCCACTTTTTTAGTCTTCGCTATCATTGTAATGTCAACTTTGATCAAAATCTCGAGTTCGATTTTTTTTACGAATGCATAACTTGCCTTAGGCTAGCCGCGCACTAGCAACTTTTAGTTGCGAAACTGTTTGGTTACTTATAGAAAACAGATGAACTGTTTGGTTGAATGTCCGTGAATTTGCAGATAATTATATATTCAATAAAATGGCGAACTTATTTTAGGCAATCGTTTAGTTTGTGTCCAAACACAAACTTTTTAGTTGCTCGAACCAAGCAGTTTCGCAACTAAAAGTTGCTAGTGCGCGGCTAGCCTTATAGTACCTATAAGTCGCAAGTAAAAAATAATACTAGCTAAACTGAAGATCAAAGATTTAATCTCTTTTCTTACAGCAAAGAAGTTGCTCTGAAACGAATGCCGGCGACTCCTTTGCAAACTAGCGAACTTCAGACAGATGGGAGCTCATGAATCCCTCATCATAACTCATTAAATTCAGGATTTAAACAAGTTTATGGTATTTAAACGGCGCAAGATAGTGACCAAGAAATGCTCGTTTCTTCCATTTATATCTACCTATCTACCTGCTGAGTCCGAAGCCATACTTCTATTTTCCGATTAAAGTGTTGCAGAACGGCTTAAGATGCTCACGCACTACCTTGGATAGGAACCTAGATATGCGACGCTTAGCCCGGATATCCCTTGATAGTGCTTGCTGGAAAAAGGATCACCTTTTTGGTGGACATGACAGTCCAGTCATGGAAAATGCTTCTTTCCACCCATACTTATTTGTTAAATTGATACATGCACCCTATAAAAATATCAACTCCGTATTTGCTGTTACCCAGCAGATCCCCTTGACGTTGTTAAAGTTAAAGTTTTTATAGCAAAACCGGCCTCTTTTGTATTGGGTGTTGGAACTGATTATTATTTATTGATTAAAAGTAGGTTTTTTTCTTATCTGATCACTAGCTTTACATGTCTCGTATGGATTTTGATTGTCCCAAAATCGAAAATGTTCCTTATTGACGAAAACATTCATCTAGCCAGGAGCATTGTCGCTGAAATTGATTTTTCGCTTAAATGTTGCTCTAACAGAAGACCCACTTAAGTAAATATATTATATATAATATGCAACTATATTTTATTGAACGATAAAATTTTCAGACTAAATAAATAACATCCAATTCGACAGATGTAGCTTAAACAATATGGCCGAAATCACTATTGGAACACCTTTCATATGAGGGTATAAAATGAGTGGTGATCCCTAGAAATGCAAATAGGTCTATGTTTTTTTTTTTTCCTAAATTTTAAGATGAAGACTCTAATTCAGACGATTCGAAGCCTCCCGAGATCGATCAAGTTACAACCGACACATTTTCCTTACAATAGCTATGCTCCCCATTCTTTGGATTCCTGTATACCCCAGACACTAATGTAATAAATCATTTCGATTTGTCAAGCGAAAGGCAAAAAGCTAAATTGATTTCTCATGTTATCAAAAGAAATTTCATCTTTCAGGTTTGGCCGTCCCAAAAAAACTCATTCGCTTTAATATTTAAAACAAAAATACCATCTAAAAACATTAAGGGCTTAAAATAAAAATACTCGTGTACATACGACTATATTCACTTTTTTGTGAAAATAAGGCAGACTTTTTGAATTTAATTTATTCATTTGAAATTTAATAGTCATGGGACATGAACGAACAGAAGCGTCCCTTATTTTTTGTTATAACATTGTTTTTCAAACAACAGAGAAGGATATGATCTGCAGATTAGCTTCCTCAAGGACGATAAATCATATTAAGCCTACGAGAGCCTTTTTTTTTTTGGTAAGTTGCCTAACAGTGTTCTGTTGAAACGGCCTTGAAAGCCCTCCGATTGAAAATACAAACAGGTTGTGCGCTTCTTTTCCATTCCAGCCCCGACATGGTCATCTTTTTTTTTAATATGTATTAAAGTACTTATTTGGAATATTCTTATTTCTTTAAACATTATTAAGACTTGGAAGAATTAAATTTATTATAGTTAAAGTCGTTGAATTTGATTAATATAAGCGGTCAGTGTGGTTAGAGCGCACACAAGAAAATAAATATGAAATTTGATAATTCAGTGTCAAAAGTATGTAGATATGAAATTCATTTTTGAATGTTTCAAAAATAATTCCATGTGATTTTTAAGCAAAGAGATATAAATTTATGCAAGAACAAAAATTATAAATTGATGTTGGGATTATTGTAAGTTTTTAATTTCTTAAAACATTTTAAAAAAATGGTAGGCCAACTTAAAGTTTTTGAAGCATCGAATTTCAATATAAAAAATTAGCGTCTGATTTCTAGAAAAGTATGAATTAATGCAAAGTTTTATTATTAAATACATTTTTTGTATAACAAATTTCTTTCAAATTCTTTAAGATTTAAGATTTAAGGAAATAATTTCACAAAAAATTAATCGTTCACACGTTTCGAAGATATTGGCCGGACCAACCATATGTGCAAGGTGTGCAAACGAACAGGGCGCAAAATTTTAGGGGCGCAAATTGTGATTTTCGCAAACAAATACTGCCGTTTGCATTTTAACTACAAAAATTATTCAAATAATTTCAAAATAACAACTGTGCTAAGTTATTTCTTGCGCAGTAACTAACATCACTTCTATTGGTGCATTCAAGGAGAATTTAACTCAAAATATCGTAAAATTAAACATCGCACTAGACCTATGCCAGTTCAATATTATCTACCTAAAATCAAAATATTCCACCCTGTTCGTAAAAAAGAAAACAAAATTAAGAAATCTCAACACAAAATGTTCCTCACCACCTCATCTGTGCAAGTTTTATTTCATACACACTGAGTCCCAAAATTAACATGGGAAAATATGACAAAGTAAAATAAATTGCAGGTTATTACGCAGGTCTGCTACAGGTGATGAAGTTGAATACTTGTTTATTGTGTATAGTGGGAAAGTGGAGTGGGAAAGCAAATGAACAGCAAACTCATAGAAATTGATTGTGATGATCTCAACAAAAATTTCTCTTCTTTACATTCCACATCGACCATCTGATTTTTGCTTCTCAGGGGTTGATTAATTCGATTTTTTAGAAACCATGTTAGCAGTTAAGTCTAGCGCAGTTGGTATTGATGGCATAAATTCGTTTTTTTAAGCTATATTATCTTTTGTAATAAAATATATAACTAATACATTTAATACTATTCTTACGACTAGTACTTTTCCATCTATTTGGAAACATGCTAAAATTATACCCATCCCTAAAAATCCTAATTTTGAAAGCTTTCGGCTTATAGCTATTTTACCCTTTCTCTCAAAAGTTTTCGAAAAGCTCGTTAATAACCAAATAAGAGTTTTTTAAATAACAATAAAATGATATCTACCAATCAATCAGGCTTTCGATCTAAACATAATTGCACAATATCCTTAATCAATGTTGTAGAAAATATTAGTCAAGCCTTAGACGAAGATAGATAAACATTTCTTACACTGCTGAATTTTTCGAAAGCTTTTGATACTGTGAATTGAATTGGGTCAATAAAATTTGTCCTGTTTAACTAATCGATCTTAAGCTGTTTTTACGAACAGTTCAATGTCTTCTTTCCTTTCTTTGCATAGAGGTGTTCCTCAGGGTTCTATATTGGGTCCTTTGCTTTTTTCTATGTATATAAATGATCTTCCTGACTCTTCTATGCATAATGCATATAAATGCAGATGACGTTTAACTTTATAAAAACTTTCCTCTTGGTTTGGTTAAAAATGGTGTACATGAAATTAATGAGGATTTCGATTAAATTTTAGTCTGGCCTTTTAAAAATGACCTTTGTTTAAATCCTAAGAAAACAAAGTGCTTAGACAGTTCAAGAAAAATAACAGACACTTCCTGTTTCCCAGAAATCTATTTTAATAATACTCTCATTCGGTTAGTTGCTTCCACAAAAAATCTTGGAATAAAGTTGATAAAACTCTTAACTGGAACACACATATAAGACTTACGTTAGAAAAAGTTTACGATGGTCTTCGCGTGCCTTGGGCATCTCATCACTTAACACTGCTGAAAACTCATTTAATGTTGGTTAAGGCGTTGATTGTTCCAGTAATGCTTTTCGGTAGCGAGATTTTCAGTAACTGTGATTACAAGCACAAACGGCGACTTCATGAAGCGTTCAATAGCATTGCACGTTATGTCTCTGATATTAGAAGATACAAGATACAACCACATTTCCAATTTTTCGAAATCAATGTATGGAATTACTCTAGATAATCTATTTAAACTTAGAACATTAACCCTCCTTCACAACATTTTACAATTTCGTCAACCTGAATATTTACGAGGGCGGACCGATAAGTACTTAGCCTCACCGCCTGGTGCCATTATCGCAGGAGAGATTTACTATCGTCTAGTACATTCTCTTGCAGAATTGCCGGATACACTTTCCTTGTGTTCTCATCATCGTAATGCTTTCATAAAAATCTCGAGTTCGATTTTTTTCCAAATGCAGAACTTGCCTTATAATACCTCATCGATACCTCCTTTCTCTCCCTTCCTAATTTCCCCGCGTACATTCAATTTTTAGTTTCGCAACTGTTTAGTTGCTAAAATGAAACATATGGGCTTATATGGGACACCGCGCACTTAGAGCAACTCGATTCGAGCAACTAAAAGGTTTGTGTTTTGACACAAACTAAACGATTGCCTAAAATTAATTTGCAACAGTTGAGCTGTTTTCTATAAGCGCAAAAGAGAAAGGATTGTGAGCGTGAGTAAAGAGTTGCCAGTGCGCGGTTCTGTTTCAACTGGTGATTAAACTATTTGATTTCCGTCACAGTTGCCAGAGCGACTAGCCTAAGCGCGTGTGAATTAAAAAAAAAATATCGTAAGTAAAAATTTTCATTAGAATCCATAATGCCTATAAAAGGAAAATCAGAAATTGAAAAAAATGGTTCTATTTTATTCTATTCTAATACTGTTCAAATTTTGTTTGAGATTTAGCAAACAAAACACTTATCAAAATCAGTAATACAGTTTTTGAGAAAATCGAACACAAAAAAATGGTTCTATGAAAGGTATGAAAACTTTTTTTTTTTAAATATCAGCCAAGTCGAGTCGAAAAAACAGATAGACAGACAAAATTGCGAACCTCACTTTTTTCATTTTCTATATCATCGAAATGTGAAGTATCATTAAAATCTTAAACTCGATTTTTTTAACAATAAATAACTTGTTATACATTTTATATATACATATGTACATGCATATGTAGCATATGTACATACATATTAATATGTATATAGTAAGTAAATATAATAAATACATATAATATTATTCTAAAAACAATATTATCGATGATATAAATCGTTTTAAGTAATTAATTTAGTAAATGTAACGAAAGAAACGAGTAATAAAAAGTAATGATTTTTACAACTCTTTACAATATAAGGAAAATAGACTTTACTGACGGAACGTTAAATTCCAAGTTTGACGAAGGTTCTTCGGTCTAGGAGCAAGTCAATGTACAGAAATTGTCGGATCCACTTGTTTGACATTATCTGTCATCGCATGTTAGGCTTGTGATTGAAATCTCAAGATAGATTTCTTTTACGAATCTAAAGCTTGTAGTAATGAACTTACCTTTATATTAAGTAAAAGCTCATCTGGATCAGATGATCTTTTCAACTTTGTTCAAAAATGGCTCTAACCATTTTCATTAAATTGTACAATTGTGATGTGTAAGGTAACTGAATAATACCGCGTTTCAGGTTTTTGTAAAAAATTTCGTATCATAGTGTATTAACGTGTTTTGATAAAATTGACTTATTTGTAGGTTACTATCGTATACATAAATATAATTGCTTGACTGATTTTGTTATTATTTTCCATTCCATTGGAATTAAAATTTTTACAAATAAACAACAAAAATAAATCAAAGAAAAAAACATTTGAATTTTTTTGTACACCTTTTCTTTAAATATATCATACATTTTTGACTCATTCCCATATAACTGAAATAGCTAGCTTTGAAACACAAGAACAAGTTCTTGCTTTTAATTTATATTTAATTATAATTATTATCATCTTTGTGGACGTGATTTTGCCTTGAACTTTTTAGGCATACTTCTGATGGCAAAGATAATTCCGTTTAAAAAAAGTCTATGGGCTGTATTTTTCTTCTAAACTTTTGTTACAGGTAGATAAACTTTTCGTTAAAAAAATCTTGATGTTTAATTCAATTTGAGCCCGAGTATACATATCTTTCTTATATTTCTGTAATTCTAAATTAAAAAAGTCTAAAAGCAGGAGACATTTCATCAAATTTAGTTATTCATGTCACAACACAGTAATATTCTTCTAAGAAGAATATTATCAACAATGGTTTTAATAAAGAGCAGGATAAATTCATCTTCATGCTTTTCATATTTATCTCCATCTTAATTTATCTGCTGTGGGCACAGATATGAATGTATGTAACTTAATTATTAACATCACTCGACAAGGAAATATTTAATGTCAACGAACTATTAGTTATTAGCAAACTTCATTAGATGCCTGAACATTATTGTTGACAACAACTCGAGTTACCAATTACAAGAGCTCACGTTCTCATGAAGACTTATCCAATTATTTATCTCTACACCGCAACCGACGACGATAAAAAAGGAGCGTGTCGCTTGTGGTTAAAAGATAAAATTTTAATTCAATTGTTTCAATAAATTTCCTCTTATTTTAAAATAAATTTTATTTTATTTTTGTGTTCGTTTGTTTATTCTTCCAGGTTCCAGGTAATGGATTGACATATTTACCCGAACGTATACTCCTCTTCAGGCACGATTACAACAGTCCAAATGTCCTGCACATTGTTAACTCGGCTGCTGAAATTGTCGATGAGACACTTGTGGAAATCGTTCTGACAGCCAGCCGTAAGTATAGCACCTGAATTCATCTTTTATATATTAAATTGTTTGCACAGGGTGTTTCAAGAGGTTGTTGAAAGCAAATTTTTTAAAAATATACGGCAATTTTTGTGTAAGATTGAACACATTCCTTAAGGTACACCTTTAATATGCATAAGCTAGATTAAGCGCGCATAAGTAAACGACCGAATACCTACAACCCCTATTCAATAACTATAAATAAAATATAAATTTGATAAATGCGGAAAAAAAACACGAAGGGGTATTCACGACCCGCTGTAACTTGTACTGTATTATTGTAAAAGTGTAAGAATGTAAAATTTTCCTTAACTCCAACAACAAAATATGCCGACTGAAATCTTACAGGATGTTTACAGGTTTGCTCTACCCTAACCCCATTACTACAGAAAAATAAAATGTTGTCAAAATTTTAATTTTGTTTGATAGATCACAAAATGTCATTTCGGGCTGCCAGCTGTTAATCGTTTCTGCTTTTTCTTTGCAATTATAAAGAAATTGGAATCAAGGCCGTAGCCAGGGGGGGGGGGGGATCACAGTGCTTTGCTACGAATGAGAAGCAAATGTGGTGATGCAAATCTTAAACAATATTCTGAAAGTTTGTCGTTGAACGCTACGTATTTAAGCCCAACTATTCAAAACGAATTAATCGCTATTTATGTGGGGAAATCGTTCAGACAAAAATAGTTCAAGCTATAAATTCTGCAGAGTGTTTCGCTGTTCTAGCTGATGAAACTACAGACATTTCACGATGTCAATTTGCTTATAAAGACCATAATTTTACCTTAAGTGAAGACTTTTTGACATTTATTCATGTAAAAAACACTACCGGAAAATATTTAGCCAGAACAATTATCTCTGCACTTCAAACTATGGGCATAAATTGCAGCAATGATTGGACAATAGTACGATGGTGCTTCTGCTATGAGTGGCAGTGGCAGAAGCATTATACGTGCATTGTAGTGCACACTTTTTAAATCTGGCCTTAGGGCATTCCTGCCAAATTCAGCCTATTCGGAATACTATTAGTATCATAAAATCCGTTGGATTTTTTTTAAATTATCCCCAAAACGCACTCATTTGTTGCAGGAATTCATTTAACTGCAATGTGTGAAACTCGCTGGGTGGAAAACCATAATGGGTTGATGAGATTTAAGGAAACTTGTAAAGCGATAATTTATGCTTTGGAAGAGTCGTGTAGTGATAAGGACTCTGAAACTTCATCGAAGGCAAGCTGCTTTTTAAGATCTATTTTACGAGTAGCTAGTAATTTCCAAGTAAGTTTGTGCTGTTTGAGCGTTTTGTTTACGTATACATTGCCACTTTGTAAGATTATACAATCCCCTTCAAGCGACTTAGTATCTGGATTGGAGCATGTGGAATTAATATCAAACACGTTCCAAGGAATTCGAGAAAAAAGCATCACGGAATTCAAAGTGATTTTTGAAACTGCACAAAGCTTACTAAATCACCAGATGAGAAACTCAAAATTCCACAAATAGTATCAAGACAGCACCATAGGCAAAACGTTAGCACAACAGATCCTGAATGATTCCTCTTTTAGATGATTTGTTAAGTCAGCTTAAAATGCGATTCGAAAACTATAAGTCCATAATTTCCTCTTTGTGCATTCTGATTCCATCAATTTTGGGCAAAAATGAACAAAGTTTTAACAAAGACAGTTTCAAATTTTATAAAAATTTTTGGAATGGGACACTTTAAATGCTGAATATATGCTATGGAAAACAAAATGTCATAAACAACTCGACGAACAGCGGTTAAAGAGTGCAATAGTAGCTCTTGGGGAGTGCAACAAGGATTTATTTATATCCACAAGCTTTTAATAATTCTGGCAATATTACCGGTTTTAACATGCACACCGGAAAGAATATTTACGACAATGAAACGTCTGAAAACTTATTTAAGAAATTCTACCGGTGAAGAAGGACTAACAGGATTGGCGTTAATGTCAGTTCATCGACAAATTGAGATTGACACTGAGGAAGTTATCGATGTATTTGCAGTTGAAAAGGCCAGAAAACTGAATATAGTTTTGTAAAAATATGCAATAATACTATTTAATATTGATGTTATGTACCTACGTAATAAATAACAACTTAAATTGGAACTGAATGATTATTTTTTATATAAATAATACCTTGTCATAAATTTTCCTGCTGAGGTACCTATTTAACGGAATCATGATATATTCATATGTATTTGCATAAACCTACATGTCTAAATGTTGAAAAAAAAATTTATTTATTTATTTATTGTCTATAAGTATAAATTTTCGTAGACTTGAACTTAGCATAATAACAATGAACATAAATGAAATATTGATAAATAAGTAGGTATTGTATATGTAATATGTAAAACAAAATTTCTTAATCTAAAAATCGAATGATATAATATTTAATATTTTGAATTTAAAAGTTTCCTTAGAACATTCAAGATCAATAACATTTGCATATTTATTAAAAAATTTACAGCACCTTGTGACAGGTTCATTACAGCCATAATTTGTAGAATGATGAGGAATATCAAAAAAGTGGTTAACTCTTGGCCTTAGAGAGCGTGAAGGGTTATGCGTTCTAAATAATAGATGTAAAGAAGGGCAACAAATATGACCAATGACAATATCTCTGGCGAAAGATATCAAGAAATAAACTCGTCTTGTTTCCAAGGTTTTCAAGTCTAGTAAAAGACAACGCGATTTATATTGTGGTAATGGAATTGTCCAATTAAGCTGACGAAGAGTATATTTTGTGAATCTTTTCTGAATCTTCTCAATTCTATTCGAAGTATTTTTATAAAAAGGACACCACACAACACTACAATATTCCAATATTGGCCGCACTAAGCTAACAAAAAGATTTTTTAATGTGTAAGGACAGCGAAAGTCTTTAGAATTTCTAATTAAAAAGCCTAACATAGAGTTAGCCCTAGAATTAATGAAGTCCACATGCATTCTTAAATCCAACTTGGAATCAAAAATTACTCCTAAATCCTTATGATTATATATTTTTTGTAGTTGGCTTGTTTCTAACTTATAAGAAAAAATTAATGGAAGGAGAGATCTTGTAAAAGAGAGTTGGCAACATTTATTGATATTAAGAGATAGATCATTACGACCACACCATTTATAAAAATTGTCTAAGTCGCTCTGAAGTTTTTTGCAATCATCAATTGATTCAAGCCTTTTGAAAATCTTAACATCATCAGCAAATAATAAGCATTGAGAGAAAGAAATATTAAGAGGGAGATCGTTGATGAAAAGTAAAAATAACAAGGGACCCAGATGACTTCCTTGAGGAACTCCAGATTTATTTGATATTATTTCAGAACGACTTGAACCTAATTTGACGTATTGAATACGATTCGTAAGATAACTAGCTATCCAATTGAGTAAGGGGCCATTGAATCCGATATAACCTAGCTTTTTAACCCTAGAAAGGTAATCATATTTTTTAGTACGTTAAAGGTAATCATTTGTCGAATCGACGAAGTAAAATTTAAATGCAATTTTTTCGAAAAGTTATTAACAAATTCTTGTAGATGTTAATCATTTATTTTTATCAAACCTTTCTTTTAATAAAAACACACTTTTCATTTTATTTTTTTAGATTTGTGACTTTTTATTCTCCTTAAAGATCTATGAAGAATCTATGAGAAATTTGAAAAAGAAAAAAATGATGTTCGTCTAATCGACGAAGATTACCTTTCTAGGGTTAATAAGTATTTTGTGGTTCACTGTGGTTGCTGCTGATCTTCCCTTCATAAAACCATGTTGGAAAGGTGAGAAATGCTTATTTACGGCATGATAAATTTTGTCTTTTATGAGAGCCTCAAAAATCTTGGGAATGACTTGAAGTTTCGCGATAGGTCTATAATTTTCAATACACTGTTTAGAGCCAGATTTATGAATCGGAGTGATATATGAACATTTCCAGCAATCTAAAAACTGTCCTCTTTCAAGCGATGAATTAAAAAGCTTGTTAAGAGCTTTTACAAGATTAAGCTTACAATTTTTTAAGAATAAAGAAGGGATATTATCTGGAGGTAACGTTACATTATTTTCTAGGTTATTTAGTTCTAACAAAATCTCATCATCAGAGAGAAAAATATTTCCCATATCTATGATCCTAGGAAGCATATAATCAGTTTCTGAAATATCAGAACTGGTTTTGAAGTTAGATTAAAAAAATTTAGCAAATGAAGAACAAATTTGCTGTGGATCATCACAGATAATGTCACCATAAGTCATGGTAGAAGGAATCCCGAAAGATTTTCTTTTAGAATTAATGTGTTGCCAAAAACACTTTGAATTAGATTTAATTTTAGATTCTATAGACCACATGTACTGAGTATTTAAGAATTTTTTCAAAAATTCATATTCCCGACGTAAGCGGCAATACTCTTCACGAAAGCTTAATTGAACCTTACTTTTATTAAGCATCTTTACCATTGCATTTTTTAGGCGCGATAGGCCTTTGCAGAACCAAGGAGGCTTACCACTTTTTCTTATTCTTTTAATCGGTACATTTTTTTTTTTTTTTTTTTTTTTTTATAATCGGCGCACACTCAAGGGGTTTGTATACCCTTAATATGCCAGAGACACAGTGTGAGCATTAAGAAAAAAGGTAAGGGATAGAAAGGAGGTGTCGGTGTACATTGGTTTTAAATTCTTGAACATTGCAATGACTGGGAAAGACAGAGCGTGGCAAAGAATTCCACATTCGCGTAGTACGGCTGAAGAACGAATCTCTGTACTTCACAGTACGGCCGAAGTTGGGCTCAAGGGTAAACTGATGGGCATTCCTAGAAGTGCGAGTATTACGGTTAAATTGTTTAAGGGGAGGAATGCAGCTGGCTATTTCACTAGAGCATAGTCCGTTAAAATAACGGTAAAAAAGGGTGAGGCAAGAAACATTACGACGATGTTGGAGTGACGTAAATGAGTCAATGATGTTATTATCACCAATCATTTTAAAAGCTCTTCTTTGAATACTGTCCAAGAGACTTAAATAAGTTACTGGAGCACCAGCCCATAGATGGGAGTTATACTCAAGTTTTGGACGTATATAGGTTTTATAGATTGTAGCCAGATCAGAAGGAGAGAAAAATTTCTTGCACCGTCTCAGAAAACCCAAACATCTTGCGGCATTTTTGGCAACATCGCGTATGTGAGTGTTCCACAAGAGGTGGTTCGTGATGCACATACCGAGAATATCGAGATGTTCAGTTTCATTGATGCAAGTGCCACTCATAGATAGTGGCAAGGGGGGTATATCTCGCTTTAACGATATAAGACAGCATTGGGTTTTCGAAGCATTAAATTCGACACGGTTTCTTATTCCCCATTGCACAATGCTGTTTAGGTCGTAATTTAATGTGCTTATCATATTTTGTCGTTGCAGTTCCACATCCGAAGAGGAGGGATGTGAGTCTGAAAACGAATATGAAAAGCTAAGAGTACTATCGTCAGCGAAACAATTAATTGGATTAGAAGTTACAGACAGGAGATCATTAATAAAAATGAGGAAGAGGGTTGGGGACAAAACGGAGCCCTGGGGCACACCAGCATTTATCTTGTGGGTTTCAGACTTGAATCCGTCTAGTACAACTTGTATTGAACGGTTCGAAAGAAAATTTCTAATCCAAAGAAGTAGGGATTCGTCGATCCCGAAAGCACGCATTTTCGATAAAAGAGCAAGATGCCAGACTTTATCAAATGCCTTTGAAATATCAAGTGCAATAATCTTACTTTCTCCGAAACAATGTAAAGATTTGTTCCACTTTTCGGTTAGATAAACCATCAAATCACCTGTGGACCTATTGCTACGAAAGCCATACTGCCGGTCATTAAGAAGCTTTCGTTCCTCAAGATATTTCTTAAGCTGATAATTAATCAGCGTTTCCATGACCTTAGAAAGAAGGGACGTTAGTGCGATCGGTCGATAATTTGAGGGAGAAGAAGATTCGCCTTTTTTGGGAATTGGCTGAACAAATGCAGTTTTCCAACTACTCGGAACGAGCCCTGAAGAATAGGACAGATGGAAAAGCTTACGCAGGGGTTTTGCTAGCGTGGAAGAACACCTCTTCAGAATAATAGCGGGGATACCATCCGGACCAGCGGATTTATGAATGTTGAGATCTTTCAGGACTCTTGCCACGGTACGAGTGCGAAAAAAGATTTGTCCCATAGAATCACTAACGCGCTCAAGAATTGGGGGAGTCATGACACTATCTGGCAAGGTGGAATTTGCGGCGAACTGCCTTACAAACAAGTTAGCTTTATCAATAGAGCTAACGAAAGGAGTGTCATTGACAACAAGCGTAGGAGCCGAGGAAGAGGAAGAATTCCTCATATTTTTTACAAATGACCAAAAATTCTTACTGCCTTTGGGACATTGCAGTATTTTTTGCCTTGATTTTTGATCATGTAAAAATTTGGTCCGTCGAATATGGGCGTTGCAGGCCTTCCTGGCTTGTTTGAACTTTATCCGGTTTTCCTCAGTTGGGTTGGCTCTAAAACACCGGAAGCTTACCTCTTTTTCCTTGATAACCTCTTTACAGCTCAAATCAAACCATGAATTATCCTTGGGTCTGATACTTTTAACCCTATTCGGGATAAAATGTTTCATTCCCAAAAGAATAATGTTAGTTATCATATCTGCGCTGGAGTCTACGTCACTATCGAGGAAGCATAGTGACCAGTTAAAGATCCTGAAAAAGTTATTCAAACCGTTCCAGTTGGCTTTCTCGTACTGCCATACGGTTCTTCTAGGAGCTCTTTCTCTAACTGGATTTGTTTGACACGAGAAATTTGCAGATACAACACTATGGTCAGATGTGCCTAGAGGCGTCAATACACTTATTGTATATTTATCAGGGTCAGAGGTAAGAAACAAGTCAAGAGTATTTTCTGCTCGGCCATTAACGTCCGATATTCGAGTAGGCTCGTTGACAAGCTGAGAGAGGTGGTTAAACTCAGCAAAAATCTCAACACACATTCCTTCGGGTGTTGTCTGGCCCGAATGGAGAAGCCAAGAAGAATTGTGAACATTGAAATCGCCCGTAATAACGATTTCAGTGTGAGGATACAGGGAAACAATTCTTTGGATGGAGTCGGACAGAGTATCAAATTCGTGAGAAGTTGAAACTCTATCCAGATTTGGACTTCGATATAGAAAACAATAGTGAATGACGTGCTTATTAATGGAAAATTTAAACCACATAAAATTGAAGAAGGAGTTGGTGCAGCGACCATATTGTGGTAAGAACTGATATGCAACATCATTCCTAATGTAAATGGCGAGACCATGGTGGGAAAAGAATAATGGCACCAAGCTATACCCATGAATAAAAAATTCAGTAGGATCGGAATCCTCACCTACTTGGGTTTCACTCAGTGCCAAAACAGCTGGCCTGTTAGAAACAGTGTGGATATACGCAGCCAGAAAATTTGCTCTCAGCCCACGAATATTACAATAATCTACTCTAAAATAACCAGCCATTGCAATATAAAAAAATAACAAAAAACCAAAACAGACGAAATCTAAGAAAATCACTGTGTAAGACTAATAAAAAGTCGTTTCAACACAACATCACTAAAAAGTGTTATGCCTTTAGTAGTGACGTTGAATCGATCCGAACCCTACCAATCAGAACAGTAATTCTCTATACATCTGTTATCGTACGACCCAGCAGATGCAAACACTGTGAGAGCTTATATACCTAAGCTCAGCACAATGCATGCACCCACTAAGCCACACAACTGTAGGAAAAAAAGAAGAGGAGAAAGGAAAATGTCACTTACTGTGCTCTGACAAACATAGGTATTTTTTGTTGTTATCCCCTAGGTATGAGTGTTTTTTTGTTTGTTGTTGTTGGGTTTTCTATGGATTTCGTTTTATATATTGATTGTTGTTATACTTTGAAAAACTTCATATATAACATCAAGAAAACATTTATAATTGAGAGACAAATCATCATGACAGAGTAACAAATCCCAATCAATATTACTTAAATATCTATTAATGTTATTATAATCGGCCTTATAAAAATCGTATTAAATTTTGTACAATCATTATTGCAATCAGTATTAATATAATAATTAAACTTTAAAGTTAAACATAAAGCATTATGATGAACATCATTTTTATCAACATTTAATAATGGACAATTTTCTTTACTTAATACTACATCGAGATCCTCATGAACGAAAATAAGATCTAAGATCCTACCAAGACCATTAAAAATGTTATTTACATACTTGAATAAAATTTAACGATGACCTAGTGTCAAGAACTAAAAATTCATTTTCATGTGAAACATTATAAGGAAGTAATATATTATTATCTTCACAATAAATCCACTCTACAGAACTTAAATTAAAGTCTCCTAAGACAATTACATGAGAAAAAGCATCAAGGTCATTACAACAAGCTTTAATATTAAAATTGTGTATGATATGGTTGAATTTCAGCTAATGGGCTACTCTAGTTTTGATTAATAAATTGGTGAATTTGGTTTTTCCGAAAAATTACATCATCATTTTGGACAAGAAATTAAGCTGGAAACTCATTATTCAAGAGAAAATCAATAAAGCCACTATAGCCCTTTTTTCTTGCAAAATGACCGTATGTAACAAATGAGGTCTATAAACCCACATTACACACTGGCTACACATCTTGGTCATTAGACCGATCCTTACATATGGAGTAACAGTATGGTGGAATGCGCTGGAAACAGCAACAAACTGCAATAAGCTCACCAAAGTTCAACCAACAGCCTAGTTAATCATATGGATGGAGCTCAACTCCCTCCGCTGCACTTGATGTTCTGTTTCATCTTATACCGCTAGATATCGGTGGAGGTGTATGTATACTCCGAAAGATTAAATCTATGTCTCTCTTTTCGTCTACTCAATCACTGTAGCGTGTTCCAGGCAGAACTTCTGGAAATCAAAGAAGTCCTCTCTTGGCTCAAAGAAAACGTGATATCGACTACTGATATACGCATCTTCTTGGATATTCAAGCCCCATAAAGTCATTAGACTCTGTCTCCATAAATTCACTAACAGCCCAAAATTGTCGATCAGTGAAACAATTTCTCACCTTTTATGTTCTTGCCCTGCCCTATCACAAAGACTCCACTTGGGACCTTGGGAGACTTCTATTTATTATAATGATCCTAATAATCTAAGAAATTCTGACATTAACTGTCTCAAACGCTTCATTGCTAGCTTCAAATGGTTTAACGAGTAAGGGAGATCTTTAGAACCCTGTGATATCACAACGGACCAACTATTGGTCTAAGTGTATTGGTTTTTCTGGCAGGCAGCCACCTTAACCTAATGTAACCTAACCTGGATAATCCTTTATTGTATCATTGCAACATTTGAACACGTATTTAGAAATTCCGAACAAAAGTCGAAAACCGAAGATGAGAAGAAAGCTGAGAGGTAGTCTTAAATGTTTGCTTATGAGCATATAAATATGTATGTCTATTATGAATATAACATACATAAATGAAAACAAAAGCTAATTTTCATTCAGTCTAACAAGTTGCTAACTTTAAAGTAGTTTAGTACCTCATTCTTAATTTTAAATATTTTCTAACTAGTATCGTACTAAGTAATTTTCTTAATAAATTGCTTCTGAACACAACTTAAACAATGACAGTCAGTTCATACAAAAAAATTAAACAGACCTTTTTTGACGTTTGTAAATGTAAAATAAGCACGGTAAATAAAAACAATAAAATAGCTTTGTGATATTTATAAATTTAATAAAACACTAGAGAAAGTATTGTGCCAAACTCAATTAAAATTTTCAAAATTGTGGTTTTAACCATAGATCAAACTAAAACAGTTTTAAGATCATACGGATTGGGCTAAAATTTTGCGCCATTGTCTTTTTGGCATTAGCTTATGTTTCCTTATGCCTATTGTAGTTGGGCTTTGCGTGATGCTGATTATCTTTCATAAAATTAATACTGTTTATAAAATGGCATAAAATACCTGCAAACAGCTCTTAAGTATAAAATCGGTATCTATAATCAATTTTCACATTTAACTAACGATACTTAATGGCTTCTTAACTTCACGCCATCCACCGCGTTTAAATGTCACTTAAAAATATTTTAAAATTTATTTTGACAAATCAATTGTCATCTTTTAAATTGTAAAGTTTCAAATTGTGAGTTTGTGTTGTGAATTTCAGAATTAGAAAATACAAAGAATTAAGATACATATAGACATTTTTTATTTATTTAAATATATGTACGGCAAGTGTTTTTCAACCGCGTAAAATGTTTTAAAAACTCAATGCTGTCTTTTGTCGGAACCCATCCCCCATGCTGTTATCCATGAGCAGCATTTGGCATTGAGGAAAGCGAACAGCTTTCAGTTCTCGGTATGTGCCTCAGAGACCAACTTGACAAGTTGAACTTGTGTAGTATGCTCACATATTCAATGTGTTTAGGTTTCCTTCGACATTTTTCACTCCTTCTGATCTGGCTGTAATCTATCAGGACCAGAGTCGTATTTAAGGATTTGGTTCCCCGGGCTGATAAATTTTGCCGCCCTTTAGAACAATGAAAATAAAGTAATAAAAAATAATAATAAAAAAACACAAAATGCATAATATTTGATGTTTTCAAATTTCTTTTTGTGTGTATATTCATTACGAAATTCATTAACAATAGATTCGTTATCTAAATTTTTTATCAGTTCAGCTTCTATGTTTAATAAAGCTAAACTATTAAGGCGCTAATGCTAAGGTCTCGCATAGGTTTTTATTCGTTTCAATACGGAAAACGATCTTTCTGCACTACAACTCGTCACTGTAGTAGAGCTGTGTCAATCAGGATCAATTCGATTTTTTCAATCCGATCATCGAAAAGTATTGATGATCGAAATCACAAATTTTCATTTTAATCGATCCAAATCTCAATCATTTAGATGATTCTCGTTTCTCGATTTTCTATTTCAATCTTAATCATTTCAATGAGTCTCGATCTTTAATATCAGTTAACTCGATTAACTATGATTTACTCGATTCGATTTGGTATTATTTGAGGTATCAGGGGTGGAATCACGTAAGATGATAGTTGATTGTCATTTTGAATATAGCTGTCTCTATCATATCAATAAAGAAATATAGAGAGAACGATTGTCAAAACGACAATCAATTAATTTAGTGATCACTTTACTCTTACGCGATACGGGCCCAGGATCTAGTATGTTTACTGTGGGAATTGAACTAGTAATGAGACTTATTGAATGAAAACTTTTGACTAACATATGTATGCAATAGTATCTAAAAGTTAATTTATTCGATTAAATCTCTTTATCTTGATTTTTTTGACGCTTTTTAATCAATAGACATAGTAGCCATCATTCGATGTCATTTGGCAATTTATGGCTTACAATATAGAGTATTTTGTGAAAACCTCAACTCAATCTTATCATCGAAATCGAAACGAAAATCGAATCGGAACAGTATTGAACCATTTGAGTGAAATGAAAATGATCGAATCATTTTCCTTATCGATTGTTGAACGATTTAAACACCTCTACACTGCAGTGCACAATTATGTATATTCTTAAAGCAACCTCAGCATATAAAAATGCTTGCTTCAATTCTTTTTCTCTTATATGAAGGTTAAGCTTCCTTAAACTCATATTTTCAGAGTAGTTTTGCTCAAGAAAATGTTTAAGTAAGACACACTCTTCTTGAAAATCTTCCCCAAGATCAACCGGGTATAATTTCTGAAGAGTGGTTGCATTTTTTCGAATTGCTTCATCACTCATGTGATAATAGATTAGATATTATTATTATTATTATAATTTATTAACATATAATTAAAATTACATGGTAATACTTATGTAATTTAACGAGCCTAGCTGCGGAGACTATTGGCTCTATTTTTATTAATTTAAATTAATATCTTTACTTTTAAAAGAAAATCGGATATTTTTTCGATATTTGTGCAACTAGGATTTTGGAGGATTTCATAAATATTTTTATTTTTAAACAAATTTTTGATTATGGGTTGTGATACAGGGCAGTGTTCTAAAATGTGATTTAGGTCCAATCTGGTGTTACAATTTGTACAAAGTGGTGGCGGGTTTTTCTTGAGGAGGTGCTGATGCGAGGCTGATGTGTGTCCAAGTCGAAGCCGAACAAAGTTGGAGATTTTGTGTTTGGAAACGTTTGTTGGGTAAAAGGGACTGAGTTTATCAGGATTGAGTTTCTTATAATGATGGTGGTATAGGCTCCAGTCTTGGGTTATGATGGATTTTGACGCTTTTTGAATATGTTTTGACAAATCTAGTTTCGTGTGAATATTGAAGCTATATACAGCAGCTTTATTGGCTGAATTAGCTGCATTGTCAGCGTATTCGTTACCCTGGATTCCAACATGTCCAGGGGTCCACATTAACTTGATATTGCTTGAAAATTTGGTTAGTTGATGTCTAATTTTTGATACGAGGTCGGTGTTGTTGTTGGGGTTTTTATGGCGTTAAGCACAGATATGCTATCAGAGCATATAATGTATTTCCCACGATAACTCGATACAGTCTTAGTGGCTTGCAGTATGGCGAATGCTTCTGCAGTGAATATTGAAGCGAATTCAGGCAGGTTACCAATACAGGCAATTGCACCGTTTTCGAATGTCACAGCAAATGATGTGTTTTGAGTTGTCTTGGAACCATCCGTAAATATAAATTTCCATCCTTCCGATTTTAGTTCGAGTGAGATGGCTGCGTAGAGGTGGCGGAAGATGCTATTGCTGGTATTTGATTTTTTATAACTAGCTAGAGTTAATATTAGAGATTCCGGGTTGATGAACCATGGGGGAATACGAGGAGTAACATGGTGCTCCTGTTTAGTTGGTAGTTCTAACTCAGCTGCTTTTGTAAGGATCGTAGCAATGGCGGATGGGATTCTTTTGTTTAGTTTTTGCTCAGATGCTTTTTTGAAGTCGTTATCGATTATTGAATTTTTAGGAAAGGATAGTTTTGCAAAGAGTTTAGCAGTTATAGTATCTCTTCGTTCCTCTATGCTTGGTAGTCCTGCTTCTGCTAATATATTTTTTATAGGTGTTTTTGGGAACGCATTAATGCTTCTTCTTGCTGCGGCATGGTAAGTTGGTTTTATTATCTTCAAAATTGATTCAGAACAATGCCCATATATATACAACCCGTATTCAATTTTACTTAAAACTAGCATTCTCGTAGTGTTTGAAAGGGTATTTATATGTACATTACTTTTTTTTTTGAAGCTAGATATCTTACAATATTAGTTTTTGCTTCATAGGATGAATTTCTTTTCTTTAGCGCACTCAATAATGGGTCGCAAATAGGAATTAAAGTATTTATTTTGAAATTTTCACGACCACAAAAAAGAACCTCCCTTCGCGACACTCATCATCTCGTTTTTTCCTCTTAACGATTCTTTTTTGGTCCATTTTCTAATTTTCAGAGGTTTTGCTTTTTCCCATCTCTTCAAAAACATCACAAACGATATGAGTGCCTCGTTGAGCCTGGACACACACTCTGATCAACACATTGAATTTTGTTTGATACCGTATTGGAATATTGAATTGCTTGAGTATAGAACCTCAAAATTAAGACAATATTTCTGTCTCAAGGGACTTCAATTGGGACAAGTGAGCACAATACCAAAAATATAAAATAGATATTCGACGATTTTAACTTTAGTAAAATGTTAGAGATAGCATGATGCTAAATTTGATTAAAATTAGCAAGATCGCTTTTTTAATCTAGTATTATACTAAAATAGTTTTAACATCGTACTAATTCGACTAAAATTTTGAGCCAATAGTTTTTAAAATAATACCTATCCTTTTATTTATCCATCATTATAAGCTATTGTACAAAAAACAATCATTATATTGTTTCTTAAGTCGTTCAAAACTATTGACGAAGGGAAGGGTATTTGTATATAGGACTACGAGTCAGCCAAACTAAAAAAATTGAGGCATGATTTGCTGGGTATATAAAGAATAAAAATTTTTGTGTGACCTTATATCTAGAATCCGGCTTGATGGATTTTTATAATTTTGTTTTTAATAAAAAGGGACATTTTGTAGATGGCTTAGAAACAAAAACTTAAGATCCGTTCTTTTTTAAATCTTTGTATTTTTTGTTTATGCTTCGAAAATATTGTAAATTAGACAATTGTTAGGGGCGGCATGCGCCCTTTTGCTTGTATGTTTTGAAAGTTCAATCGCTTCTAAAAATATTATAAATTGGCCAAGCGCAAGCCGCCCCTAGCAGCCTTGCCGCCCCGGGCTGTAGCCCTTTTAGCCCTAGGGTAAATACGCCCCTGATCAGGACTATATTCGTCCAAGGCTTGAGAACGATTCCCATATTTGGGCAGGTGCTCAAATAACCTATATGAGTCTCTTAGATAGAATCCTAAAAAGAGCTTTAAAATGATAGGTAATAGAAGTGTAAAGAAAACTTTTGCATCTCTCAAGCACCGATGCAATGTTTCTTGTCTTTCGTTATTTTACCGTTATTTTTATAGACATTGTTTAAGTTAATTAGGCAGTTGCATTCCTCCCCTCAAACTACAACAACGTGTTTCAAAAATTAACTTGAATTCAATCCGAAACTGCCCAAATATTATTAATTCCGAAAATTTTGAAGAGTATTCTTTAAAGCCTATATTCATCTAAAGGTTTACTTGAATCTCTTGAATGAAACCTAGTGGTTAGGTTCTGGTTTTCTTCGAGTTGTTGCACCACTAAATTTATTTTTTATTTATTTATCAACCTACATCTACAGTGCCAAGGCAATTGAACCCCAATATCAAGGAGGTATGTGTTTAATCCAACCACACATTTTGTTTTATTTAATTCTTGACCTAACACCCTAAAAACACCCTAAAAACAACCTTTATAATATTTTCTTATTCATATTCATATACATACACATATCCATTCTCCATTCCTTTTAGCTCTGAGGTATCCAAGCTGTGAAGTACCAACCTTGAAGCCACATTCACTTAATGTTCACTCGTACAAAGCGCCCACATTTTGTGATTTCTGTGGCGAAATGCTCTTTGGCTTAGTTCGACAAGGACTCAAGTGTGATGGTGAGTTTAGTTGACATTTAAACTTGTCTTATAACTTCAGGATTATCAATTTTTTTTTTATACTTTTCAGGATGTAGCCAAAATTATCACAAACGCTGTGTGGTTAAAATCCCTAACAACTGTAGCCGCCCTAATGACACATCATCGAGACGTTCGTCAACGTTGCAACCACCACGAAGTCCATCTGGTGGATCCACCAACTCGCTTATATCTGATGATGCTGGAAAGAACGATTCCGGGACATCTCTGGTAAAGAGGATGTCTGACCTAATGAACGATATAATTAAAAATTAATTGCATTACGTTTTCATTCAGATGTAACGTTTGTTTTTTCTGTCTGTTCGTTCGACCGTCCTTTAGGTTTTTTATTCATGTTAATCTTTTTCTGCTCAAATACTCGAAAAGCTCTTAATGGAATTTTAGTTTCTGGTGGCGGGTAATGGTAGTTAGTCGTGGATAAATGGATTATGTAATCGGATTTAGGTTTTCTTTTATGCACTGGTTAAAGAGATATTTAAATCACAGCCCCCATTTTAATCTGCAATTTTGTTTATTTTCCTAAAAAAAACGTCGAGTTTGTATTTTTTGTTCGAAAAAAGTGTTTCTCCTTGAAAAATGCCAGAAGCAACAATCGAAAGGGTAGAACTGAATTTAAATGAGGTGAGCGAAAGTGGCGCTCATTCTAAAGCTATTTGCACCACCATATTTAGATAAGGAAATTTTAATGCATTAAACGAGTGCTTGAAGGAAGGATTTTATCCTTTTCTTTTACTTGCGATGTATGAACATACATGACGAATATAGGGGAAGTTTTGTATTTGGCAAAAATCGATCTCGTGATTTTGATCAAAGTTACGATTATAGAGAACACATGAAAAACGGGATCCTAAAAATCCTAAATTAAAACTGTATGGGCCAATGAAGCAATTTTCTTAAAACTTTGTTTTTTTTTTTGGTTATTTTATGGTATGCAAATATGTACCCCGGAAAATTCGTTTCACAAGAATACCTTACTATACTTTATCCAACAAAAATATGCAGTACACGTCTTATGGCAGAGCTTTTTCAAAATCAGTAGCGTGCTATATTTTTGCACCATACTAAATTGAAAGAAAAAGTGTTTGTGCGCCCATAAATTTTCAATTGGGTCTATTTTAAATCAACACAACGATAACCCTGCGAGAGCTTTAATGAAGGTCAGATTTATGCAATTCACTATAGCCAGAATGCGAGGCAAACGTCCTATCTTGCCCACACTGCATATTTTTGTTGGGCAGAGTATAAACTTTGGAGCTCTTTAAAATTATAGTTACACAAAATTTGGAAATCGTAAAGCAGGGTAAACGGTAAACTGTGGTTCTGCTATCCCCATTTTGTATTGTAGGCTTACTTCAATAGTTGTTAAGCTAGGGCTCTGCTCCTATTTATGAATAAATTGCTTGTTTTAATAATAACGTCTCTGTTCTTGACCTCTGGAGCTTTATGGAGGGAAGATCTTTCGTTTTCACGATATTATTAATTTTTAAAAATTAACTAGGGTTAGTATCTAGTATTAACAGCCTGAATGTTTATTTACAATATAAATTTATCATTTTGGAACAAACTCTTTGTTGTAGTTCTCTCGTTAGTCTATAAATTGAGAAATGGCAAAATATAATGAGTTTTCACTAGATAGAAATATGTATCATTGTTGCTAATTTAAATAAAATGCACGGCTGGATCGAGAGAACTTGCTCTTATGTAGAAGTACTTTGGGGTTTATAAATTATAACGGGTGTTTTTTTAGAGGCCGCGAACTTTGAATTGGAAACACTGTTTTTTTGTGACAGCGGATTTAAAAGTTCTGGGTTGTTTTGAGGTTAGTTTGGTTTGGCAATTCATCTTGAATAGGCTCAGGACGGAGAAAGTTTACAAATTGTTCAAATTTAGTTTAAAAAATATGGTTCAATTCGGAAAACACATCGGGCGCACAGAGGAGTATTCGGCCTCAAAATCCGGTCAAAAATATTTTTTTTGTTTTTCTTATTGGAATTGGCCTAAAATATTAATTTATAACTTATGATGCATTAAAAAGTTACACTGAAAAAAATTTTCGGGTTAGATAAAAATAAATTTTTTTAATTAAGTATTTTTTTTTTTTAATTTTATTTAATTCATTTTAATTATTTATACATGAAATTTTTTTGTTTGTTGCTTTCCTTAAAGATCATTTGAATGTAATTTGGTTATATATCTAAATTAAACATAATTTTTTAAACAACAAGGGGCAAATTGACTAGAAATACCTCAAGACTAAGAAACCCCATTAAAAAAAAATGTGACAAGATGGGTGACTTTGTTTTATGTACATGAGATGACAAAAATATACAGTTAAATATAAAAGAAAAATTTTTGCCCGATCGTACCCGAAACTATAACAAAAACACTTTTTTTTCCACCGAAAATTACATAAATGTTCATGTTTTTCTATGCATTCTTGTCATCTCAAATTTTAATACTTTATCAATAAAATATAAGGAAATTTCTGTATTAAAATAAAGTACATACCTTGACCTTAGACATCCATTAGAAATTTTTCACAATTATCACAAATCACAATAAAAAAAACAGACTTCAGTGTTAATGATTAGAAAACAAAATAAGCTTATTTGGCGTGAGCTTATAAAATTGACTAGTTTTAGACTAAGATCTTGAGGATTAGGGGGTCAACAGTTATTATTTGAAACCGGTTTTAGTTAGCATGGGTATTGAGGAATGCAAAAAGCAAAAATTAACGGGTCGAATGCGATTTTTTTTTTTTTTACTTATGACCGGATTTTGGGGTCGAATACTCCTCTGTGGGGCGTTACGTGCGTTTTTTTGGTACTGATAATAGTCCATCAGAAAGATTAATTTGAGAAACTATGGACCGTTTTAGCAAAACGTTTACTCTAAACGATAATACGCATCTTGTAAGACATCGTCGTACAGTGAGCAAAATTATAAACGTTGCTCGTTTAAGGAATACAAGCGGCTCTACTCAACACAGTTGTTTAGATGGGAGACTTTGTCCCTCTGTTTTATAATTTTAAACACGTTAGACAACTTCTCAAACTAATGTTTGTTTTGCAACAGAACCTAAGAAAATTAACGTTAAATAATATTAAATTTGACAGATAAAGAACTCAAACAAAACTACACAAAATAAATTAAAAACAACACAAGCAACTTCAAACCCAATGATTTTTCGCCTTAAAAATTACGTTTTATATAAAACTTAAATACACATTTTGATTGTTTATACGTTATTAACATTATTTTAGATGGAAATGAAAATAAAAACAACAAAATAAAATCTCAATTTTGCTGTTGCAAAGTGCAAATTCATTAAGCTATATATATGTATATCTGTGGTGATGGATAGAAACATGATAACTCCATAAAATAATTTGCATCCTTACATTCACTTTATATCGAGCTCGAACCTAAACGGGTAAACCGATTTTCTTAAAATTTGGAACATAATTTTTCAATTTTTCAAAGAATATTTTCAAAAGTTTTCCAAATTTGAAGTAAATCAGTCAACCCGTTTGAGCCCTAGCTCCATGTAAAATGAACGTAAAAACGCAAATTATTTTATGGACTTTATCATGTTTGTACCAAACACCACAGATATATACATATATATATGTACATTTGAGGGTACAGATTTGTCTGTCCATCGCCCGCAACAATTTTGCAAAATTAAAGATCGTAAAGCACTTATATGTAAGATTGTTTCGCATTTCTAATATTCAGCCTATTTACATAACACATCTTTAAAAAAATCCAATAAAACATCGATAAAGATTTTTACTTTGTTTTTTTTTTCTCTGGTATGAAATGACCATTCTCAATCTGCATAAAGTATACTTTCTCGTTTTATACACAATATTTAGAGTCGACTCCCATTTTTAAATTGATTTATTTATTTATTTCAAATTCAAAAGATTTGCTGTACAGAAATTTTGATCGACATTGGTAGAGCCGTTAATGAGATCGTCGAAAATAAAAAAAAAATCGTTCTATTACAAATATCGTTAATAACACTGGCGCAACATTTTAGTTGAATTAGTATGATGTTAAAGCTGTTTTAGTATGAAACTTGGTTAAAACAACGATTTGGCAAATTTTAATCGAATATAATATCATACTATCTCTACCCTTTTATTAAAGTTAAAATCATCGAATAACTATTTTATATTATTAGTACGTGCTATTTACAAACGCCACAAAAGGTCTGTTTCCTTAGTTTTTTTGCACGAACTCTCATTGTTTTAGGTGTGTTCAGAAGCAATTTATTAAAAAAATTGCCTTAGTACGATACTAGTTAAAATTGGTTAAAATTAAGAATGAGTTAGTAAACTACAGTCAAAATCGGTTACAACGACATCGGTTATAACGATGTATCGGTTATAACTCTTAGGTCCCGGCTGAGTTCCATTATAATCCCATTTAATAATAAATCGTTTATTACGACATCGCTTACAACGACATATCGGTTATAACGACCGGATTTTCTCCTTTTTTTAATTAAAATATTGGTTATAACGACTAAAACCGACGCAGCTGTTGATGCGACTGCATATTTTTCTAAACGGTAATCTGTTTATCTGTAGACGCGTTGTATGTTAAAACTCACCGTTTGTTAATATGTTATTCTTTTTGTTTTACGTTTATTATTTGTTTTGAGTTTGTTCAAGTAGGTGGGAAAATTACTTAGTGCAAATTTGTCTGCGTGACGAATGGTCGTAGAAGTTTTATTTTATTCGGTTCGCATAAAGTATCTAGTGTTTGAAAATGAGTCAGAAACGAACAATTTTTAGATTGAAGAAAAAGCAGGTATCATTTTTAGATTGGAATCTGGAGAGCAAAATAAAAATCTTCCCAAAGAATATATTTGTACATATGCATATATCTACTAGTACATACTCGTATGTGCCTCAATAATAAATAAGAATTATAAATTATAAAAAAAAAGGGGCTCTACTTGAAAAGAAATTAATTTACTTGATATCGGTTACAGCGACCTATCGCTTATAACGACTAAATTCGTCAGTCCCTTGAAGGTCGTTATAACCGATTTTGACTGTACTTTAAAGTTAGCAAATTGTTAAGTAGTATCATACTTACACCTTAATAATAGGCTGTTTAAAATTTTGCGCCATTTTTTCTAACAATTTTATTTGACCGATACCTATGTAGATTATGCCTTCTAAAGTACACTTGCGACATAGAGGTTCTATACATTATGATAAGTTGTGCATTTGTAAAAAAAAATCGAACTCGAGATTTTGATAAGATACGATGATATGGAAGACGAAAAAAGTGGATAACATTTTAAAATTTTTCCCCCAACACGTGTTTTTCTTATTTTCTTTAGACCAAAAGTAGCGATACCTGCCATACGAAATTTTTCAAAATTTTATAAAATAAATTTTTTTTAAAAAGCTTTTTTTTTTAAAGCTGTATTGCTTAAAAAAAAATATGAAACCATTTTTACCGTGTAGTCAAATTTTCAAACAAATTTCTTTTTAAAGCTCAATATTTCGGAAACCCAATGCTCGAGTTTTTTTTTAAACTTGATAAATACAAGTTCCGCAATAAAATCTACAAGAATCTATGTAACTAAAAATAACTGTACCCACCATACAAATGTTAAAAAATGTTTTTCAAAAATCGTATTTTTCTCGAAAATGGCGCCTAGAATTTTGATACAACTTTTTTCTTTCGATTAATTCTTACGACATAATTAAATAAAAAAAAATTCAAATTAAGATATTACTGACTGTATGTACCTACCATAGAACCATTTGTTCAAATTTTGAATTTCTCATTATCGGCATAAAGGATTTTAATGAAATTTTTTATAGAGAAGCTTTTTAAAATTTGAAAAACATTGCATTTCAAAAGAATTCTATATCTTATTCGTACAGTAAAAAATAAAACGCACCACTGGGTCGCACGAACTTGCTCCTATGTAATAAACTAGGAATTTAAAATAACGAATGTTATTAGAGAAAACTGTTTAAAAGGATAAAATTATCATATTTTTTTAAATAATTCTTTTAGTAGTAAGATACAAAAACAGAATGCTATGCAAATATGAATTTATGCAAGAACAAAAATTATAAATCGCTGTAGTGGTTTCTTAAAAAAAGCTTTTATATACAAAATTCTTAAAAAAATTTTAAGAAAAAAATTTGGAATGCCAACTTTAAGTTTTTATAACTGTACGAATGAAAATTAAATTTCCAAGAAAAATATTGGGCCGTTTTCGAAATATCGAATTTTTCAAAAAAAAATTATTTTTTTTTTTTTCAAAAATTCAAAAAATATTTTTTTAAAGTTTTGAAATGCAATGGTTTTTAGACTTTTTAGAAACATCTCTACAAAAAATTTCATCAAAATCCGTTATGTCGATAATGAGTAATTCAAAATTTAAAAAAAAAGTTCTATGGTAGGTGCAAGCTGTAATATCTTAATTTCAAAAATTTTTGTATTAAATTAAAGATCGTAAAAATTAATTGAAACAAACAATTTTTATCAGAACTCTAGATGCCGGTTTTGAGAAAAATACGATTTTTGAAAAACATTTTTAACATTTGTTTGGTGGGTACCTTTATTTTTAGGTAAAATAAAACTTTTTTTCATACATCTTGTAGATTATGTTGAGAAACTTTTATTTATCAAGTTTAAAAAAAAGCAAGCAAAAGGTTTTCGAAATATTGAGTTTTGAAAAAAAAAATTTTGAAATTTTTTTAAAAAACCCAAAAACTATTTTTTTGAAAATTTGAATACTTACACAATTCTATTTATGTTTTTGTGGAGCTTTATCAAAAAAAAATGATCAAAATCGGTCGTATCGTTTTTGAGAAAATCAAAAACAAAAAAAATGGTTCTTTAGGAGTACCCCCAATAACCATTTTTCGGAAAATTTTTGTCAACCAGTACCTAGCTTTAATTAAATCTAATTTTTTTGTGTCTTTTTTTTTAAATCTATCGAACAGCTTTCCAGAAAAAAAAAATATTTACAAAATTTCGAAAAAAAATCGTATGGCAGGTACCGTTATTTTTTGGTCTTAAAAAAAAGGGGGGGTTTTGTATCTACGCTGGAGCATACTATTTTTAAAATCCATCCTGGAGCCAAATTACCGCTTCAGTGACCGAGTGAGTGAGTCCCATCAGTGATCGAATGAAAATATCAAATTAGGATAATCGATTGCTCAGTAATGCCAAACTCACATAATTCAGTCACTCAGTATTACTCGAAAACTGATGCTGTAATTTGGCCCCTGTTTTCTATGTAAAAGGTGTCTTTTCTTAAGAGACTTATCTTGAATATTGTATTTCATTTATTTATTTCAAAAATGAATTTAATTTTGGACTTGTCGCTGCCACGGCTAGCGCATAAACGACGTAATCTTTACATTGTATTTTAACAACAATTCTGGGATGTTGTCTTCCAAGAATTCAATTTGTTTAATGGCAAATAGATTAAATTTCATCAATTAATACAATCTGCCAAAATACAAAAATACATACTAATAATTTTAATACTCCTAATATTTTGCTTTTATAATTTAGTGCTATTTTGCAAAATTTTAACATCTTTGGTACGTCAAATATATTAAGTAGATATATTATTTCGTCATCCGTCACAAAGTCACGTCCCAATATATATCTTCCTGTTTTCCTTAGACCTGGGTACCTTCTAATTTACCTTCAATTACAGATGTTTCTCCATCGCCGTGATCTATCTATTAATGATGAATTATTGCCAAACTAAACTAACTTAAAAACAGCTGAGAACTATCAAATCAAGTATCACAGAAAAAACCATTTCCCATTTAAAGTTTCCTGCCTCTAAAAAATACCGTTAGTTTTGAATTGAAGAGTAGACTCTTAGATTGGCCTCACTCTATGCGGCTCTGTCGCCAGATTTTTTGAATATGTATATTCCTCCACGAATAAAAAGTATAGAATATTTAGTGTAATATGATAGATTTCAACTCCTCCTTCAGTTTCCTTATTTGATGATTAATCTTGCTTTCGAGTGAAATATTATTATACTTTGTATTTACTCGTAAATCAAATGAGTCATTCGTTTGTGGTTCCACAATAGCTCCTAGCTAGCTCTCTAAACAAATCAATCGGATCCCTATTAATAAAAAACGCTTAACTCACCTCTTAACCTAGGCTTACACCATGTATTTTGAGTTAACTTTGTAGGAAGTTAAAATGTCTTATTAATAAAAACAAAATATAAGTGGAACATTTGACTAACATTTATCTAAATAAAATCTATTTCAATAAGCAACAAATCTCTCCATTTTCCAGGTTTAACTTAAATATCAATTAGTTTAGACTTATCTCATTCTAAACTACATATTTCCAAATCTAATCAAAATGTTATCTTATAGATATCGTTGCAGTTATCTAGACGAAGTTGTATCTTCTGGAAATCAACTTATTGTCATTACATGAGAAAATGTTGTTATTTTATAAATTCTTTTCTTTGCTTTCTGACCCTACTTAAAAAATAGTTTTTTCAATTTATGTTTTGTATACCCTGAAAAAAGACTGCTTTACCAACCACATTCGAATTGTATTTAAACCAACTTCAATTTCCTGATTTCCGTACAAAAAAAATTAAACTCGCAGTTTTCATACCCAGTACCAGATATATGTATGTATGAGTTTAATAATGCCATTTTAAACTTAATCCACGAATTAAGAAACGGTTTTTGCTAAATTACATTTAATAGTATATTAATATGGGGGTTAAAATCTTTCTTTAACCAATTACTTATTATTTTAATTTTGTTTTATATTTTTCTATGTTTAATTAAAAAATCATTTTTTTTAAATAAAATCAATTATCTGTTAAAAGTAAAATTAAAAAAGAAACACATTCCAATATCCTATACATGAGATCTGGTTTAGTTTTAAGTTTTTTTTTTAATATGAATTAATATTATAACATAGATTTTGTAAATTAATATTTTTGTATTTTAAATATTGTATATTTGCATGGTTTTGCTAATATGTTTGTCTCGAATAAAAATATTTTTATTGATTTTGAACAGAAAAAAAATTGTTTTTTTTTTTTAATTTCATTTGGTTATTTTTTTGTTTCAACTCTAAACCAGATCCCATTGCAAGAACATATAAAAGTAGGTAGGTACTCGTATTTGTGTCAGTATAAATCATTACATTTACTTAGTTATGTATCCATGTTAACTCTCTTTCAGTTCATCGTTTATTTTAATATTCCTGCAATTAGTTTGCTTGTTTGTTCCGAGAATAAAACATAAAACAGATATCCAGGAGACAAGAATTATGTTCCTCATTAAGAAATTACTTAATAAATATTCCATTATTAAGACAAAAACAAAAATAAAATAAATGACTATGCATTTTTATAGTCTTCTCGGAAAATTATCCTTTTGTTTTATGCTCGTAAATGACTTCACTTCCGCATTGTGAGAGAGAGAGAGAAATTTTGATATTAAAAATATCTGTCCACATAAAATTAATTAAAGCAGATTTCTGTTTTTGGTTTGGCTTGTCATTCTAGGAATTTGTGTGAAGTTTAAAGTAAATGGTAAGTCAACACTTTCTGCAGCTATTTTAATGTAGTTTCTGTTGAAATATATTATTATTATTTATTATTATATCTTTATTATCAAGTAAATAAATTACAATTGACAATATTTGTATAAAGCCTAGCTACCAGAGACTATCAGCTAGATACATAAAATATTTAAGAAAATAGAACATAAATGGATATAAAACATAGGTTAATGTGTTAGTTGTAGAAATTATATAGGTATACATAAGTATATGTGTTTAGATTAAGTTATGAATTTGTAGTGTTTGAAGTATTTTAAATGTTGTTTTTATATTAGATTCAGTTGGTGTTTTAAGTAAATCAATAAATGAACAGTTCAGTAGAGTGTTGGCAGCTTGGTTGATCTTTTGACATATGAGGAGGTGATCCATGGTAAGCATAGCGTTTCCATTGCAAAGATGGCAGGATGAGGGTGTAGTTTTGTTGAATAGGTGACTGTGCGTTAAATTAGTGTGTCCCATACGAAGTCGGAGAAAACATCTCATCATTGATTTGGAGCAGCTTAATGGATAAATTACGGGCTCTAATAATGGGTTAAGTCTAGAGTAGTGATGGTTGTAATTTCTCCATTCTTCTTTCCTTTTGATGAGCCAGTTTTTCCGGATTAAAGCTTTTAAGTCCTTGTTGTTTTGGAAGTAAAATGAAACAAGTGGTTTGTCAGCTGCAGTTTTAGCAGCGCTGTCGGCTTCCTCGTTACCAATTATCCCTACGTGGCCGGGTACCCACATAATTTTTAATTTGGTTTTATTTTGTATAAGGCAATCTCTTATATCTTCTACAATTGGAGTTTTGTTGTTAACATTTTTGATGGCAGAGATCGTGGAAAGACTATCAGTGCAGATAACAATTTTTTTGAATTTCTTGATTTTTGTAGCTTGGTAAATTGCAAGAGCTTCAGCAGAAAAAACCGAACAGAAATGTGGCAAAAGTCCATTTATTAAAAGATTTTTATTTTCGTCGACTATAGCAAAGGAGGTGAAATGTTCTGTTTTAGAGCCATCTGTAAACAAGAGGGTCCAATTTTCACTTTTGTATTTGTGTGCTGCAGCATTAAACAGTGCTTGATAAGTTTGGTTGTTAGTAGAGCCTTTGTGTGCCCAGGTAAGGTCGGTAATTAACGATGTTTCAGAAAGCAACCAAGGTGGGTGAGATGTTGTTTTTTGAGATTGGATGTCCAGCGAAATGTCCATTGTTCGGGCGATATTTAGTGCATTGTAAATTGTAGAGGGAATGCTTGGAATTCTTTTTCGGGATAAGGTTCGTTTGGCGTCATTTGTAACTGGGGATTTTGGTGTGAATATTAACTTTGGAATAAGAAGAGAAGTTAAGTAGTCGTATCTCTCTTCGATGGAAGGAAGGCCAGCTTCTGCTAACAAATTTTTGACTGGAGTTGATCTAAATGCTTTGAGGCAACATCTGATGGCTGAATGATATTGGGGTTTTATTATTTGAAGTGAACTCTTGGAGCATTTACCATATATAACCAAGCCGTAGTCGATCTTCGATAAAATTGTTGATATGATGACTCTGATAATGGTGTTCATGTGTGAATAGCTTTTGTTTGAAGATAAATACTTAACTACATTTAATCTGGTAACAAGGCTTTTCTTAAGCATTAAACAATGATTTTTGTAATTACATTTAGTATCAAACAATAAACCTAGAATCTTAAGAGTAGCAACATTTTGTATACAAATATTATTGAAAGTAAGTGGGATAATTTTTGAACAGCTTGTTTTTTTACAAATGTGTAGAATTTTCGTCTTATTAAAAGAAATTAAAGATCCTGAAAGCTTAGACCATTCGTTAATTTCGGTTAATACGGTTTTAAACGTGTTAGTAATATCAGATACATTTTTACATTTGGACATGATAATTAGGTCGTCTGCATACAGAGAATGACGAATAGTAGAAAATTTTGTTAAGATTTCACTTAACTCATTAAAGGCTATTATAAAAATTGTGACCGAGAGTGGTGATCCTTGGGGAATACCATTCTCGGCGTTATTTACAGATGAATAAACATTGTTTACTTTAATTCGAAATTTTCTATTTGTTAAGAATGCTGTTACATACTTCAGCATTTTTGGACCAATTTTCCAATCGATTAGCTTCTTTATTACTATGTGTATCCCAATTCTGTCAAAAGCCTTCTCAAAGTCAATTGACAGAACTGAGACATGATTTTTAGAAGATAGAGCGGATGTGATAAAATCGTCAACGTGTAAGAGAGCGTCAATTGTCGATCGACCGTGTTTAAAAGCTACTTGATTTATATTTGTAAGATTGTTTTTATCTAAATACCATAGAAGCCGTTTTGAAATAATTTTTTCTAGTACTTTATCGACACATGGCAGTAAAGATATTGGGCGGTAACCGTTCACCTCATTTATAGGCTTGCCTTGTTTTTGAATAGGTACAATACTTGCGATTTTCCATGTTTGTGGAATAACTCCTTTGTCGAAGATATGGTTAAATAAGGAAATGAGGCGCAATTTTAATGTCTTAGGCGCATTTTTGAGCATAGGGTAAGATATTTTGTCAAAACCAGGAGTTTTTCCTTTTGCCGTAGCTAAAGAACTTTCAAGTTCAAGAATATAGGGAGTTCTATGGATCGAGCTGATGCAGATAGTCTGTAAGTTTGAGGAGCTGTTTTAAGACAAGATAGTTTGGCGTTAATGAACTCTGTAGAAAAGTTTGAGTCTTCCGAGTAGTTAGCCCATGTCTGTGCAAAATGATTGGCTATTTCAAGAGGTGTTGAAAGTGTTGTAGTTTCAGTATTTATACAATTAATAGAATGGTTAATGAAATTGCCAGAAAGTGTTCTAATACCAGACCAAAGTTGTTTAGAGGAAGTTCTGGGACTAATATTGGATGTAAATCTTTCAAAAGATTCTTTTTTAGCTATTTTAGCTAATCTGCGAAAGAGTGCATTAAATTTACGGTATGCTATAAGGTTGGTCTCGGTTGGATGTTTTTTAAAGGTTTGCCATGCTTTTTGTTTGATTTGTCGAAGGTTTTTTATATCATTATTGAACCACGGCGGATTTTTATTGAGAGAAGGTCGAGATTGGGGAATGGACGCATTAGCAGCATTTCTAATGCATTTGTTCAAAATCGCAGCTTCCTTATTAATATTAAGGGATGGTTGGATACATGCTAAGCGCTCGTTTATTTTGTATTGAAATTTATGCCAGTCAGCTCTGTCGGTTTGATATTTTGTGATTTTGTTTTGGGATGTGGACCTGGGTCCAAGATTAAGGGTAGTAATAATCGGAAAATGGTCACTGCCATGAAGATCGGGAAGGGCTTTCCAGGTTGATAAGGGGTATAGCTGGCGAGATATGAGAGAGAGGTCGACATGTGTCAAAGAACGATGTGTTGAAAAGTGGGTGGGAGACCCATCATTTAATATGAGAAGATTTGAAATAGATATAAAATCTTCAACAGTTCTGCCTCTTGTATTAGACATTGGAGAGCCCCACATGGGACTCCAAGAGTTAAAATCACCAGTTAATAGAAGAGGTGTCTGGACAGTATTTATTATATTTTCTAGGTCAGTTGAAGAGAAAGATTGTTCTGGATGAATATATAGAGATAAAATGGTTATTTTCATTTTTAGCTCGATTACAACTGCAATTGTTGAGATTGGAGAATTTATATGAAAGTGTTTGTGAGGGATGGACTTATGAACTAAAAGCCCTGTTCCCTGTTTAGCTGACAAATTTGAAGGTAGGTTGTGAAAATAGGAAGAATATTGTTTTGGAGAGTAAGGGTTTAGATTGTGTTTTAAGTGTGTTTCCTGTAAGGAGATGATTGAAGGTTTTTCGTCATTTATTAATAACTGCAGTTCATGTAAGTTATTGAAATAACCATTCAAGTTCCATTGTAAAATTTTTAGCATCATCATAAAGGCGAGAAGTCTTAAAATGAATATAGTTTAAATATTCAGTAAAGAATTGAGCTGCCGAAAGAACATTTTTCTGCACTTGTCTCCATCAGCAGAGAAATAACATATGGCATACCACCAACCCACACAACACCGAAAGTAGCCTAAACGACCCGCAATGCCATTGAACAAGTCAATAACATCGCTGGTCGTCCAACCACCAACGGTGCTAGCGCGAGAAAAGGGGGGAAACCAGACGCATCTCACTACTGATGGAGACATTGAGCGAAAAAATTAAAAACTTATTAAGAAACGTTATCGTCCTCTATAATCATAACAGAAGGCGAGTTTCTGTGTTGCTGAGATTCAGAAGGTGAGTTGATTTGTTGACTTGAGTTTAGGTTGGGAGAAGAGTTGTTGAGAAGAGAGTTTGGGGTTAAGGGATTTGAGTTATTGTTGTTATTAGGTGTAATTGAGTTAGATGTAGAAATAGAAGAGTAGTTAGTAGGTGTAGGTGGTAAAATTATTGAAGTTTGATTTTGAGTTTTTGGTGGATCACCCACACGTGAAGGAATAGGGGGGAGTGAATAGGATGGAGTGGAATATGAAAGAGTTTTTTCTGAGTTTTGTTTTTTTTGTGCAGATTTATTGAGTTTTTGATTTTCGGTTGCTGTATTATTTTCTGTTATATTTAAATTACTGTTTATTTGTGGTTTTGTATTTTTGTCAGTTTGGAGAGAAATAGTGTTATCTTTGGTTTTTATGTTATTCTGTTTTGTAGGGTCAAAAATGTTTGGCATTGTGAAATTAATAGGTTCCGTTTGCTTGATGGCATCTGCAAAAGAGCCGGTGGAGATTTGGGGCTTAAACGGATTACTTTCCTTGTATAAGCGTTTAGCTTCTGATAATGTGCATTTATTTCGGGTTTGGATAGTGAGAATTTCTTTCATTTGTAGGAATTTGGGGCAGGTTTTCTCAGAGGAGGGATGTGGGGCACTACAATTAGCACACATGGTGCGAGTGCAAGGGCTTGGTGTATGAGGAGTAAAGTTACATATGTCACAAGCTGCTTCGTTAATGCATATCTTGGTTGTGTGTCCGAGAAGCTGACACTTTCTGCACCTCATGGGATTCGGCACATATTCACTGACTTTGGCATTGTACCAGCCTATTAAAACGGTATCAGGTGGTTGGAATCGATCGAACGTGAAAAGCATTAAACCTGTCGCACGTTGTTTGCCTTCATGTTGTTTAGTGAACTTATATACTTGCGACACTCCCTGATCCTTCATTTCAGATATAATTTCGGTTTCTTGAACATTAATGAGCCACGGAGCATACACTATTCCTTTGGAGCAATTGAGTTGATTGTGAAGGGATACGGTAACAGGGCATATATTAGAAAGGGTTTTAACAGCTAGAAATCTATCGGCAATGGATTGGTCTTTGGTTAGGATGAGTAAGTTGCCGTCTCTTAGCTGGGAAATACTTTCGTATTTAGTGCTAATTGCATCAATAGCTTTTCTTAGCAAAAAGACGCTGATTGATGTCAGAGGTTTATCTGGGTTCTTGGGGGCAATGACTATAAAGCGTGGGTTTTTCGGCATAATGGTTTTTTTCAGGGAAGGGAATTCATCGGAACTGGAGGGAGCTATTTCAATTTTTTTAGAACGGGGTTCAGGAGGGGGATCAACAGTTAAGCCGTCGAACATATTCCCCTTTTTTAATGGCCTTGAGGCCATATTTTTTGGGTTAGGATACACTTCACTCGCGAGTTGTAACACACGCACTTGAGGTAAAGAAAGAAAGAACACAAAGGAGTGAAAGGAATGCGTATAAGGTTGGAATAAGAGCGATAGAACGCACAGAAAACGGAATTAACACAAGCCAGTAAACGAGATGCTGCCTGCTTGAGAGCTAGTCGGGGACTGTGTTGAAATATATTAAAACTACGTTTCTGAAGCTATCGTTCAGTGAGATTACATTATATATCCTAATTATGCTTAAGTACCAATTTGTTATGGTTAATATTTAACAACATACAAGAATTAAATGGTTTGCAGAAATTGCTTGAATATTTTACATGATTCTGTGAAATATTTACACTTCTTAATTTCTTATAGTAAATAATCCCGTTTAATCAACATGTTGCCTAGTTAAATTAACTTGGTCTACTATCAAACTGAAAGCACTCTCTTCTGTCATGTACATTACCAGTACCAGTATATGTGTTTAACTTGCGAGAGAACAAGGATAAACAAAAATAAAGAGATATAATTTAACCTGACCCCTTGTCATGATGAATCATGATGAATCAACGAAGAATACACTTTAATTTAAATGACTGGTGAAACCTTCATAAAGTTGATAACCTAGCCTGATAGAATTTGCATTTAAAATGAAATAAGCACGATCTTATTATTGTGGTTCAAAGCTGTATGGTAACATTAACGATGTTTGGTAGCAGCTAACTAAAATTGTGATATTGTTTCTTCAGAAACTTTAACTGGTCACTATGCTTCCTCGATATTGAAGTGGACTCATGTGCAGATGTGATTTCAAATTTAATTCTTTTCGAAATGAGAAAGCTTTCCCTGAATAGGGACAAATCTTTCAAACCGAAAGAGAATTCTTGGTTTCATTAGAGCTGTAAAGAGGTTATTATAATCAGAGAATTAAGTTGCGATGGTAAAAACCTGAGAAAAACTGGAATAATTTCAAACAGATAGAAAGACCGTTAATGATTATATTTGACCAGCCAAAGGTAGATTTTGGTCCTTTGTAAGAAATTTATGAAATACTTCTTCGTTTTCGGTCGGTTCCTATGCTTCCTTATGTCAATTTACAAGAAAAAGCCGATTTGCTGGCCACATAATTTGCTGTTAATTCGACGCTCCCAGAAAGTGTCCTCCTGTAATTGAGTTCAAGAGTTAAGTGTACTGAAGGATCTCAAACAAAATCCGCTGGCTCGGATACTATTTAATCTCCTGTTCTGAAGAAGTGTCCTTGAACTTTGAACAAGCCATTGCATAAGCTACTCATCCTCATTTCCAGATTCACGTCCTTGTAAAGCTCATTTGATTCCGATCCCAAGCATTGTCAATTTGTCGAACCATATACCGCGAAGAATTTAATACTTCAAAAACTCAATGCTGTCTTCTGTCGTTAAAGCTAGCCCTAAACGACGAACATGCTCGCCGAACTTGTTCGTTTGCGTTATCCCCTACACGGCGAACACATTTGGCGAACATTCATTTCGTGTTGATTCTTCACAGAGTAAGCATGTGCGACGCACAGTGGGTCCTGTTGGTACTAAGCAATCTCAAAATTCAGAGTCTTGTTAAAAATGCTAAAAACTGTTATAAATAGATACTAACTGCTTCTGAAAATGAAAATATTAGTAACAATGAATATAGTTCTGACTTTTAAAAATAAAAGAAAACTGCACACAATTAAAACTTCTGCATGTTTAATGAAAAAGCAATGACACAGACAACTTAAATGTACCGTAACTTGGCCGTTAGATAGAGACGAAAGATAAAACTGTGTTATAATATTTGTTATAATATTTATATTGGTTAGGCATTTTTATTTTGTTTTTATTGACAAAAATTGAAAACCGTATTTTGAGCACTATTATGTATGAAGAGGACCCACTGTGCAACGTTCACGGTAAAAATAAGATTTGCTCGCGAACATGGCCCTACACGATGAACATCGAAGCCAACGAACATGAGAAAATCGAAATTTTTCGCCAACAGCGAGCGGCTCGCGAACCAGCCCCTACACGACGAAAACATGGCGAGCACGAACAAGTTCAGCGAGCATGTTCGTCGTCTAGGGCTAGCTTGAAGCAGTGCTCAAAGTGCCCTCCTGCATTTTGAATACATGCTAGACCCCGTTTTTGGATTTCATTTTGAATGTTTATTCTCAATAACTCTTGCCTTACTTTCACTCAGCGTTGCCGCCAAAAAAAAATTTTGGTGCCACACTCTTTGAAAAAACGTGCCATTTGTGACATTTTCGTGCCATATGAAAAAAACTCAAGTTATTCTTTAAAAATAAATTTTAATTAAATACTATTACCAGCAAATAACAAACAAAAAATCACTTCGTCTATTCGTGTATAGGTATTTTCCAGAAATAGGAGTTTTTGGCAAGTTCATAATAATTAATGAGTATGTATTATGTAACTACCTATATCACATCACATGATGAGTACCTATTATTATTATTTAAAAATATAAAGGCGTTATAAAGCTTTGTTATAATAAGTTAAATAAATAAATTAGCTGGAGGTTTGAAATTTCGATAATTAATAATTTCATTATATGACATTATAGCATTAATTGTTTTGTATTACAGTCTGTTTTTGTTGCTTGTTTTAATATTATTTAGCCTTGAAAACAGTCGCCCTGCTGATGCACTTCCGTGAGGCAAACTGAGAAGAATCAACATAAATTTTGAATTATTAATGAACCTAGAACGTTTTTGAATCTTCAAGAAAAATACTATCGACTAGTCCAATCTCAAAAATTTTTCTTATTTCGCCAAAAAGAGCATCTTTCTCGCACTCTAATAGATGAGAAAATTCTGATACCAAAATATTGAAGTGAGGCAGAATACTTTGTAAATTTGGATTATTTCTTAAAAAGGTTGGGTCAATTATCTTAAACCCATTTAGGTAAAATAATGAAAAAAAAAACGTGCCATATTGAAACTTTTCGTGCCACCGTGCCACGAGAAAATTTGCGTGTCAAAATGGCACGATCGTGCCACATCGGCAACGCTGCGTTTCACTGATCCTTCGGAAATACGTTGTTTTATAGTTCAGTTAAAATTGTTATTTCAGATGAGTAAACGATTTTTTTCATTCGTCCCCATATAAAATAAAATGCACTACTGGGTCGAACGAACTTGCTCCTATGTAATAGTCTAAGAATTTCAAAAATGAATGTTATTAGAGAAAAAGTGTTCATAAGCATAAAATTAATTTCTTAAATGACTAAAACAACTTCTTTAGTAGTTGGAGGTAAAAATAGGATGCCGTGTGACTCAAGAAAATAAAAGTTTATGCAAGAACAAAAATTATAAGTCTTTGCAGTGGTTTCTTATAGAAATAAGATTTTATATAAAAAATTCTTAAAACATTTTTAAGAAAAAATTTTGGTACACCAATTTAAAGTCTTTATTATTGTTCGAATAAAAATTAGATTTACAAAAGAAAATATTGAGCCGTTTTCGAGATATTGAATTTTCCAAGAAAAAAAAATAGATTTCTTTTTAAAATTCAAAAAAAAATATGTTTCTTAAAGTTTTGAAATGTAATGTTTTTTAAACGTTTTAGAAGCTTCTCTCCAAAAAGTTCAGTAAAATCCGTTATGCCGATAATGAGAAATTCAAAATTTTTAAAAATCTTTCTATGGTAAATTTTTTTCTATTAAATTATAGATCTTAAAAATTGATCGAAAGAAAAAAAATTTAAGCAAAATTCTCGCAACCGTTTTCGAGAAAAATACGATTTTCAAAAACCATTTTTTAACATTTGTATGGAGGGTACCGTTAGTTTTGCGTAAAATGAATTTTATCGTCTCCTATGTTATAGATTATATTAAGAAACTTTTATTTATCAAGTTTTAAGAAAATCGAGCATGGGGTTTTCGAAATATTGTGTTTTCAAAAAAAAAAAATTTGAAATTTTTCTTAAAAAATTCAGAAAAATATTTTCTGAAAATTTGAATACACAATAATATTGAAACTGCTGGTATCAAAATCGGTGGTACCGTTTTTTGAGAAAATCAAAAACAAAAAAATGGTTCTAAGGGTACCAAAACTAACCATTTTCTGGAAAAAATTTTGTAACCATTACCTAGCTTTAACTGAATGAAATTTTTTGATTTTTTTTTTTTGAAATCTGTGGGACAGTTTTTGAGAAAAAAAAATTTAATAAAATTTCGAAAAAAACTCGTATGGCAGGTACCGTTATTTTTGGTCCTAAAATCAAAACCCATATCTACTAAGCTTGAAGAAAATCGGCCGAGCCGTTTAGGCTGTAGTCGAACCGAGAGACAGACAGACAGACAGAATTGCGAGACCCACTTTTTTGCTCTTCGCTATCATTGTAATGTCAACTTTGATCAAAATCTCGAGTTCGACTTTTTTACGATTGCATAACTTGCCTTATAGTACCTATAAGTCGCAAGTAAAAATCCAGTAAAGTGAGATCGGGAGATCTTGCCGGCCAGTAAATTGGTCCATTTCTGACTATCCATCGATCACCTTATTCTTCATCCAGCCAATCCTTAACTTCACGATCATAGTGGGCCGGAGCACCATCTTGTTGGAAATATGATGAAGCTAGTTGAAGCAGTGGAACATACTCCAATAGGTCTGGTAGATTATTTTGTAAGAACTCTAAATAGTTAGTAGAATTAAGTCGGGGTGGTAATTTGAGAGGCCCGATTAATTTATTTTGAATTACACCCGCTCACATATTGACACTGAATCTGTGCTGAAATGATCTTTGCCGTTTTGATTGGATTGCTCGAAGCTCATGTATGGAGATTATGGAAATTTTTAATACCATCTCTTGTGAATTGAGATTCGTCTGTCCAAAGAATTCTGTTTATAAACTGGTTGTCATCCAAGTTTCTCTCTAGCAACCAGTAACAAAATTCGAGTCTCTTTTCAAAACCATCGGGAAGCAGTTCTTGCACAGGTGTATGGTGATATAGATACATATTTTCACCATGCAGTATAATGGAAATTCTGTGTTTGGAAACATTAAACTGTAGAGCCAAGCGTCTTATGCTGATGGAAGGATCGATTTCAACAGCTGTTAGTATTCTTTCGTCAACCGAAACTCTTCTTGTGCTTGCAGCTCCCGCGGTAGGTCTTGCATTTGAAACTGATCTAGTTTCTCGAAGCCTTCGAAAGGTATTTCCAAAAACATTTCGAGAAGGAAGTCGTCTGTTGGGATTATAATAATTGCACAACCCATAAACGAATAAAATGTCTGCGTATTCTTCTCCCGTAAATTAAGGCATTAGAAAAAACCCTCTTATCCAACTGTAATTGTGATTTGTGACTTAACTTGATAATATGATGATTGAATTTGTTTTTCTATTCTTTTAAACCCCTTATTTAGTTAATTTACCCATTAAACATTCATACCCCAAATTTAACTATCCTTGAGAAGAGGTAAGGTAATTAGGGTTTTGACAGCAAGTCAAATATGCATAAGTACTCTTTTAACCCTTTTCATGAGTCCACAGTCTTAAAAATTACCTAAAAACTATCGATTTTTGGAAAACCACTCCAATTGACAAGTGCTGCATTAAAAGTAGGTAAAAAACCAAAATTCGATTTTTTTCTGTTTTAGATTTCCCCAAGTATCATTAAAGGTATGGGTTTTTGGGTGCACTTATTAATGAGGTTTTTTTATTATTGTCTTGTTCATCAGGTAAAAATAAGAAAACTTTATGTTTATTACGCATTTTTTGAAAACTATTGACCTCAAAGACAAAATTTTGCTCGGGCAGAGTTGAATTTCTGGTAACCCTAAAAACGTATCAGCTCAATTTAAACGTAATTTTAAAGGATAGTATTTCTACTAAAAAAAAGTCCAAAATCAGGTCCCTATCATTGGTACTGACAGAGAAATTGACCTTAACATGAGTCAGGGTACACCAAAGTTAACCTTTTTTTAAATCATCAAAAAGTGATGTCAAAGTTGAAAATTAGAATTTGCTGTAGAACAATTTTTTTCTTAGAATACGACCAAAAATCACATCCCAAAGTATGGCACACGAATTACCGGACACCCTGTATATACATATATAAAATTACTCTGTGTATAATCCTTCTCCTCCTAATCGGCTCAACCGATTTGGATTACATTTTTTTGTACTTTAGGGTCACCTGGATGATTTGCAACTATATTTGGAACCCGTATGTAGGTGGCGCTGTTGTCGAGTTCCTGAATATACAACTAGTCATATTGGTCAGCTAGTAATTTTTAACAAATCAAAATCTCAAAAATACATAAAATTATTGCATTTTGAAATTATCGCATACTAGGTCCACATGTATGAATTTTAAATTTTAAACTCGCACTGAAATACGAGTAGTATGTTATACCATATTTTAAGGGAAGTCTTTTTAAAAGAGAATACAAACACTTTTAGTTATTTGTCCGAAAATCTCATAAAAATAAAACCAATTTTTGGAATTTCTATAGAATCTCAGTTTTTGGAATTCAATTTCTACGCTACGATTTGTGTTGAGACTCAACTTGAACGAATTCATGTAATGAGCCATCAGAACATGAAGAACTAATCGGCATTGTACATAGTTTAAAAGAAAGTAGCAGATGTTACATTACAGATAATATTATTTAAATTATAACGAAAAAATTAACTTTTTAACTATGTATATTTTCCCCAAAAAATTATCATGTTTTTTGTATTTATTCTAGAATGTCCCAAACAAACGCAACAATCGTTCCCCCTCCAACAGCAGTAGCGGTGGCCGGTCAACAACGGTAGTTGGCAAAACTTTTTACACAGGCAATTCATACCAAGAGAAGATTCGCATACCTCACACTTTTATGGTGCACACATATGGTATTCCCACAGTGTGTCAATACTGCAAGAAGCTCCTGCGGGGATTATTCAAACAAGGACTTCAGTGCAAAGACTGTCAATACAATGCTCATAAAAAATGCATGGACAAAGTGCCACAAGACTGCACGGGTGAAGGCCTTCAACCCAATCTTCCCGCCGAGTTCAATGAAAGCAACAATGCATCAGGCGTTGGCAGGGAACGCGACACATTCTTCCGCGATGAATTCGACGACAGTGACTTCGATGACAATCCGACAACAGATTTCAGTAGGAATTCTTATAACATAAGACGACAACGAAATAACAATACTCAGGCACCTGAGCTAAATGGCTACAATGTTGGATCGCCAGCCTCAGATGCCGGTGGGGGAGGCAGTGGAGGGAGTGGGATGGGTGGAGTTGGTGGGGAACCCAGAGATCCTGCCCTTAAGGATGCCCATTCAGAATCTAGCTCTTCGTCATCGCCGAGTGCCAATATCCCATTGATGCGAATCGTACAATCAGTAAAACATACGAAAAAACGTGGCGGCCAGGCCATCAAGGAAGGTTGGCTGGTGCACTTTACTAATCTGGATAAAACAGTAAAGAGATACTTTTGGCGTTTGGAAGCGAAAACAATCACCCTTTTCATATCGGAGCAGGGCAGTAAATATCACAAAGAAATTCCTGTGAATGAAATTCTTTCGATTGATAGCAATCGAAGTGTCAACAGTGACCGGAACTACTGTTTCGAAATAAGGACAGCAAATGTTGATTATTTTGTTGGTCAAGATCCGTTGGTTGGATGCCAGAATGAGCCAGTGCGATTGCCACCAGTGGATAGTGGTATTGGAACAGATGTTGCCAAGAGTTGGGAGACTGCCCTCAAGCAAGCATTGGTGCATGTTTCAAATACACGTAAGTATAATTAATATAACTTATTAAAATAAAAACTCTTTACCATTGCTTAAACCCAAAAACCCCGAATTTTTCAAGTATTAACGTGATTTTTAAGAAAAAAAATTGGTACGCCCACTTTAAGTTTTTATTACTGTACGAATGAAAATTAAATTTCCAAAAAATACTAAGCCGTTTTTGAAATATCGTATTTTCCAAAAAAAAATATTTTTTTTTAAAAATTCGTAAGTTTTGAAATGCAATGTTTTTTACACTTTTTACAAGCATCTCTATAAAAAAAATTCATTAAAATCCGTTATGTCAATAATGAGTAATTCAAAAGCTGTAATATCTTAATTTCAATTTTTTTTATTAAATTAAAGATCGTAAGAATTAATTGAAAGAAACAATTTTTTATCAGAATTCTAGGCACCGTTTTCGAGAAAAATACGATTTCTGAAAACCATTTTTTAACATTTGTATGGTGGGTAAAATCGGTTGTAGCGTTTTTGAGAAAATCAAAAACAAAAAGAAAAAACGTGTGGGGGGAAAAATTAAAAATGATATCTACCAAGTTTAAAGAAAATCGGCCGAGCCGTTTCGGCTGTAGTCGAACCGACAGACAGACAGACAGAAAGAATTGCAAGACCCACTTTTTTGGTCTTCGCTATCATCGTAATGTCATCTTTGATCAAAATCTCGAATTCCATTTTTTTACGAGTGCATAACTTGCCTTATAGTACCTATAAGTCGCGAGTAAAAACTCTGTTTAGGCTTTTGAGTTTATTCCGTTTTCATGTCAACACCAGATCGCTATCTGAGTTTTAAGAAATATGACGTAAAAATATTCTTCTATCAAATGTCAAATTGTCAATAAGTCCCTAAAAACTGAACAATCTTTTCGGAATAAAAACATTTTACTTCTCAACATGTTTTCTCATCGTTTTTCCAATTTGTTGAAACTCTCAAAACATTATAGACTAAGAACCCGCAGCAATTTTTGGGTGTGATTGATAAAAAATAAAATGCACGACTGGGTCGCACGAACTTGCTTCTATGTAATAGTCTAAGAATTTTAAAAATGAATGTTATAAGAGAAAAACTGTTCACAATCATAAAATTAATTTTTTAAATGACTAAAACAACTTCTTTAGTGATTTGAGCTAAAAGTAGGATGCCATGTGATTCAAGCAAATATATGTATGTTTGTGCAAGAACAAAAATTTTAAGTCTTTGTAGTAGTTTCTTAAAAAAATAAGCTTTTATGTAAGAAAATTTTAAAACATTTTTAAGAAAAAATTTTGGTACGTCAATTTAAAGGTTTTATTATTGTTCGAATAAAAATTAAATTTGCAAAAAAAATATTGAGCTGTTTTCGAGATATTGAATTTTCCAAAAAAAAATAGATTTTTTTTTTTTTTTCAAAATTCAAAAAAAAAATATTTTTCTTAAAGTTTTGAAATGCAATGTTTTTTAAACTTTTTAGAAGCTTCTCTCTAAAAAATGTCATTAAAATTATGCTGATAATGAGAAATTCAAAATTTTAAAAAATCGTTCTATGGTAGGTACAGTCAGTAATATCTTGTTTTCAATTTTTTTTTATTAAATTGTAGATCTTAAAAATTAATTAAAAGAAAAAAAATATAAGCAAAATTCTCTGAACCGTTTTCGAGAAAAGTACGATTTTCGAAAACCATTTTTTAACATTTGTATGGAGGGTACCGTTATTTTTAGATAAAAAAAATTTCTTTTTCTCATATCTTGTAGATTATATTAAAAAACTTTTATTCATCAAGTTTTCAAAAAATCGAGCATGGGGTTTTCGAAATAGTGAGTTTTCAAAAAAAAATTTTGAAATTTTTTTTAAAAATCCAAACAAATATTTTTTGAAAATTTTAATTCACAATAATATTCAAACTATTGGGGACCTTTAGCAGAAAAAAAATTATCAAAATCCGTCGCGTCGTTTTTGAGAAAATCAAAAACCAAAAAAATAGTTCCAAGGGGAGTACCAAAAATAACAATTTTTTGGAAAATTTTTTTCAACCATTACCTAGCTTTAACTCAATGAAATTTTTTTATTTTTTTAAGAAAATGTGTGGGACAGTTTTTGAGAAAAAAAAAATATTTTTAAAATTTCGAAAAAAAATTGTATTGCACGTACCGTTATTTTTGGTCATAAAAAGAAAAAGAAAAAAACGTCCGGGGGGAAAAATTAAAACCCATATCTACCAAGTTTGAAGAAAAAAAGACGTTCACATTTGTAAATAATTACTAAAGGCCTATCTAATTATGCTAATTATTTTTTGTTATCAATCACACCCAAAAATTGCTGTGGGCTCTCGGTCTCTCTTCTCGAGTCTCTCAAAATTAAACGTTTGCTTCAAAGATGATCTCTTCATTCGACGCAAATCTCTTGCATTCGAGACATTTCTTCATGTTTGAAGGCAAGAAATGCTGAAGAAAATGCTGGATGAGGGAGGAGTTAATTTCCTAACTCTTGCAATTACGACTGTAGCTTTGTGCGCCGATGCGTTGTCTTGGTGGAAAAGAGCTTTTTTCTCTGCCACATCAGGCCGTTTTCGTTTTTAATCGGCTTTGATTCAATTCAGCAGCTCTACATTATATAATAAATGCTTTGATGTACCAGGAGAATTCCATTGTTTCGACTGTTCCTTGTTTCATCGACGTTTACGAAACGGCTCAAAACTTGGTCGATTATTTCTTGAACATCACCAAACACTATTTAGAAGTTATCAAACGATTGCGTTTGTCGTCGATTGTGAGCAAACGCGGCACCCATCTTTCTGAAAGATTTTTATGACCAAATACTAATGTAAAATCGAAATCACTGATCATGTAATATGCCTATGGCCTTGATCTTCAACTATCAAACCGTGGATTTTATCGACCATTTCTGGTGTAGTGACCTCAATTGGGCGATAAAAACGTTCGGTGCCAATTGAGAAACCCTTTGTTATCAATATTTTTTGTCAGATTCACCAGTACCCATTAGCACACTCGACTATCACCGGACGATTTAGTTTTGACTATAAATCTATCATTGAAAATCACTATTCAGATACAGATTCACTTATTCAGATTCATATTCACTTATCTAATATTAATATTTTTTTCTTTTGACTTTTATATTTTTTAGAATGTTGTGAGTCAGAGGAGAATGTCCAAGACATGGGCCAATTGTATCAAATCTTCCCGGACGAAGTTCTTGGATCAGGTCAATTCGGTGTTGTCTATGGTGGAGTTCATAAGAAAACTCGAAGGGAAGTTGCAATCAAAGTAATTGACAAACTGAGATTTCCCACCAAACAAGAAGCCCAACTTAAAAATGAAGTTGCTATCCTCCAGGTTTGTATTTGAAAAATAACAATTTCTTTAAAAAGCATTTACTATTTAAATAAAATTTGAGTGCAAAATGTCATAAGTTGTGGTATTTTGTCAATTGTATAATTCCCACTTGAATAATCCAAAGAATAAACTAACTACTCACTTTTCTTCTTTTTTATTTAACAGAACATTTCACACTGTGGTGTTGTGAATCTCGAAAGAATGTTTGAAACTCCTGAAAGAATATTCGTAGTTATGGAAAAACTGAAAGGCGACATGCTGGAAATGATCTTATCTAGCGAACGAGGGCGGCTTTCTGAGCGAGTGACCAAATTCCTCATCACACAAATTCTCATAGCATTGAAGCATTTGCATAGTAAAAATATTGTCCATTGTGACTTGAAGCCTGAAAATGTTCTTCTCTCATCGGATGCTGAGTTTCCACAAGTGAAACTTTGTGACTTCGGTTATGCAAGAATTATTGGTGAGAAGTCATTTAGACGATCTGTAGTTGGTACTCCTGCTTATTTAGGTAAAACAAAACAAAGATTTTGCGATTTGAACAAACAAACACTAATTTAATATTTATGTATATATTTTTTTAATATAGCTCCTGAAGTCCTTCGGAATAAAGGTTATAATCGCTCCTTAGACATGTGGAGTGTAGGTGTAATCATTTATGTGAGTTTGAGTGGAACATTCCCATTTAATGAGGAAGAGGATATTAATGACCAAATTCAAAATGCTGCATTCATGTACCCACCTAATCCTTGGAAGGAGATCTCATCAAATGGTATGTTTAATTTATTTATACAAAATGACTGCTTTGTTTAAATAGAAATCCAAAATATAATATGAGGTACATATATCATGCAATCGCCCCATAGGCAAGACCCATTATTACATGTGGAGCGGTTGGATGATATAAGAGAATCGAACTAGCAACAACTAGTAAATCACTAGAAAAAGTTCAAAGGCTCGCATGCATATGCCTTACTTAAGCAATGAGAAGTTTCCCTGCTGCAGAAGAATATTTTATTCCTCACCTAACCCCTATACATTTGATAGTGGGAAGTGCAGCACAGGGAGCTATCCTAAGATTCGCCAGGAAGAGAACTGGGAGCGGTAAATGCACATGACTTAGAGGTAGACTTTCCAGGTCGTCAGTATAAAGTTTACTTGACATCCCAAGGGATGGTATGATTCAAAAATATAACTTCGAGAAAAACTTCAAGAAAGGGTGGGTAGACGAAGCAGTGAACTACTCTCGAATTTTTTGATCGAACTTTCTCTGCATTTTTCAAGCATAGCAAAATGTGCCGGACGAAATATCAAAAGGAACTATCGAAACCAAATCATTGTTATTATTTCAGATAGCCAAGCGGCACTTATGTTAGGTTAGGTTAGGTGGGGTGATGATGCGGCAAGCCGTATAACCTCACTAGGATCTCAACGGGTCCATTGTGGTTCCCAGAGTATAGGTAATGTAGGGATGGGAAGGATTTAATGGAAGAGTATTGGATATGGGGTGCCTCGCTGAACCATCTTAATTTCCGAATGAAGTTAAGGATGCTTTTTAGTTGTAAAAATGAGACGTCACTCAGTTCGTCGAAAAAAAATATTCTCCGAGGGCATCTTTTCTAGTTGATAGCATAAGTCAGATGTACGGATGCCCATTCTGCTCATGTGGGTTCCCATTGAGTTATGACCTGTAAGGATTCCAATCAAGAGAGACATTTGAAGTCTGCTAAGCTTCAGTAGATACCCTGGGGCCAAATTACCGCATCAGTTTTCGAGTAATACTTGACTGAATTATGTGAGTTTGGCATTACCGCTTTCGTCATCGAGCAATCGATTACCCTAATTTGACATTTTCATTCGAGCACTGTTGGGACTCACTCACTCGGTCACTGAAGCGGTAACTTGGGTCCTGTTTTCTTCTTTGAAATATCTGGCCAAAGATTCCTTGAAACCAGAGAGAAGTCAATTGTTCACAATCTGTCATTTACGGTCGTAAGGAAACTTTGGTGAATTTTATATTTTTCCTGTTCCATTAGCATAAGTACTCAGAGTACAAATTAGCTCGGTTCGACTTAGCGACTTATCGAAGGGTGACTGAATTTGTTTCGCCGAGCAATCTTAGTTCACTATGGCAACGAGCAACCGTTTTTGATTTCGTTACAATAGTCGAAAAGGCTCCGATTGCCGCCAGACTATCTTTGAAGGTATCAATGTTCTTGTCCATCAGTTCACACGTGGAAAGATATTTTCCAGCCTCGCAAACTGTAAGCACTTCCGCTTGGAAAACGCTGAAAAAGTTTCGGAGCTTTAATGGTCTATTTATAGGTGGGTTGTCTGGCCACCAAACCAAACAGGCATACGTCAGGAGTCTGATGATCGGCTTGGCAACCGTGAAATAGCTATAACTTCAGCCAAATAAGAACCCACTTGGTGGTAGTTCATTAACTTGAATGAATGTTGTTGTAATATTCAAAAATTCATAAATATTTTTTCTATAATAAACTCATTTCCATATAAAACAACGTGAGGTGTAAATGAAAGGTTTGGGATGATTATTTTGCGTGTTGTAAAAAGGTGTTAATTCAATTTTAGTTTATATGATCTCCTGTCAAATTAGACCCTTGGCAATATGAACAAAGATTAATTAAAACGGTAACTTTAACAACCCATATCTGTGTAGCTTATATGATTTTTTTTTACTAAGCCCACGGTAATGTTACGCTTACACCCGAACCCCGATAAATAAATTTACCACACTAAAGCTGTGAGTCTATTGAGTTTACATGATCCCATGTTAATTCAAACTTGTAAATTTCACGCTTGCATGTGCACCAGAATGTGCATTTTCACTTGCCTTTAGATCCTAGAGGGCTTAGAGATTTACTTTTTACTATTTTCAACTATTCCTGTGTGATACAAATTGAAGTTGGCAGGAATCGAGGTGGGATACTCATTCATAGAAACTTCAAATGAAATATGTACATATGTATGTAGATAAAATAACAAAATTTGCACAACGAACGATGTTCGGCTTATTACAAAAAGTTGTTTAAAAAAATCTTAAACACGTATACTTACATACATAGGTCTCGATTATTTGTTTTAGTCGATTTATATTTTGCAAAATATTAAAAAAAATGTATTTTTAATTTTACAGCAATCGATTTGATCAACAATCTCCTTCAAGTCAAACAACGCAAACGATACACGGTAGACAAAAGTTTGCAACACTATTGGCTTCAAGACAAACAGACTTATCACGATTTGCGTTGTCTGGAAACTCAAGTTGGTCCACGTTATTTAACACATGAAGCGGATGACATTAGATGGGCTAGCAGCGGTGACCTTTGACCTGAGCCGTCGTCTTGACATCAAAGAATGGAAACCTGTAGCTGTAACAGCTTGCCGGGAACACCAAAATACGAGGCGATCAGTGATAAAGCCCTCAAATGGGTGCGAGGGCGTCTCTGTCGTCATGTTAAATAAATTTAAATACATTTTTAAAAAAATTAAAAAGAAAAAGATAATCTATCGAACGTAATGACACTCAATTAATCTTATATTGTAGTTAGTTTATTATAAGCTTTTATAGTTTAAATTATTATTTTTTATTTACTCCTCCTCCTCTTCCGAAATAAGAATATAAAAAAAAAAGAACTTTCTCAATGTTTTAATGTATTAATATTTTTTTTTCCAAATGCATATTAGAATAAAAACATTTAAAAGGCTTATTGTTAAAAATGCTTACACATATTAAAATGATGCTGATGCTTTTATTTACAAATAAATTCAAAAAAAATCTTGACCTAATACTCATTTTGATTACACAATACACACTGAACAATAAGAGTATAATTTATGTGTCTTACTAATTTTAAGTTTTGATTTATTTATTAGTTTGTTTATCAAACGGTGGCGAGAGAACGATTATAATTACGAGGACGGTCCGATAAGTACTTAGCCTAAAAAATAAAAACAAACTTTTTGGAAAAGTGGCGATTTATTTCTCAACATAGTCTCCTTTAAGCTCGATAAACTTGATCCAGCGATGCTCCAACTTCTTTAACTCATCCGAAAAATAGGTTTTCTCGAGGTCTGCAAATTAGTCCTCCGTGGTGGCATGACCTCATTCGACTCAAATTTCTGCCCGGCGAGTGATTTTTTCAAGTTTTGCAAACAAAAAGAAGTCGCACGGAGCCAAATCTGGAGAATACGGTGGATGGGTCAGCAGTTCGTAGTGCAAGTCGACCAATTTGGCCTTTGGTCTCAGGTTTGTGCTTGTTGTCCGTAGTGAGTAAATGCGGCACCCATCGCGCCGACAGCTTTCTCATGTCCAAATTGTCATGGAGGATATGACCCACGCGGTCTTTTGAGATGCCTACTGTTTCACCTATCTCGCGCACCTTCAATCGGACATCGGTGGCGGTCTGTCAATATGAGATCGTGGATTTTTGACAAGTTATCCTCCGTGGCAGCCATTTTCGTGGCACCTGGCCGGGGCTCATCAAAAACCGATGTGCGACCAATTTTTGGCGGTCGCCTTCTAAGGAGAAGAATCACCGTACACAGCATCCAAGCGCTCTTTGATTTCGCTGTCCGATTTCCGTTCCAAAAACAAGAATCGAAACACTGACCGATATTGCTCTTTTTTCATTTTTCTAAAATTCACGGACAAGCTGGCTTCCACACGTGGTCAAAATAAAAACGACGAGTCCGATTCGGCTGAAATTCTGACAGTAGACGTCTAAGAGAATGTACGATAGTAAATCTCTCTTGCGATACTGGCACCATCGGGCGGTGAGGTAAGAAGATATGTCATCAAAATCTTAATGGCTGACAACCCAAAAACTTTTAAAGGCTTTTTTAACCAGAAAGAAAAACAGTCACGATCGGTAGTCTGTTGTTTTGAGTTTTGATTTTTCGACTGCAGCACCCGATGTTGCTCGAACAGAAGTGTGGGTCTTCTTCATAAAACAACTTATTCATTATGGTTTTGAATACTTTAGCTCTTTATGTGGATTTGCAAGATACAGTTAATAATTGACAGCTAATTTGACAGATGTAGCTTCAATAATAGGTTTCTTCGTTGAGCTCTAAAATTACCCTGGGATCACCCTTAATAGTTTTTTGAAAACCCTGAACTCACACTGGTGAATAAATTCTGTGTTTTTTTTAAGAACTGGAGTCGTCCTGAATTCGCCCTGAAATAGATTTCAGTATTTTGCTGTGGCGAGCTCAGATAACGACCAAACTGTCAAAAGTCACATGAGATTTCATATCTATTTTCTTTGTTGTCATTCGTCGATTCGCATGTTGCATGTCATTGTTTATTTTTGCAATTAAATGTTTGTTGTACTCATCATCCAGAATTGTTTTTGTTAATTTTTAAATTTAAAGTTTTATAAAAACAGAGAATTATTTGTTTTTTTTTTTTGCTTTTATGTTTCAACAAAACAATTGGCATTCCTTGGGTTTCTTTGAAAACTGAGTTTTTTTTGACAGCTCTTAGGGTTGTCATGAAAACCTGGGTCAAAATTTTAACGAACGAACCTAATATGGACGCAATGACCAAAGTTTAAAAATCCCTATTGGAAAACCCTTGACAAGTACCTACATATGTGCATTGTCTTATCTAGAGAAACAAGGAGGAATTTTACTGAAACACCAGAAAATTTTATTTGAGAGAAAATTCTCTTATTTAACTCTTGCATATACAAATATGCGAATGGTGGGTAAAGCAATAAAATTGCAAAAAAAATAAAATACACGACTGAATCGCACGAACTTGCTCTATGTAAAAGTACTTTGGAATTTGAGATACATTTTATATATATAAAAAATGGATTTAATGAGATAATAATGTTCAAATGCACAAACTTGCCGTCTGATTTCTAGAAAAGTATGAATTTATGCAAACAAACTTTAAAAAATCGTTTTATTATTAAATAAATTTTTATACATAGATATAAGAAATTTCTTTAAAATTTTTCAAGAAAAAAATGTGGGATGCGAATTTTAAGTATTTAATAATATTGATTTTAGGAAATAATTTAAAAAAATAATCGTTCATAGGTTTTGAAGACATTGATTTTTCAAAAAAAATTTTTTTTCAAAAAAACCCAACAAATAATTTTTCGAATATTTTTATATACAATATTATTTTAAACTTAAGGGAGCTCCTGGTGAAAATTTTTGGCTAAAATCGTTAGAGCCGTTGGTGAGAAATTTAAAAATCAAAAAAACGGTTCTATGACAGGTACCCCTAATACCATTTCCCCCCAAATTTTTTTGAGCAAAATATAGACCATGTCCAAAATATCACACCTAATTTTTCTTATCAAAATCGTTAGAGCCGTTTTCGAGATAAATAAGATTTTGCATTACGAGTGTATGGGGGGTACCGTTAGTTTTGGAGCTAAAAAAAATTTTAATTTCTCCTCTAGGGAATCACCGAAGACCCTTAACTACCGAGTTTGAAAAAAATTCCTCCAGTAGTTTAGGCTGTAGTTCGAGGTACAGACATACAGACAGACAGACGGAATTTCCGGACCAACTTTTTTCGTCTTCGCTATCATCGTAATGTCAACTTTGATCAAAATCTCGAGTTCGATTTTTTTTTCCAAATGCAGAACTTGCCCTATAGTACCTATATCGCAAGTAAAAATAAATTTGGTGGTGCAACAGCTCGAAGTGAACCAGGACCTAGTGACTTACAACTCTCAACCATTCATGTGCACGTGTTAACAGGAACGGAGGGGACCTACAATTTTCTGCCGATTCCGAACGGCTAATGATCAGCACTTTCCATGACAAGAGATACTCTTGGAGAATTTGTCAATTTCTCGCAAGAGGCAGTACACCAATGAAGAAAACTTTCTGGCAGCGTCTGAGAATCGAACTCGAGACCTTCCGCATGACAGTCCAACGCACTAACCATTATGCCAAGGGGTACTACAACAAAATTGCAACTTAATCTAAAAACAATGAAAGTTTGAGATGCTTAGGTTGTGTATCTACTGATTACAGTCATTGAATTTCTTGCACACGCTTCTATACTTTATCATTTGAATTTCTTAATTTTGAACACATATTATATTCATAAATATTAATAAATGTGTTTGCTTCCAAAAGTAATATTTAACAAAGTTTGTACTGATCTACATACATACATCTTTACCATTTCAGAGAATTTGGATTATTTTTTTAATTTAAAAAATTCTTTTTAACTTTAATTATTGTTTTAATATTAGATATCGCATTAATGAATGCGAGAATAACTCAAATACGGATAAATTACTTATAACAAAACGTCAAAATCCTATTTCCGTTATACGCATTTTTTTCCCAAAACAATCACTTAAAACATCAAAGGTACGAATTTTAAACGTTGGAACCGATTTCAAGAAAATTAAAAAAAAATGTATGATAATTACCGTGAGACAAAACAAAAATCCGAAGTTTCTCCTCTAGTTTGTCACATAAAAATTATATGTACCAAATTTGAAGCATATCGGCTCACTTAAAAACACAAATGCACGTTGGAGGCCTTCCTAATCCTCGTTGTATTAGGTTTGGTTAAAACATCTAAATTTTTTTTACACGAGTAGGTACCTTGTATTCGTAGTTTTTAATGTCCTCAAAAATGGATAGACCCACTTAAAACAATTCGCTTTTTATCGTTCGACCAAAAATTCTATAGATCATTGGATACTATAAAAGAATTAAGCTATTCCTTGATTACATACATATGTACCAAGTACATACGTACATCGTACATACATATATACATGCACAAGAATTAATTTAAACTTGTTTAAAGTTTAACAGTGCTCTGAGAGCAGATTTTAGCATTGGATCATTTTTTTTTTGCTTGCTTGCTAGTATTCTGATTTCTGACATTCTGTCTCCGAAAAGTCATTATGCAGTATTATACCGACTTTGGCTATAGAGTAAAGCCTGCTTTATGTTGTTACAATAGAATGCTTCATGCTCTTCATTAGTGATGTTGATGCTCTATACAAGTTATTTACTTAGATTAAACCTTATAGGCGTTTTTCTTTTTTAGTTCAGTTTAGAGCTCCGAACAGAGTCCGAGCATGTCGAGCATGTTCTGAACATCCTCTGAACCAAGCGTGCTCTGAGCGCTCTGAGTATTTTTTTGAAACACACCTGAACACTTAGCTGTCGCCATTTTTTTTTTAATTTCCATCTATCAAATGCTTGTGTTAAGCATTTTACTCTGTCTGCTCAGTTATTTTATTCTGAGCCCATAGAGCGCACTCTGAACATACTCAGAACATGCTCAGAACAAAAAAAGAAACACATTTCGAAACTCTGAACGCTCTGAACTAAAATGTACTGCTTTTACGCGGAAGCGATTTTTAATCCTAATTTTTTTTTTTTGGAGTCATCTTCCGCCTTATGTAACCCCGCCACTACACACGTCTCTCTCCAACGGGCTTAAAAATCGCAAGGTAATATTGCTTCGTTTAAAAGCCGTCAAAGAAACACAATTTATTTTTTGTCAACTCAGGCTCTGTTCTGAACTAAAAAAGAAAAACGCCTTATATAAGAGTATCCTTGACAGTTCGTTCGGCTCCTTTTTACTTACATTAATATTTTGTATTAGAATATGTGAATACATAATAAATGCATGTTTTAAAGTTTGATAGCTTTTTGTGCATTGAGATTTCTGAGTGCAATTTCATTTTCATCTGACATGTTTATATTTTAACTCGAAATATTACAACGCCCCCAAGATAATTAGTTTTAGTTAATAGAAGCAGCAATAAATCAACCTGAAAACTCAATGCTGTTTACTGTCGCTTAAGCATAACCCTCCCTCAATGCCACTATCCGTGGATGGCACTTGCATCGAGGAAACTGAACAGCTTTCAGTACTCGGTATGTGTATCACAGACCACCTTTTGTGGAACGATCACATATATGATGTCGCCAAAAACGCTGCTAAGTGTTTAGGTTTTCTCCGCCGATGCAAGAAGTTTTTTACCCCTTCTGATCTGATAGGTGACACTTGTCTAACTCAAACATTTGAATCTCTCGAGCACCGCCGCAATGTTTCATGCCTATCATTATTTTATCGGTATTTTCATAAACAGTGCTCTAGTGAAATAGCCAGTTGCATTTCTCCCCTCAAACAATTCAACCGTAATACTCGTACTTCTAAGAATGCTCATCAGTTTACCCTTGAGCCCAATTTCGGACGTACTCTCAAGTACAGAGATTCTTTTTTTAGCCGCACTACACGAATGTGGAATGCTTTAGCCGGCTTAATGTTTCCCACTCATTGCAATGTGCAGACATTCAAAATCAATGTGCATCGGTATCTCCTTTCTCATCCTATCCTACTTTCCTAATTGCTCGCACTGTGTTTAACATTATAAGGGTATTCATAACCCCTTGAGTGCGCGTATAATATAAAAAAAAAATTACTTTCGTTAAACTAATTCTGTGGAGCTTTGAGAAGATTCAGTTATTCTTATCACACCAAATATAAGTCATATTATTTGTTTTTTTTTTTTTAAATATCTTAAATTTTCTCCATTTTTCTAGACAAAACTAAATCTTTCTCATAGAGCTCCGGTATCACTACATAAAAAGTCACTTCATCAACGATTTTTGCTGCTTGGAAGCTACTTTAAAGGTCCTTAATAGTCAAATTTGAAGATGTTCGTTAACAATCGTTAACATTGTTAAGTAGCACATTTATAGAGCAAGCAAAACACTTTTAAAGATAATAGAGTCTTAAACTGTTGTAAAAAGCCAAAATAGAGATACACTATATTGTCTATCAGTAGCTACAACTAATATTAAAATACTGCTAAACTAAGGTATTTAGGAACATTTAACTTACTAGAATCTCCAACGATGTTACTTGGGTATGAACATACATACATGCTTTTTTGAATTAAATCGGAATTAGCGGGTGAATTGATACAAGACTCCCCTTAGAAATTGTCCAGCCTCATGAACATCCATATAATTCATATAAAATACCATGACTTTTTCAATATGTGTCTCCCGAAAAAGTAGCGAATGATGTTGATGTTTTCGGTCAATATATTGATTCAAAATGGATAATCACAACTTCAGTGCAGTAGAGTTGACCATGACAGTTTTTTTCATATCTAATCTGCTTCTTCCTCTACTTTCTCCTGCACCTCAAAACTTCCCTATTTCCTTCTATTTCCAAAATAAACGTTTACAGCCGTATTAATAAAAAAACGCTTATTCCACCTATGTATATTCCATGGTTTTGCTAAACCGTGGAATAGGAGTTAGGCAACAAACTTATGCTCTTCCCTTTGAGGTTTATGCTCTAACTGACACGAATCTGATCTTTAGTATTAACGCTGAGTCATTGTTGCCATCTTCTTTTAATGTTTATCGCGATGACGATCATAACCGACCCACTGATAATTTGCCTTGTCGAGTTGTACTACCAGCAACCCAAAACACACAAGACTCATCCCTAATTGCCACATCTTCTTCCCCAAATATCGACTACGTTTCAATAAAGATACTAGAAAAAAATATTCTGGCCTAGCGAGGTATCCGTTCGGAGCGGAAAATTGTCCGCAACGCATACTTTGTCAGAGGCTCACATTGCTTTCGAGGTATAATGATACACAAAGGCGTTGGCACAATTTGTTCCGCGAAGAATTTGTATCGGACGAAATCGGAAAAACAATTGCATTAAGCTGTCAAAAATTTCACAAATAAAGCACTTGATCGCACTTCAACGCAGTTCGCCGGGTGCGTTAAAATAAATGTCGGAGAAAAATTCCGAACAGCTGTTCGGAAGAATACATACCTCGAAGCAAAAATCCTCCGAATCGTACAAAATCGGAGAATTTTCCGCTCCGAACGGATACCTCGCTAGGGCCGATTGCCTTTTTCTAGAAAAATACGATTTTCGAAAACTTTTTTTTAAACTTTTCTACTACAGGTACCGTTATTTTTAGATAAAATTATTTTTTTTTACAATCTTGTAGATTGTATTGAAAACTTCTTAATAATCAAGTTTTAAAAAAATCTTTAAGTTTTTTTTAAATTTCGAAAATTTGAATACACAATACTATTCAAACTTTTGGGAGCTTTAGCATAAAAAAATGATTAAAATTGGATTCTTGAGAAAATAAAATTTTTATCTGTAGAACAGTTTCTGATAAAAAATAAAATGCACGACTAGGTCGCACGAACTTGCTCCTATGTAATAGACTAGGAATTTCAAATACGAATGTTATTAAAGAAAACTGTTCATAAGGATAAAATGAATTTTTTAAATTCTTTTAGTAGTAAGAGATTAAAACAAAATGCTATGCAAATTTATGCAAGAACAAAAATTATAAGTCGTTGTAGTGGTTCCTTAAAAAATACGCTTTTATGTACAAAATTTTAAAAACCTTTTTAAGGAAAAATTTTGGTACGCCATCCTTAAGTTTTTATTATTGTACGAATAAGAGTGTAATTTCCAAAAAAAAATACCAAGCCGTTCTTGAGATATCGAATTTTTCAAAAAAAAAAAAACTTTTTTTTTTAAGTTTTGAAATGTAATGGTTTTCAAACTTTTTAGGAGCTTCTTTATAAAAAATTTCATTAAAATCCGTTATGCTGATAATGAGAAATTCAAAATTCGAAAAAATCGTTCTATGGTAGGTACAGTCAGTAATATCTAGATTTCAATTTTTTTTATTAAATTATAGATCGTAAAAATTTATTAAAAGAAAAAAAATTTTAGCAAAATTCTCGGAACCGTTTTCGAGAAAAATACGATTTTCGAAAACCATTTTTTAAAATTTGTATGGAAGGTACCGTTAGTTTTAGATAAAACAAAATTTTTTTTCTCAAATCTTGTAGGTTATGTTAAAAAACTTTTTTTTGTCAAGTTTGAAAAAAATCGATATAGGGATTTTCGAAATATTGAGTTTCCAAAAAAAATTTTGAATATTTTTTTAAAAATCCAAAAAATTAAAAAATGAAAATTATGAAAAATATGTAATAATGTTCAAACTTTGGAGAAGCTTTAGCATAAAAAAAATAATTTAAATCGGCTGTATCGTTTTCGAGAAAATCGAAAACAAAAAAAAATGAATCCAGTGGGTCTACCAAAAATAACAATTTTTTGGAAATTTTTTTTCAACCATTAGTTAGTTTTAACTGAATGAAATTTTTCAAATTTTTTTTAAAAAAACCTGGGGGGTTATTATGAAAAACGATACTCGTTAAAAATAAGGCGTATTCGTTAAATTGCGATTAGGAAAAACGATTGCAGTAGCACTTAATCGTCAAATTGCGATTAAGAAAAACGAGAATCGTAAAAATGACGATAATCGTATTTTAATTTACGAGTGCCTTCAGCTCTCGTTCAGCTTTCGTTTTGGCGGTAGTTGTCAAATGTCATTTATTTTTTTATTTTTGGTTGGTTGGTTTTTGTTTTGTTAAGTGAGCAAAAAAATGTAAGTAAATAATAAATAAAATTGTGAAAAACATAAAAATAAGTTATTTCTAACCTTCTAGGCCTACAAGTAATGCTAAAAATTATCATTTTTCGTTTTTGCCTGGCAACTTTTTTTGCTTTCTATTTTCGTATCTTGTAATCGCTCTTCGCCATTACTTTCGTTTCTTCGAGTTTCGTTTTTTCTGCCGTTCGTTTCGTAATTCATAATAAGGGCCCTGTGGGACAGTTTTTGAGAAAAAAAAATATTTATAAAATTTCGAAAAAAAATCTTATGGCAGGTACCGTTATTTTTGGTCATAAAAAAAAAAAAGAAAAAAACGTCTGGGGGGAAAAAATTAAAACCCATATCTACCAAGTTTGAAGAAAATCGGCCGAGCCGTTTAGGCTGTAATCGAACCGACAGACAGACAGAATTGCGAGACCCACTTTTTTGGTCTTCGTTATCATCGTAATGTCAACTTTGATCAAAATCTCGAGTTCAATTTTTTTTTACGAATGATGCATAACTTGCCTTATAGTACTTACCTATAAGTCGCAAGTAAAAATTATAAAATTTCAAAAAAATCGTATGATAGGTACCGAAATCGCCGAGCCGAGAAGGCCTTCTGTGTATAGAAGGGAAAATTTTCAAGCTGATAAAATTCGGGTTCCCAGGATTTCTGGTAAATTTAATCAAATATTTTCTAACAAATAAAGTCTTTTTTCTACAGGTTCTTAACGAAAAATCAGGACAGAAGTACCACAAAGATCTAAGCTAGGACCATTTCTTTTCAGCATTTATTCTGCACATTAACCACTAGAAGCGAGAACAAAATTATGTGCCGATGACTCCATCACATATAAAACGCCTCAGTCACTATGAATTGCCGCTCTTAGGGTGCAAGATCACATCACCAACTTATGGAAATGGGAGTTAAAGATTAATGCAAGTAAAACGGAATTTATTTGCTTCCGGCCACCATAAACAAGAACAAGAGCTTGAAGGAGAATTGCAGCTATAAGTCAAAATTTTACTATCAGTCTGCTAGACAGCACTGTTATTCAGACCAAAAACACCTTCATATACTTTAGCATAAACTTCACAAACAAAATAAACTTGAAGAAGTATGACATGACAATTCTGAAACTTTTCCTTCCTTCGTACGGCTGTCCCGTTAAGTTCATCATATTTTCATCTGCAATGGATAAGGCGTAATACCCATTGACTAGCATATATTGGAACTAACCACCAACATTCTGAAGAACCTCTAAGGATCTCAAGCCCAGAGCTAGAGGAACAACAAGATATATCTTGGCCAGATATACATATATATATTGATTTCAAATTTTTCTATTGCATTATACATATACCGCAAAAATTAAGCGAAAAAGAAAAACTTGTATCAAAATTCTAGGTGCTGTTTTCCAAAACAATAGGATTTTCAAAAAGCATTTTTCAACGTTTGTACAGAGGATACTGTAAATTAAAAAAATTACTTTTTTTTCCTACATCTGGTAGATAATATTTAAAAACTGTGAATTATCAAGTTTTAAAAAATTAATCTTGTGGTTTTCCTAAAAATTATTCTTTACTGTCTTAGAAGATTTAGAATACAAAAAATTGATCAAAATTCGTTTTTTGAGAAAATGGAAAATCAATGGGAAGTACCTACAATTTTTGAGAAAAAACATATTTCCTAAAATTTCTAAAAAGAATAATGGCAGGTACCGTTATTTTTGCTCTTAAGAAAAGAACATGTGGGGGAATTTAAAAATGATATCCAACAAGTTCAAAGAAAATCGACCTGACAGACATACAGACGTGAGCCACTTTTTTCGTTTTCTCTATCATCATAATGTCAAATTTGACCAAAACATCGATTTCATTTTTTGTTTTCTAATGCAAAGCAGTTACAAATGCCTTTTGTAACTGTACGTTATAAGTATGTATGTAGTTTAACACATTTCTTCATTAGACGTATGATTTTCTTTTAATTTCAAAAAAAAAACATTTCAAATCACTTAAATCATTTCATTTATGTATGTAGAACGAAAAATGTTAAATACGAAGCATTGAAGCCAAATATGTTTGTGTCAAATAAAGTTTAGCTCAAATAAAACTTTAGCATAGATATGAAATTACCTATGTTCATCTTCATATCCTTTGCCGCTTTGTGAAAAATATATATCTACGTACATATGTATGAACATATGTACATACATATGTATGTGAACTATAATATTTACAACTTGAAAAAATAATTCAAAAAACATTTATAAAAGCTTTAATGCTGCGAGAACAATGAAATTTAAATGTTATTTTGTAACCTATTTTATTAAAAATATTTACAATAGGTATTTACATATATTTTATTTAAAATAGATTTTATCTACGAAAAATTATTATTATACATTTATGAAATAAATAACCTGATTAGTTTGAACTCTATTTTGTTAATAAATATGCATTTATAAATTAAACTGAAAGTGTGTTATTATTTAAACTACAGGACGAGTTATGTTGACTTTAAGGTAATGGGAATTGGCACAAAGACCTGCGACTTAAGAAAACTTTACAAGAAGTAAGTTTACCTTTATTTCAGTATCTTTTTTACTTTTTAGCACATCCAATTGATTTTATTTAAAATAATCCAATCTTGTCTTTTATTTAAATGTTGCTTAGGCCTTCCGAAAGAGCTAAAAAATAAATTGAATAATTTTGCTTAAAACTAAAAAGCATCAATTATTTCTTTCTATTTGTAAATCTTTCCGAAAGTAATTTCAAGAACCTTATCCAATCCAACCTGATTGCTCCTTAACACCTCTACAGCTACACCCATGCTCTCTGAATTATGTAAAAGCAAAAAATTGGAACAATGAAGTAAACTCGTAATTTATTTATTTATTCAATATTAAATATATCATATATATGTACATATACCCACTCTTGTCTTACAAACTAGTTCTATAAATTGAATGAAAAATCAGGATCTGAGGAGCTTTTCCTATTTGGGAATATGTAATTCAGCTATTTCTTGGAAAAAATTCTACGATCCTCCAACATTTCCATGCTCTTCTCAACTTATCTATCCAAATATTTGACATCCTGGACCTCTGGACTTTTTGAAATCTCTTATCAAACAAGAACTTCGAAATTTTATGATCTTATGCAGTTTATTGCTGTTCGAAATTTGGCACCGAATAGAAAGTGTCTGCCCGAAAGCAGTACAATTCGATTTTTCAAAACAAGATCAATTAATTAAAGATCAGACCCAAAATTAGCTGATTTATGTTGGATAGTCAGTAACATTGCAAACTGTTGATCGCATTATAAATATTCGAACTTTTTTTAGGCTTAGTAGATACTGGCCTAGGTTGAAGCGTCTAAATTGTTTTTAAATCTTTGATACAAAATATTAGTTGAATTAGTATGAAACTAGGTTAAAACAACGATTTTGCAAATTTTAATCGAATATAGCATCATTCTTTCTCTACCCTTTTATTAAAGTTAATCAAATACTTATATTTAATTTTTTCAGTATCGTGCTATTTACAAACGTTGTTTTAGGTGTATTCACAAGCAATTTATTAAGAAAATTAATTTAGTACGATACTAGTTAGAAAATGTTTAAAATTAAGAATGAGTTAGTAAACTACTTTAAAGTTAGCAAATTGTTAAATATGTAATATCATACTAAGACCTTAATAATAGGCTGTTTAAAATCTTGCGCCAGGCTGTTTAAAATTTAAATTTTATTAGTGCCATGCGCTAATGAATAATAAAAGTGTGAAAAAGCACACAATAATTGGATTTGGCATATTTGCTTGATCAAATTTGCATAGAGAAATGAAAAGCGTGCTTTTTAAATAAATCCATAGAAAGTTCATTCATTTGCGAAAGCTAATTCAATTTTGACATTCGAAAAATAGAATTAAATGTCATTTTTGTGTCGTTTGAATTTTTCTGTCGAGTAAGCAACAAAACATGTAAGTTTTTAATTATTTCATGGAAAATAAATTACTTTTTTTACCACCCGCGTTGATACGGAAAGATTTTGGAAGGAAATTAAATAAACACCATCTTTGTTTATAAACAACACAAATGCCATATTTTTTTATTTTTTATTTATTATTTTATGTTTTTATCAAAGAAATTTAAATTATTAAACAATAAACAAAACAATTACAAATAAACAAAGATTTCACTTTTTGGTTTTGACATTTCACAAACACTTCTCTTTTGTTTTTGATATTTTAGTGTGACCAAGTGTATACGAAAAAAATAAAAATTTAGAACGCGTCATGAACAACTTATTTTTTTAAGAATAGTTTCAAAACAGCTGAGTTGACACAAAAAATGTAATGAATATGTAGTTCTTTATGGTTAAACTTAACATTATAATGAAAAAGTATATTATTTATTTTGTTTCTTGATTTTTTATCCAACATCTATAAAATGTTTAGAAACAAAAAAATGGAAAACGGTCATACTAATTCAAATAGAAATAGGTATAGTAAATTTCAAACAGCTGATAATGAAAATGAATCTTTTTTGAAGTTATTTTATGCTTTCTTTCGCAAATGAATGTTATTCGTTCGAATCTCGTTCATTCGAATTAATAGAATCATTGTAACGTAACGAATAGACTATTCATGAGAATGTCAAAATAAGCATGAATAAAACTTGCTAATACTTTGAGATTCTGTGTTCATGGATCTTATCAAGTTAGTCTTGGTAATCGATCATAATCGACATTCACGATATAAAATATAGAGTAGTCGACGAGCGAAATAGGTCTATCATCGATTAGAAATTCGACCACCGCAATCTGGGCCATTGTGTTGAAAATGAATAACATGAGCTCTGTTTCACGAAAAATGTATTTGAAGATGAAAAATTGATTATATTAAGTTGAAAAAATTATATCGGTTAAATGACCACCTCTCGACTTGATGCACATTTCCAAACTGGATATTTTTGCTTCAAAGTTAGCTTTCAAGACCTGGGGTGGAATCGGCTAAGGTGATAGTTGATTGTGATTGTCATTTTGAAAATCGCCCTCTCTATATTTCTTTATTGATATGATGGAAACAGCTTTAGTCAAAATGACAATCACAATCAACTATCACCTTAGCCGATTCCACCCCTGCAAGGTTTGTGATTTGTTGCGGTAAACAAGAGATTCGGCGTAAGATCTGGCGAACTAGACGGCATGTTCAAATCTCCAAAACGCGTCAAAAATTGGTGATTCAATATCTCCATCGTTTCCCCAGATTTATGAGCGAATGCTCCTTCCTGTTGGAACCAACAATGCTCGAGTCTCGAAAACCAATTCAGGGGCCAGATTCTGTAAAAAAAGAAACGAAAGCGATCGTTCGTTTTTCAAAAACGAAAGCAAATACGAAGCAAACCGTTCGCACGTACGAAAACGTTCGTTCGCTTTTGCCATACAGAATGTCACCCCAGTAGATTGTGGAAAAAAAACTCGTTTAACATTTGCCTGTTATGCTCACCAGTAAGCAAATTTATTTTTTTTTTAACATAATTACTTAAGTGAAAATAGACTTCGTTGCTCGTTGAGCTAACGCTGTTTTATTCTTTTGTTTGTTTTTATTTTTATCCAAACAATTCAAGAATCCTTATACATTACAATACCTATTCGTAGCTTTAGTACGTTCTTTTTTTAGAATATTGGTGTGTTATAATAGTCTTCTCTTTTCAGAATATTTGAAAAAAATCAAAAACCATTAACTAGAAATTATATTCGAAAACTGAACTGATCTAATTCTTGAAAATAGGTGCTTATTTATTGGATTGAAGCTTCTATCTTCAAGAACTTACAGTTTTGTAACATTCTTAAGAAATGTTACGGAACATACTGCCTGCCCTTCTTTTAGCACGAGAAATGAACAAAATCACAAAAGATTGGTTGGAGACTAAAAGTTAAAAAATTACAGACCGTTTTTGAGTTTTTTTTCTAGTAAATTTATAGGAGTATCCAGGCGTCCTTCCGATACTCCTTTCTGTGTTGTCGTGTCACGAGTTGTTAAGATACTATTTAATTTACCCAGGTTGTGTTTAGAACTGTTATGAATTTGTACGGTACGACTTTAATGCACTGCACTCAATTCGGCTAGTGAAATACCTAACTGAGTTTTCGTGAAGAATTTAATGGGAAATAAAGAAGCAACTATTCATACGTACACATCCATACATACATTTTTATTTTATTTTATTTCGGTAATGAAAAAAATATAATAAAATTTTGATTTTGTATCACTATCAATATTACTATTTGTATAAAACTTAAAGATACACCACTACGAACAAAAACATTAATAACAACGCAAATACTTAAGGCCATTTAAACTCAAAACTCCAGACTTCGGGAACAGTTCCTAGAAATTTATCACTATAGAACAATCGAATCGCGCGGTAAATCAATTCAGGCACATTTTCAACATCTGTAAATTTGTTATCATCAATTAGTTCGATAGCTTTAACAATTAGCATCTTAACATCATTGAACTTCTTATTGGCGATAAGCATTTTCATTTCGTTAAATGAACGAACAAATTCTTGATTTGGTAATGTTGTATCTGAGCTGTAAATAATTATGGAATAATTATGAGGCTGTGAAAATGTCTTCAATAACTACCTTGTATCGGGGAAGAGAGAGAATATTACGCATGAAATACATCTTGTCAGGACTTTGCGCCTAAAACGTAAACAAAAAAATTAAAATAGTTCTTAAAAAAAATAATCTGAACTTACCGATTGCTAATGCTATCTTTCTTAAAACCAATGACACCTAATAAACCATCACCCCAGCCTTCAGTTTGTGTTGAAAGAACATGGAAGTGTCGTGCAAGCATAAGAAGTGGTTTCTTTGCATTTTCTGATTCCGATAGTATTTTACATCCACTTGAAATAATCGCACCCCAGACTATAGCCATTCGAGGTTCCGTCGAAACACTGTTTTAATACAGGAACATGGAGTTAGAATAAAATTTAAGATAATATAACAAAACAGTATTATGTACTTCGTTTTAACATGTTCCAAGAGTTGACTTAAATCCTGAAGCAATGTTATTTTCTCCCCAGTGTTAGTTAGATTTGCCATTTTGTAGATAATGTAAGCATGTAAGGACAAAAAGTGTTGTCCTCGCAAAAAAGGCATAACCTCTAACTTATCGTATGAACATTGGAGAGATTTTAATAGTGATATCCATGAAGGATGGTGATCCTCTCGGTTTTCATCTGTAAATAAATAGAAACATTTTTTTTTATTGGGAAATTGCTTCGTGATTATTTTCTTTAGAAGTCTCTACTATACAATGGTTCTTTTAAATTATCTTAAGGGAAGAAGTCGAGAACGGTTTATTTCCGATCTGCGGCTTATTAAAATCGTTTCTCACTGAAATAATGAAATTTTACCTAAAGTCTTGGAAAGAGTTGCACTTACTTCTTTGCAAAACTAAGTTACACGACTTTATTTTTCTTCTATATCTTCCCCGAGGATTTTTTCTACATTAAGAAAAATCCTTTCTTGTAGTGAACCAGGGTCATTTTGCGAAATAATACTTGATTCCAGAAATACAACATTTAATTTAATCATTACATGAAAACTAATTTTTGCCGCCTCCGCTTCAAATTTTAAAAATGACCCACGAACAGATTTATTCTCCAGATATCAATATCATGGAGATAAGATAGTTAAACGGAATTACGAAAAAATGATTTTCTTATATATTTATATTTCTTTCTTATTAATATGACTATAGAGCAAATAGATGATGTTGTGTGTATCTGCAATCCTGTTCGTAAACGAGCAGTATTTCGTAATTAAAAATACACCAACATTTATTTGACTTCAGCCTAACGGCTAAACTTATGATCGTTTTGTTTACTCAGTCCATTTTTCAAACATGAAATGTACCTTCATTTATATTAACTTACCCGAAACTCGAAAATAATTTACGATGGTTGACTCCAGCAGAATGTATATGCCCGCAATGAATGTTTTCGAATGCCCAAAAGCATTTAATGTCTGACACAATAATGCACTGCCAGGTCTACATTTTGATTGCCAATCAATGAGTATGTCTATAAACAATCTGAAAATAAATTTTTAAAATAAAAATTGGTTTCCTTTTTTGTAAAATGAAGATAAATAATGTACTTTGAAGTTTCTAGACTCTGTGATTGCATTGAAACTATAATCTCTATCATAAGATTCAAAGCTTCTTGATCACGTTCTTCTTTCGTTGTACAAACTGAAGAAACACTTCGCTCCATTAGATCCATAAGTTCTTGCAAAGCGGTTGAGAATGCTATGAATCCGTCCTTGGTTGCAACAAGTTTGTTATATTTAGCAGCGCACATTCGGAGCAATCTAACATTGGATCTGGCATAAAGAATTCGTTTGGCAGTAGCATGCGTTATTGGACCGACTGCAGCTTTTTCGGGTACCATTGCAGATGAAACACTCAGAAGACTGTAAGAAAATGCCGTTTGTGCATTTTTGCTTTTAATTTAAGTTAAAAAAAATTAATAAAACATACTCTAAAGCCGCTCTGTCCGCGTAGTTACTCTCAGATGGAAGCTTCAATAGAATAGACGGTTCTATTGTTTCTATAACCCATTTAAAAAGGTTTTCCAGCTCCTGGTATTCCACCATATACCATGGATAACTGATAGCATCTTCTAAGATCTTACTCGTACTTGTATGAAGGTGAATATTAGGCTCGAAAGAAATCTTCACAAAAATTGATAAAAGACGAGAGGTTATTTGTGCTTGTACAGTTGGTGGCCAACTTAAGAAAACTTCTTTTATCCAGGTATTCCAATCGATTCGAAGAAAAATATAGCCAAGTAAGGCATGCGACTCGGGAGCGTACTAAAAATTTGAAAAAAAAGAATAAAACATGGTAGACTTATTAGATGGTATAATGCAACTTTACCACTTTCAAACTATCGAATAAAAGATTGATATGAGTCGGGAGTGGCTTAAATAATTCCCAAGGCAATTTGATGATTCCATTGTGAATTGGCTTTCGAACATGTAGTTCCATTTTTTCCACAGCATAATGATGAATATAGAAACTAAACGTGTGACCAAGTATAGCTTGGGAAACTTTTTACAAGACAAGAAAAATAAAATTGGAAATTTATTTATTTTTTATTAATTGATCTTACCTGGAAGACTTTCCAAAACAAATAGAATGGAATTAATAAACGAATTTATAATGATTATACTTGTTTCTCCGTGTACTGAACTCCAAGGATAAAGAACTTTGTCGTTAGCTACAAGTTGTCTTATCCATTTGGGAGATGATTGTTGTATTTGTTGTTCTGTATACGCAATCAGCCAGGGAACGTACATTTCAATGAGTGTGGCAAAAATACAGTCACTTACTAAAAAAGCAGAAATGAAATTTAAAAGTTGTATATATAAAATTGTAGAGGAAAAATATGAATTAATGGAAACAAAATTTAAAAACTGGTTAAAGAAGTCTTCTTAATAATATTATTTTATGTATACGAAATTTTTATTTTGAAAATTTTGATTAAATGAGAAAATCGAAAATAAAAAAAAGGGACTATGAAAGATACCGTTTATAAATATGTTTAGTTTTTTTTTTTTTTGACGAAAATGTAGACCCTTCCTACAATAGTGTACATAATTTTGAAAATCAAAATAATTAGAGCCGTTTTCAAAATATATAACATTTTTCATAACTGTATGGCAGGTATCATTTGTTTTGGGGCTAAACAAAATCAATTTTTCCACTAGAGCATCACAGAAGGCCCTTAAGATCCTTAGTTAAGTATAATACAGACAGACAGAGAGACAAAATAGCGGGACCAACTTTTTCGTGCCCTATAGTACCTAAATTATGAACAACTATGAACAAAAAAATAGCATTTGATCGGGAAATGATTTTTTAAATAAAAAATAAAAAGACGTTTCATTTTAAGAAATTAAACTTTTTATAGATACTCGTAGTATAGTGAAATGTTTTTATGATAAAAACTAAACTATCATTTATTGATCATTAGTTTAACAATAATAAAAAACAAAATAGATGCGTAAGTAAATGGAGCAAATTAAAAGCAGTGCTTTTTCATTTTTGTATTATTAAATTGAAAAAAAAAGAATTAAAAAAAATAAATTCAATGTCATTTTTCCAATGAAGCTAGTACATATTTATAAGCATGATCATTAGTTTTTATTCTAGCTTCGCAACGACACTTCTTTGACTCGCCAGACCCTTTCTTTGTAGTGTTATTGATTTCCAAATCTTTGCTAAATCAAAAATTTGATATCATATACATAGTACATACATTTCTATTATCTGAAACTCTTAATTCGCTTAAAATGAAGCTTGAATACTGTTCGGAAATATTCAGCAGTCTTAAGAAATGCCCTAAATTTTTAGATATCTGGTTCCTAATGCTCTTTGGAAGATTTATATTTGGGGTAACTCTTCAGTATTAATATTCTTCTTATTTATATGCTAACAAGTAAAGCTTTGTTTTGTACGTCCATTCGTTTCTATAAATCATTTTTTTTTTTAAAGAAATCATAAGAAGATGATGGTTATTTTTTTTTTCTGAACCAAAACTTAGCATCAACAATATGCAATACGAAGCACTTGTCAGTCTGGTTTAGAAACAAAAATGTAAATGTGGGCAGGAAACAAGTACGTTAAATACTCTATTGTTATTCCTCGTCAAACTCTACATGGCTTTGTATTAGGATGAGAGGAGAATTAACTATGTAAAATACTTTGTGTTAATGACATTATGCTATTTTCTGTCTCAGCTAATGGAATGCAAAAGCTCTCATATTGCACAGAGGAATCTAACAGCAAATTGATGAAAATTAAAAATAATGATCTTCAAGAAACGAAGATGGACATTTGCATACGGTAGCACAACAATCTTCAAAAAAATAAAATAATACAAACAAATTAGAAAATGTAAAAAAAACAAGACCAAAGTCATGGATTTCTGAATACTTACTTTGATCGGCTAGCAATCCTGGATATCCAACAATCGCAGTGCTGACCACAACATGACTAAAGCAAGAGAACCACATTGCGAGCGGCTTACAATAGTCCTTGTGTTTAGGATATAATCCATGGAGACCATTGTAAAGTCTTTCCTTTTGGAAGTGTGTCGCAAATAACTTCACTGTGTCTGTTGCCTTATATAACAAAGTAAAAAAAAAACTATCTCACATTATTTTTTTCAATTGTATAATAAATTTAATTGCTCACCCCTTTGAGATTGAATAAATTTTGACGACGAGCAAATTCAGCCGAAACAGATTCAACCTTTTCATTTGGGGTATCTAGAGTCAATTGATCACAGTTAAACTGTTTGAGCAATAAATTCAAAAGGTCCAACAAAACTACTGGCATAAGCTTTTGTTCCGAGATCCCATCTAATACCAATTGAACAACTTCCCCATAATGTTCAGGGAATTCATGATCGAAAATATACAACAAGTGACGACGAAATTGATCCTGCAGAATTTCAGCATCCGATTGATTCCAACTTTCCAATCCAAACAGAACCAATTTTAGTAATTGATTTATATCAGACAATTTTGGTCGGAATGCTTGAAGCCAGCTAGGGAAATCAAACTAGAAAACCAATGAAAACTGCGTATTTGGAAAAGAAAATAAATATAATAAAAGCATATTCTTACCTTGGATAGAAGCACAAATAGTATCTTTTTATCACAGCGTTTCATATGGGAGTCAATTAAAAACTTATACATGGGAATGAAATATTTTGGACTAGTTCGATATGGTACAAATAGGTTTGATATGACTTTCAATAAATCAGGTCTTTTAAGAGCTATTTCTAAAATTCGAAGACCTTCAGTCTCATGGTTGTTTTGAATGAAAACCTTAATAAAAAAGATTAGTTTATAAATTTAAAAAGGTGGAGACATTATAAACTTACGCCTAATTCCGTTAAAAAATTATTGCACAAATCATTGCAAGGTGGAAACTTCATCATTACTTCATTCATACCCTTTACGACATCGTAGAAAAATTGTATACCAACTGTTGTAACATCCTTGGAGTACTGACGCACAACTGATTCAACTTGCGATGAAACCATAAATCTGTTAAAAGAAGAATAATAAAAGTAAATATTATAATGGAAATAAAATTTTGTGAGGAAGGATTTTTAGATTTTTATAATTTGTATTTGTAAAAATAATTTAAACTTTACTATCAACTATTAAATTATAAAAACAGCGATAATAGCTGTTCTCAGTTTTTAATTGCAAAATGTATATTAAAAATATAAATATTTTTCCTAAATTCAATTTCACTCTTAAGTTCAGACCCATCTGCACGATGATCTTGTTGCTTTACTACTAGAAAACTAGAAATGAATAAAGGTTCTTGAAGGAAAAGTGACGTTTTTATTTACATGATGATAAATAGTATATTATCTTTAAAATAAATTCAAAGCCAACAGTTAGCGTACCTTCGGCTAACAGCCATACATTTTATATTGATAGACAAATTTGATAATGTTACATGTAATATTAATGTAATTGATTGAATACAAATTTTTCTTTTACCCAAAATTGCTCTTGATAAAAACAAGCCTTTACATTTCGGAAACTAAACAGAAGTCAATTTTGTATTGACTGTATTGCGATACTGAATTATAAAAAAATTATAAAATACATACGTGAATTCTTTATGTATGTATACATTGTATATGTATTATATGTATTTCTAAAAAAAAATTCGAAACACCATTTTTCATCTTCGGTTCCAACGCTCATCTTCAATTACACTCCCTTAGCACTCACACAAAAGCTTACTTTTAGCAAGAACATTGATTCTTTCTTTAGCCGCACCACACGAATGTGGAATGTTTTACCGAGCTCTATTTAATCCTCTCATTGTGATGTACATTAATTCAAAACCAACGCGCATCGGTACCTCATTTTTAATCCTATTTACTATCCCTAATGATCGCACTGTGTTGTCTAACTATTCATACCCCCTTGAGTGCGCGTTAATTAAAAAAATTAATACTAAAACAGATAAGGTGAATTTCATGTGCAATTTTTTTTTAATTTCGTAAAAAGCGCACGTATTATTTTCATTTCTACTTTCTTATGCCATTGCAGAATCATAAAATATAATTGGTTGTAACTCAGGCACATACATAATGTACATACATCATCAATTTTTGATGCTTAAAATTATTGTGCGTAACTATTCATTTATGATTTTTTTGACGATTGCATTTAGTTTGCTACTTGTTTTGTAATTAAAACCGAATATTCTTACGTTCTTATAAAGTCAGTCACCGTTTAACTCTTCATCTTTCGAATGCTATTTATGTACATTATGTGTGCTGATTAAAGTATTCATTAAACTATATTATGATGTATTTAATTGTTTTATTTAATTTGTTAGAACTTTCAATTATGTAGGAAATAAAATTTCTTAGAATTTTTCATATTTAATAAGATATATGTAAATAAATTAGAGGCAAAATAGCTCGTAGAGAGCCTGCAACTAGTGACTTACAACTCTCAACCAATCTATGTGAGTGTTATCGGTAGTAATGCAGAGGACCTAGAATTTTATGCCGATTCTCAACGCCGCACAGTGGTTTGGTTTGTATGGGAAAGCGGAAAAAAATCTGTAAAATCTGAACTACTTAACGGATTTAAATAAAATTTGGCACACATGTTAAGATCTATCTTATACATATGTGGTCCGAATTTAGTTAAGAAATAATTATTAGAAAAAAAGTTATTGACGTTTTTCTAAAACTTGCGCGCTTGGATTGGAGCGAAAAAAAGTCTGTAAGATCTGAACTACTAAACGGATTTAAATAAAATTTGAAATACATGTTAAGATCTATCTTATACATATGTGGTTCAAATTTGGTTAAGAAATAATTATTAGAAAAAAGTTATTGACGTTTTTCTAAAATTTGCGCGTTTGGATTGGAGCGGAAAAAAGTCTGTAAAATCTGAAGTACATAACGGATTTAAATAAAGTTTGGTACACATATTTAGATCTATCTTATACAAATGTGGTCCAAATTTATTAAAAATAATAATATTAAAAACATAAATAAAACATTTGCAATAAATTAATAAATAATATAAAAAAGTAGAAGCAGCTTTTTTACTGTGCTAAAATGAGGTTTCTAGCATCTGCACTCTTTGGTAGTATTTTCTTTTTTGCCTGTGGCCTCAATCCTGTTATTAGTGGATCTGAGGATATGAGGATACGGTGCATCACATCTTCATTCGTTGCAATCCAACTGCATTTTCTTGAAATAAAACTGCGATAGATTTTATAGTCCTTATTTCGGCATTCTTGGGCTTTCTCGGAGAGTGATCCAACAGGAAATGTACAATTTTTTTGATATCTTTTCCACGGATCAAAACCTTATGTACGGTCGCTGGCATATGGTACCATTTAAAATTCCCTACAAAAAGTTGTGCGTTTCCCACGCGTACTCTGCATATTTTTTGAAATCTATTTTTTCATTCGATGTAATTACAATTCAAAAACAACCGCTGATTAAACACCCTTTTTGTTTTTATTTTTATTTCACTTCACTTTTGCTTATTGGTTGAGAGTTATAATTTTTCACAAATGCACAATCAGTCAATAATGACTTTTTTTTTGTTTTTAATCCTTTATATATTTATATAGTTTTAAGTAAGAACTTAAACATTCTTATGGGGCATTACCTACTAATCTTTAAAGGTCATACAAAATTGTGCAATACACAACAAAAACAAAGCAATAACACTTTAAACAACAATAAAAATTGTTAGTTTTCAATTTATGCCGGAAACGGAACAGGTAGAGAAAAACTCATGTACAGAAATTGTTACCTGCCTCTACTTTTTCCGTGAAATCAACAAAACTGTGAGATTATCCCTAATCCTTTTGTTTATTTTTTCTTAAGCTCTATCATAAAATAATAAAATTTTTAACATAATTTTGCCAACAAAATTGAGTTGAAAAATTTTCGAGGCAGAAATAAATTGTTTTCGCAGACCTTGGTCAAGGTATGAATTTTATTTTATTTTTAAAATAAAGGTACGCATTTTTTCTAAAAATAATGGGATTAAACAGCTCATTCTGTTAATTAGAACTGAAGAAATTATAACTATTTGATATACACCACCCTCAAAACCGAGTTTTTTGAAAACCGATTCAATGAGATAAATTTGAACATAACTTCCAGATCCGCAGGCATCCGCAGCTGATTTTTTCTGTGTTGTTACTTGAAGGTATTGAGCACACACTGGCGTACTTCACTACGTGTAGGCAAGTGTAGCTAAACTTGAAACTCAAAAAGTTTTCATCTAAACCATATTTTGTCGGTACCCATATCTGACGCTTCTTATAGAAGGCTTCTTATATAATTCATCTTTTTTTTTATTTTCTTTAGATAACCAAGAATAGATCAACAAAACGGTATATACATTTTAAGAATTTAATTTAAGGAACTTGGGTAAAAGACATCTAAAATTTTGTTGAAAATACGGTTCGCGACTTGAATAAATTTTTCCTTGACTTTGAGGGCTTGTAAATATGTATATAAATTTTATATATCTGGATATATAAAAGCACTTAGACATAAAACTTAAAAGGCTACTCATTACTTTCTGAAATGGATTTTTTTCCGCTCTCAAACCACTGTGCGCCGCCGACATGATAAGGTACATATTTTCATGACAAAGGATTTTTTTGGAGGCTATTGATAACATTTTCGTTTTTTTTTTTTTGTTTTAAGATGGCAACGGATAGAAATTAAACTTTGGCAGTGCAACGCAATTTCTATTATGGGTTATTATTTTTCTTTTAATAAGGTACGAGAATCAAATTATGATTTTCCTGTTAATTCGTAATGTACATTTCTGTATAGTTACAGCAATATGCAAAACTTTTGGTCAGTTTTAGTCTGTCTTAAGTCAAATACTTTTCAACCCACCTGATTACACTCTCCATTTTATCAATAGACGACGCAAGATGGTCCAGATTCTGAGATAACAACTCTTCAACCAATTTTGTAAATCTGTGTGAATTTGAAGCTATTTGTCTTTCAATCACAACTTGTTTTGTTGGTATTTGGTACTGAAAAATTCAAAAAAAAAATAACATTAAACATTGTCCGTTAAATGTTTTTCTGTTAAAAACCTACTTCTAATTTAACACAACCGGGCCTTTTACATTCGAAATTATTAAGAAGTGTTGAACACTTGATAAGCTTAGTTTCTTCAGCAGTAAGATTTTTATAAAGATTAATTGTAAGCTCTTTGAATTGTTGGGTAAGGACATTTAATTCACATGTCTGCAGATTGAATTTCCTAATAAAAAAAAAAACAAGTAAAATATTTCAATTAAATAAAAAGAAAATACAAATTTAGTTTACTTTGCCGAACTATCAAGAACTTTCAAATTATTTCGCAAATCATTTAGAGCTTCTTTATCTATACGCTGTTGAGATGTAGAAAAATTTGTTGATGCAACCAAAGCAGGTCCCTCTAAACGTTTGTCATATGATTTCAGATGAGTTTTAATTCTTTCCAAAGGTGTCGTCCTTGGTTTTGGTTGTAAGGCATTGCGAAGATGTTTTGTTGATTTGAATCGTAAAACCTTTTTACACCATTGTTCCGATTGATATCCTTGAGCTTTTCTTATTTTCGGCAGAAAAACAAATTCAGTCCAATGCAACTGAAATTAAAAAATAAATATGAAGTCTTTAAAATCATAAGATAACGTTGTTTTTACCGTGCTACCACTTAAAATTTCTTGAAGTTTTTCAGGATTGTATTGTGGAGGAAAACTTTGCTGGTCCTTTGAAATTTTATTAATTGATGTTTCTTCTAGCCAAAGAGAATAGGTTTTCATGATCCTGAAAACACAATACAAAATTATTTTCAATTACATTATTTGGCAATTACATTTTCATAAATAAAAACTTTTTCCAAATCCAAAATTTAGGTTATCTTTGAAAATAAAGTAACATCTTTATCTTTAGCATTAAAAAGAATCGAAACTTTAAAATCTTACTTTAAATGTCGATGGTAAAACGTCCGAGGCATTCATTTTGTCATTTATGAGAGAATGATTCTTTGGGTTTATGTCGGTTAAGTATATACATATACATACACAAGTGAAGTGTGGAGGAGAAGATTCAACAACGAAAAAATATTATGATGCTCGGCAAAGGCGACCTCAAAAAAGCTGAAAATACAATGACTTACGTGGAGTGAATGGACCATGTAACGGATGAAGAACCAATGTTATAAAACAAAGCTTTGATCTTCAAATATGAAATATCGCTTAAGTTGTCAGAAAATGGTTAATCAAATTTAATGTCTCCTTGAGTTGGCTAAATCAGGACAACATTTCAATTTCCTGCTTATCCCCACAACTTCTAATGTGAATGTTATGAGCTTTGGGGCATGTTCTCGAAAGCTTTCTTGGTGAGGTTTTTGTTGAATTAGTTCGTGTGAACATCGATGACTTAGTTATTCTTCCGGATAACCTTCTTACACATCAAATTCAAATTAAGAAACTTAAACAGTATTATTACACTTCGGATTTGAAAATCAGCTGATCGAAAATCGTGATATTTCATCATACGGTATACAGAAGATTACCTTTGAAAATATATGGAACTCAAGAGTAGAACTATCGAGATTGTCAATGAATTTTAAGATTTAGTATTTAATTTTTCTACAATCTTTATTTTCGACTACATATATGTATGTACATAGATGAAGTAAGTAACGCAAAGCAGGAATAAATGTCACATGCCCAAGGTTTTATTGCAATAACAAATAAAATATTAAATAAATCATTGAACCCATTTCCCCACACATGTTTTTATGTAGATGCCACAGAGCCAAGATTTATTTTTAACTTCATCGCAAAATCTCTTATTTAACTCCAATTCTGCGTTGCAGGTTTTTGCGAATTTCAATTAAAAGAAATCTAAGTAGAGGGTTTTTGTTCTCCAAATGGTTTCAACATAAAATTATACATTAAGCAAAATAAAATAAAATATACATACTTGCTACAGTTGGTGTAGAAATAAGCCAAATCACTATCTTCTGATACCTTTTCTAAGTACAAACTTTCTGCAGCTTTAAGATTGGCTTTTATCTTCTTCATGAGGCTGACATTGAATTCATAAAATTTATCTGATACGCCATAAGTACATTGAAACCTAATAAAGAACGGTCATTAGAAAAAAATATAAAAAAAAGTATAAACAGAAGTTCCGACAGTATACCTTTCTTCATCAGGATCCAAAGGAACTCTTGCAAGAAAAAGAATAAAAAATTGTTGCACAAGCAGAGGCAAAGCTGGATGATTGCTTTCAATTGTCGATATAAGGTTAGCATATTTGTAAATCACGAGATTTTGCGCCGAAAAAGTTGAAAATTTAACAATTGAAGATGTTTTCTGTAGAATTATAGGAAATAATTATGAAAAATATGATACAAAACTTAAACTAGTACTTACCTTAAGAACATTATCTATATTTATTTTATTGTCATTTTTAGTAAGAGATAGTTGCCTCAAAAATTCAGACCATATTTTTCGGTCTTGCAAATCGAACTCAACGTCAAATAATAGAAGTGCAAACCAGCCATAATTTGTAGCAACTAGATTTGGTACACGGGATTGATTAGATGCACCCATAATCAATTTCAAAGTCGATATTTTATGACCCTTCCAGTCATCACAGTCCTAAAACAAAAATTAGTATAAAGATAAAATAAGGAAATGAAAATTAAAATAAACATTTTAGTGGAATTTTAAGATTTATTTTGCCTGTTCAGTAAAAATTTGGTAATCGATTTGTAACTAAGTTATGATTGATGATTTGGAGACTTAAAACAGTTCTGTATTTCTATTTCAAGTCTCCAAACTCATGATCATTTATTTGAAGTGCTTACATACATATATAACGAACAGGGAGACATGCAGAGAAAAAAATTGTGAGTAAAAAGTTCAAGTCTATTTCTATGGCACTTAAACAAAACCCGAAAAGATTTTCAAGCAAAGAAATTCCATCTTTACTGTTTTATTGTAAATCGAAATTCTCATCAGAAAGGTTTAAATTAAGAGAGAAACTCATTAGGACTTTCTAAAGAATCCTTTAATATTCTAAATCATTTACTTCCAGGCATAATTGCTGAAATACGCTTTCGCCGACAGAATTATATTTATGTATAGTGTTTGCGTAAGGGAAAGTACGAGCAATGACAGCGGGAATATTTGACATGCGTTAACTTCAAGTTCAGGATCGTGGCGACAATAACGACAATATAATGTTTTTTTTAGGTTTGGTTGCGATTTATATAAATACAACCAAACTAAAACTTCGACGCCTGATGAAATCATAATGCTAGCTACACACGAGGCAACCGTTGCAGCAACGTGTTTCGTTTGTTCACTAAACACGTTGCAACTGTTGCCAAAACTTTTTTATATTTCTGGCAACGGTTGCAGCAACACAAAATCAATTGGCAACATAGCTACACACGAGGCAACGGTTGCTTCAACATGGCTGTGTTGCTGCAACGGTTGCCTCGTATGTAGCTGGCATAATAGAACACTACTCATTTTGTTTTATCTCACTTTATTAACTCAGATGGTCAGTTAATAATAGAATTAAATAATCTTTGGAACCTAAAAACTCATATGAGTTTTAAAATTTGTTGGACATATTTTTTTATTTCAATGAAAAAAAAAATGATAGAAATCTGTGAAGTCGTTAGTGAAACAAATTTTATAAAAGGTGCCGTTAATGAAGGGCATTAAAAAATTATTTCTTAACAAAATGTAGATCATTTCTAAAAACTCAGAAGAAATTCAAGAGTCGTTTACGAAAAAAATTATCATTTTTGTGAAAGAAATTCGTTCAAGGTCATAGCGGGGTCTCATTTCAATTAATTTCTTACCTCTAGCTCTGTCTCATCAGATTTAACTAATTCGTTTGAATACCACCCATGATGTTAAAAATTAAAAAAAAAAAAAACAAACCCCACCTTATAATAAATCCTAAAATATTCCTTTGCAGCCATCCATACATCGGGGAACTGATATGCAACAGTAAGAATCTTGTCAATTAAATACACAACCATGGTATTTTGCCAATTGGTAACATTAGTCAATACATGTAACCAAGTATTAACTAACATCAAGGGAGTTGTCAATCCATAGCTTAAAGAAAATAAAAAAAATATGTTAATCATTTAACAATACATATTATTTTTTCATTACTTATAATAACTGATGATTTGATGTTGGATCATATTATCCATCAACTCTAAAACTGGGCCAATCGAAGACGAGAAAAGCATTTCCTTGGCCATTTTCAAATAAGTCTTGTCTGCATTTAGCAACTGCAGTAGTATTGCCTGGAAACTAATTAATACCCATCGTATAACAGTAAAAACCGATACAATCAATAAACATACCTCTCACATTTGGCTAGAGTTTCAGGTGTTTCCATGAATAAAGGTACAATCAACTCTATGCATCGAATCACAGCTGCATGTCTGTAATCATTCAGTAAAAGTTTCATCTGCTCAAATCCTTTCTGGCATATCAACGGAACCGAGTGACCCCAGAGGCTTACGAGAATCGCTACATACATCGATAGTGGTCGGTTTTCGGTAACTCCTTGGTAAATAACTTCGACCTTTTCTAAATCCGGTATAAACATCAATGGTTCGGTAGGATTTTGCAAAGTGTTCCTTATTGAATCGACACTCTGGTCCATTAGATGCAATCGTAGTACCGATATCATACTCCAACACCATGTGGTGAATTGTTCCTTTGTCGATTGCGATTCTAAATTAGAGACTTGACGAACACTTTCGGATATTCCAGATTGACCAACAATTTCTGGGGCGTGTTTTGTTAGTGCCTCTGACACTAGGCATGCCATTCGTACATGAATATTGTGGGGCAAGTAGAGACGGCTATTACAATCGAAACCCCAATTAAGATGACTTACTATGATTCGAGCAATTATATTCTCCTTGCTTTTATAATCGAAGTGCAACAACCAACTGGAAAGAGTTTCAAAACTATCCATTTCTGGTTTCCAATTTTCAAGCGGTAGTGATTGAAAAAGGTAGACGGCGTTTTCGATTTCTTCAAATCTTATTTTTAATTGCAGCAATAAGCTCGACATTAGGTCGTTATAAGCAAGTGTAAGGTTAACCAGCATATCTCGAGATGTTTTATAGCAAACGTCACGAGTTTTTTCATTGATGAAACCAATCTGAAAATAATGTATTAATTCAAAATTATATAACAAACAAATAATTAAATAGGCGTTAATGGTCATCAAATATCAAAATCCTAAAATGCTTGAATATTAAGTACCCTTGGCATAATGGTTAGTGGTGAGCCCACCTAAAAAAAATAAGGGGTACCTCTTTCGAAGAAGTGATCCTGGTAACACGCAAACAGAAATGGTTGAAAGTTATAAGTCACTAGGTTTAGGCTTTCTACAAGTCTGTATTGCCTCCTATTTTTTTAATTTGATATTTTTTCTTTAATTTGTACGTTTTGGGCGATTTGATAATGTACCATTAAATTTCATAACCAATAACAACCCCGAGATATACTTACGTCAAATATATGCAGACAAATAGCTTGAATCAACTCCCAGTCCTTCACTCTGTCTCGATCATTAGCCATTTCAAAAAATGTCTGTAACAAATAATACAAATCTTCAGCTGACGAATCAGCGTTTGCTCCATTAAAATAATTCCAAAAGTCTGTAGCATGATATCGGGCGATATAATCTTTAAAAAAATATATAAATTAGAACCCAAGCATGGTAAAAATACAAAATTATTTCGCATACCTTCATGAGGCGCTGGAAACTGTGTGGGAAATCCAACATTCAAATAAAAAAACAACTGCCAAACTGTTGAAGCATCAAGACTGTTGTACGGAAGTGAAGAAAAATACTGCCATGTAGCTAAGTTTCGTGTTCGATAAATATAACTACAAGCTTTTATTAAGAGTGAATTCAATTCTACGTTGATCCTTTCGCACAAATACGGATCTTTGGATAAATTGTTTCGTCTGAGAATTTTTAATATATAATTATGTTAAGACAAAAAAAATGGACGACTTATTTTCCACTTACATAAACAATTCATGATAATCGGAGACATATTGCAAAACGTGACGAATAAGACGACCTAGTCGCTTAGCGAGTTGTTTATATCGTTCTTTGTTGTATGTGAGCATTCCTTCACCGAAAATTTCAACGAGTGTGGAAAAGAAAGCAACAACTTTCAACACTTGATTGCCAGTGATGAGATCAGCTTCGAGATTGTAATTATTAGAAGTCTTTTCAATATTTAGGGCATAGCTAAAAATAAATACAAAGCCGAGAATTTGTATCTAGTACATGAAAAACAAACAACAAAAATCTTACCTAAACAGCATTTCGAAAGGCATTTGATCAAGCAACGCTATCAAATCACTTTCTCTCAAGCCAATACATTCTCCTTTGGATGTTGTTCCTTCTTCTCCATCGGATTCAATTAATATCCACATATCCTCTTTGACAGGATCGGAAATTTCCTTGTGGGACTTAATATAAATTTTATCGCAGATGACATTGCTTAAAACTTAATTAACTTACCTGCGAGAACGCTTTGAGAAAATCATTGCGCTTTTTTATAGGCAACAAAAGTATATGAAGTATTGCTACACAATGACTGATTTCGGCACTCGATAGAGTAATGTGCTCGTTATTCTTGGTATTGTCCGATAATGGTAGCTGAATATAGTTTTTGGCCCAATTGCCAACTCCATTAGGGCAGCGTAGAACATGAAATAATAGGAACCAATGATCTTCTCTCGTAGCAATTCGTATATGCAGTGATATTAGTTTATTGAGCCATTTTTTTATGCTTTTGGTAAATGTCTTAGAGAAAATATAAATAATTTTAATAAATTAGTTGATATTATGTGTCAGTTCTCACCTCATTTGGACTTGGTTTGCGAATGAAGCTAAATAATATTGTAATAGCCCGTCGTAGCCGATTAATGCAATGGAGGGCTTCTGGATTCAAATTTTTATTCAACGATACAGGAGATTTATCAGTTATTTCTCGAAAGGACTGATAGGACATTATCTCATCTATGATTTTATCAATCTGTTAAAAAAGTGGCAAACTCAAGTGAGTAAGTAAATAAGAGATTAATATAATTTTTATATAACAAGTGTGGCTAACCGAACTTTTAAGACTTTTAAACCTCAATTTTAATTTTTTTTTCGTTTTGATTAACAACAATAAATAAAGCCGTTATTCAATAAAAACTCCATTGATCCATCTGCATTGTATTAATTTTGAAAATATCTGAATTTGAAAAGTTCGGCATTAATTTGGATTATTAGACTTTAAAACTTTAAAAATTGAAGGCACAACGGGACTTTCAAAACTATTTCTTCAACTACCCGCGTTGTTTCTATAAAGGTCATACTCTAGCTATTGATTTTCCCCTTTATCATTCCCACCATTCCTACATTCTCGTCTCACATTTTTTAGCTCCTTGTTCTCTGGGAGATTTTGTGGTCTTTCTTCGCTTAATAAAAATAAATTTTACCAAAAAGGTTACCCATAAGAAGTACCGACTAAGAGTGCCTTTATTTATACCTAAACAGGAATGACAAAAAATTAAAGTTTGGCTCTCTACTTTGTTGCATTCGTGTTGGAGTTGCTATTACAGCAAGCTATATCTATAAGTTTTATTTATTTGGTTTTTGTTCCCATAAGAGTTGACATAAGATTCTTATTAGACTTAGGAAACTGTTAGCATTAGTGGTGATTTATAACGTATCCAATCTGTATACGACTCATTGCACAATTGTGTATATGTATAAAACTGTAATTAAATGTAATTAGTGAAAATCCAAAAAAAAAACTTTAAATTGCTGACACAACTTCTTAAATAAATACTTTTGAACACAAAAAATATAATGCCCTTCGACTTCTCGATCAAAAAATAAAAGTTTTAAGTGTTAACAAATGTAGCCTTAAAACATTATTTCGAAAAGAAAAAAAATCACAAACCCATTTATTAAAACTTTCAACAAACTTTTATATAAAATGTTTGTAAATTTATAATATTTAATTAACTTATACCTTATTACTCATAACATTGGTAACAACATTACTACTTTAGTTTTAAACTTTAAATCTTTGGTTTTTAAGGAATCATTTGAAATGTATCCATACCTTTTTTTGATATAAGGTTTATTAATTCTATTATTAATCTCCAGGTAGATTCCCCAAATTATCTTTTTCCCGAAGTGAGCCATAAAGGGCTAATCCTGACCAACTCACCTCCCATTAAATTTATTATGATACGAGACCCACATAAGAGTGACACTGGGGGTAATATTCAGGCTCACAAATTCATTCTGGTATTGCTGGACCAATTTAGAGGATTATCTACTACAATTAATGGCTTTAACAGTCGACTATCTGTGATAAAAGCCGTATTCCTGTTCTGGCTTAGATTCTGTTTAAGGTTTAAGTAACTTGATTAAGCTTGAAAAACACTACCAAAGTCAGGTAGCTAAAAGGACCTAGATATATTCAGTCTCAGATTAGATTCCCGGACCAATACCAGACTCCATTTTTGAGCCATCAGTAGAGATAGTTGTTAACATCCTTTATACTGAAAACTTTGGAAAAGGTAATTGACAACTTCATAAGATCAGAAGTATTAATAAGTAGGCCTCTCAATCAGCGACAACACGCATATAGGGCGGGCAGATCAACCGAGACCGCCCTGTTCGAACTAACAAACAAGATCCAAAGAGCCTTAGATGTAAAGGAAACAGCATTAGCTGCTTTCTTAGACATAGAAGTAGCATTCGATAACACGTCCCACGAGGCGGTAGGCAAAGCTCTTGTTAGAAAAGGCGTACCCATCACTATAACCAGATGGATAAAAGAAATGTTAGGCACTAGAAATGCAGAGGCACAAGCAGGACAAAACGTAAAAAAAGTAATCACAACGAGGGGATGTCCTCAGGGTGGTGTACTATCACCCTTGTTGTGGAGTCTTGTTGTAGATGAATTGTTAGAAAATCTTACCTCCCAAGGTATATACTGCATTGGCTTTGCCGATGATATCGCTATCATTGCAGTAGGTAAGTTTGAAGAAACTCTTTGCGATATTATCCAAAGAGGACTAACAATTACAAGTAAATGGTGTATGTCTGTAGGGCTTTCAATAAACCCATCCAAGACAACAATCATACCATTTACTAGAAAAAGACTTCTACCACATATAAAATCTATCAGTTTGAATGGTGAAGTAATCGAAACGCAGAGGGAGGTAAAATATCTAGGAATTTTACTAGATAGTAAACTCCTCTGGAACAAACACATAAATTCTATAGTCGGAAAAGCCACAAAAGCCCTAATGATTTGCAAAAGAATTGCAGGTAAGTCATGGGGATGTAAACCGAGCATCCTCAGGTGGATGTACACTATGATGGTAAGACCCATCATTACCTATGGTGCGGTTGCATGGCACAAGAAAACCGAATTAACAACAACTAGGAAAACCCTAGAAAAAGTCCAAAGGCTCGCATGTATCTGTATTACGGGAGCAATGAGAACCTGCCCTACCGCAGCTATGGAGGTTGTCCTCCATTTATCCCCTCTACACGAGGTCATTAGAAGTGCTGGAGTAGGAGGTATCATTAGGTTCTCAAAAGAAGGAACTGGGACCGGCAAAATATTGGTCTCAGAGAAAGGGACCTAATTGACAGGTCTACAATAACAAACCTTATTGACATCCCAAGAGATGGAATGATCAAAAAACATAATTTCGAGAAAAACTTTCTTACACAGCTCAGTAGCAAAAAAGACTGGGTAGGAGAGAATACAAACTACACACTCGAAACAAATACCATCAAGTGGTACACTGATGGATCGAGAACAAGCGAAGGGACTGGTGCAGGAATCTTTGGGCCAAAAACCAAACTTTCTATACCGATGGGGCAGTCCACCAGCATCTTCCAAGCGGAAGTAAACGCCATAGGGAAATGCGTAGATCGCAATCTCGAAAAGAATTATCGTAACCAGAACATTGCCATTATGTCAGATAGTCAAGCAGCACTCAAGGCGCTAAACTCATACACCATCAGCTCTAAGCTAGTATGGGAGTGCATAAGCAGACTAAATGAACTAGGTAAACAGAACAGAGTCACACTTTACTGGGTACCTGGACATGTTGGTGTTCCTGGAAACGAAAAGGCAGATTCCCTAGCAAAAATAGGCGCTTCAACCCCCCTAACAGGGCCTGAACCTTATTGCGGAATAGGTGAAAATGTCATCAGGACCAAAATTAAAGAAGAAGAGGAGGCAAACAGATCTAAAAACTGGAAAGAACTCCCTAGACTGAGACAGGCGAAACTGCTACTGGGCAACTACAACCGGCAACGCTTCGAAAACTGTATCAACCTAAGTAGGAATAACCTAAGAATAATAACTTGCATTCTAACAGGACACTGCAAACTTAGAAGACACCTTAACCTACTGGGTGTGGTAAGCAGTGCCACTTGCAGATTCTGCAACATGCATGAAGAAACGCCGGAACACATACTGGGAAAGTGTTATCCAATCATGCACCAGAGGAAAACACATCTGGGACAGTACCAGGTGGAAGAGAGCAACCTATCCTCTCTCAAAGTGCTCCAAATACTAAAATTCTTAAAAGCAATAGGTTTGGAGGAGGAACTGTAGGATGAGACAGCTCATCACTTTTATAAGAGGGGGCACAATAGATCTACAGGTCGCAGTGCAATAACCCCCCCAATACAATTCATTCATTCAGAGATAGTTGTAGTAGTCGCCGCAGATTTGAAATCGCAATAGAATCGAATCTTTCGCAGTGGCATTTAAATTTCATTTTCAATAATGCTATTGAATATCAATTTTGTTAAATAAAACAAAAACAAATCGCACATCCATAATAGTAGTCTCAGAGGCTACAATAAAATAACTAAATTTAAGAAAGTGCTTGGTTTCAAAAAAAAATTAAAGAAGTTATTCTATATAATACATTTGACGTCCAAAAACGTATATTTTATTAAAAATTTAAATATCTTTACCATTTTTGATTGAGGAGGAGGCGAATAAAAAAAATGTTCGATTGTTCGAATATTTTGTCTTGTTCTAAATCTGGGGTGACATTCTGTATCGCACACGCGACCAAACGTTTTCGCGCGTGCGAACAATTTGCTTCATGTAACATAAAAAACGAAAGTTTTCGTTCGCACATGCGAAACAAAATAAACGACAGCTTATTCTTTGACGTTTCTCTTCTTAAATATTTCAGTTTCAGTTTTGTTCAGAAAAAAAGTTTTTAATATTAAAAAAGAAGATGATACGGGAATATACCTATTGCATTTTTGAACGATAGTGAAGAAGAACATGAGGATTCGGAGTTATTGAACTTGCCGAGTACAAAAAAAAATCTATGAGTTTTTTTTTCCAATTTATCTACTTTGTCAGATCAAAGATGTGTTTTAATTATTTGTTGCAAATTATTTTATAATATTAGTTTACAACTATATAGCTTTATTCAACGATTTCGGTTGAACAGAAAAGCCTACAAATATGTGTTGGAGAATATATGGTACGCATAAAAACAGGGACGCGAGTCACATATTATATTCCTGCAATTTTTGAGCCTTTGCTCTACTTTAGAGGTACTAGGTGAAGGAAGTTACCAATGGTCAGTTGGAAAAGATTTCGTTTGCTCTCTTGCACAGAGCACTCTGTCAAAAGTATTTGGTGAGTGCTTAACACCTTTGGACGACCAAATTTATGCGGAATAGATCAAATGGTCATCGGATTCAAAAGTTATTAAAGACAAATTTACATTTGGAGTTATCATGTTTCTTGTTAACACCACAGATATGTAAGTACAGTTCGAACTCGGTTAACACAACCTTCGATTCGCGCAATTTCTTGATTTTCGCAACACTAAAATCGTAGCACGTCTGTTTATGTAAGTGCTACTTTTCAAAAATTTTACATCGATTAGTTCGATTTCTTGTGTTTATTCATCTGTTCATTAAAATCAAAACATCAAACCAACAAAAACGATTTGTTTGCTTTCAATGTTTTTTTTTTATAACAATTTAGTTATCTCTAAAAAAAATAAGCCATCACATGTCTATATAAATTTTTATCTAAGAAAATGTAGCCCATTAAGTGCAAGAACCTCGGTTATTGCAACCGCCTTAATTTCTTTTTAGTTGTGTTAATCGAGTTTGTACGGTATATGGTTATGATCTCCCACTTTGTCAATTTTAATAGTTATTGGTTGTGTTAATACATACATACATACATAGACAAACATTTATTTTGCATCACATTTTGCACAAAAATACAATCTGTCACAGTAATAGTGATGAGTCTTCTTGACACTTTAGTGTATACAAATTTACTTTAATCGATATTAAATGCTTTCTTATTATGAATGTGTTTTTTTACTTAAAAATCAACAAAACTAATGTTAATTGATATTAAAATCCCAAGAAAATAAACTACGTACCTTCTTTTTCTTAATTTTGCCTCATTTCATTTCTTAAATCGTGTACATGACATCGATTTTTTGAGTTGTATGTATCGATTTAAATTAATGTTCCATCCTTTCAATTATCTGATAGCTGTCAGCATCATAAAAGTATGCAATCAAATTTGTTTGGGTTTGAAGCATAAACGAACACAGAACCAAAAACGAAATGCGATACAGAATGCCAATTATCGCTTTCGCACATTTTCTTTCGTTTTTGAAAAACGATCAATCGCTATCGTTTCGTTTATTACAGAATCTGCCCCCTGTTTTTAATTAAATTCAACAAGAAGAATTCCATTTCAGCGGCTAAGCTGTAATAAGTCGAAACCGTCAAAGAGAGCATATTTATTTATTTATTTATTTATTTGTTTCTAATATTACATATTGTAGGACATTGTCCCTTATTTATATGCTTAGTTACATATTGTATGTACTCGTATATACCACAAGATTTTGAAATACAAATCTACAAATTCTAATAAATTTTGTCTCCTCCCAAAAATAATACTAAGGACCGTGCACTGTTAAAATAAATGAAATATAAACAGAGGTTACAGGTGAAGTTTAAGTTTTGGGTTTATTGTATGAATGAATATTTTTCCTTAAATATTAAATGAAACTTTTTGATTTGATTCGCTTATTACTTTATTTGCATTGAAACATGATAATGGATGTGAAAAAGCGTAAGGAACTTCGTTCTTAATCTAGTTCCATTGCACAACTTTGGTGCGTTTAAGTTCAATATTTAATGTTTATACGTGCAGTGGCATTATGGGTGGTTCCAATGAATTTAAATATGCAGTCGGATAATAATTGTCGGCTTGTTCTTCATCCATTACTGTTTCGGTTCATTTTGATTTGATTTTTTCGCCGAGAAGTTTCAATTGAATATGCTGATTGAGCTTGTTGGTACCATCACTCAATTTCATACTTTTAACTTAACCCTTAACTACCGAATTTGAAGAAAATAGATTCAGCTGTTCAGGCTGTAGATCAATGTACAGACAAACATAATTGCGGGACCCACTTTTTTTCGTGTTCTCTATTAGCTCAAGGACAATTTTGATCCAAACCTAGAGTTCGATTTGTTCACCCTATAGTACCTAGCCCTAGACCCACATAAATACATACATATATCGCAAGGGAAAAGTACATATGAGCGTAAATGGGTTATTACAATAAGTCCCCAAATAGGTACTTACCTTGATTTTTGTCAAATTTGCATCAACTAAGTTAATGGTGTACGAATAGCAAAGCAATTGACTTATTTGATTTAATGCGTCCACTGACAACGCCAAATGTGTTTCGCTTATCACAGCGACTCTGCAAAGAAAAAATCCAAATTAAAATTGATTTTTCTCCGATCATCTCGTCTACTCACTCATAGGTTTTTGTATGATATACAGAATTCCCATCCAAACACAAGGCACTGCCCTTTGCAGTTCTTTGGATCCGTGTCCAAACATCACATTTAGACTCTTCGAATCGTCTTCTCTTGTCAGCCAAATCACTTTGATTCATAACTAGCTTTCCCTGTAAGTTGAAGTACTTCAATAATAGAGCATACAATGGATCGGTGTCGGTACTCTCGAGCAAGGAGTTCATTAGGAACTCCAGCTCGAATTGTTTGACCATTTCTATATCCTGGCAATAGTAGATTTCGCGCAGTTGTTCTGTTGTGAACGGCTTGAGGCGGCTAATGGCTGATGCTGCCGAACTAGGTTTGTATGTTTGATAGAAGACTTCAGTTTGGGTCTCGACGCGGCTCATGCTCGAAAGATCTGGGTACTTAACGCTCGCGACTGGCTTGAAATCGAATTGTGTGGCAGTTTTGGATTCGCAAAGAGCTGGAGCCGTTGGCTCTTCAAAATTTTGCGTCCATGGTTGAGGTGTTCCTGAGGGTTGTACAACATCCTGGTTTTCTGATGGTGGAACACATGGAATGCTAACGGGGCTGCTAACTTGAGGTATTAATTCTTGTGTTGGTTCTTCTTCGGCCAGTGTGGAAGCATTTTCTTCACCCTGCTGGGGGTTTTCCTTGTCTTCATCACTAAGCAAATCCTCATCGTCCAGCGATATCTTATCATAAGGTTGAAAGTTCGTCGAGACATAACATTCGTGACTAACAATATCATCGCATTTTGTTGTTGGGAAATCTATATCTAGCGATTGGGCCCCAAACTTAATAGCGTTCTTCGTTGATGTCGATGGCGTTGCAGTGTCATCTTCTTCTGAATCTGTCACCAGTTTTTCTTCCTTAATTGTCGGTTTTTTTGTTTTTTTCTTCTTCTGTATCAACATAACATAAGATAAGAAAACAAAGCACTTTGGGTTGGTATTCCCATTTTTCCAATTGATAGACAAAATAGAAAATTTAGTTTACCTGGACCTTAGGTCGTTCCATGGTTGCCATTTTAACAACTCTTTATGGTTTAATAAGTTGCTTTGTGATTGTTTGATGAAAATAAACAAATATTTGAGTGCAAGTGCAGTGATTTTGATTTTTGTTTAACTGCTCTTTTCTATATCTACGCACTCAGAATTTAGGGAAAATACACGGTTTGAGTTCTGGTCTAGTTCAGGGAAACTACAAATTATAAAATGAAGTATGACAGCTGTCAGCTGTTTAGATGCATTTATTTAGTGCGTTCTAGGTCTGAGAAAAATAGCCACGGACCTAGTTTAAATTGTGACTCTTCAGGTGCGTTTTATTAGGTGCGTTTTATTATTCACAAATCTATCTGGATCCGGATCTGGATTAAGTTTTAACATGTATTACAAAAACAATTTGGGATCCTGTTTTCTATCGGGATCTATTTCAAAGATCCAAAAATTAGTTATTACACTGGCGAGTAGATGGCTTTTATGATAAGGTAGTGTAAGCTATAGTGTAAAGAAAAAAGACAAGAAATAATTGAAAATTTACAAACCAAAGGATAAAAAGAGACGGACTTATAAAACTGCTGTCACTAAGATCCGTATCGTTTTATTTTCAAGGGAAGATCCAAATCCGGATCCAGATAGATTTGTGGATAATAAAACGCACCTATTATTCACAAATCTATCTGGATCCGGATCTGGATCATCCCTTGAAAATAAAGCGATACGGATCTTAGTGACAGCAGTGTTATAAGCCCGTCTCTTTTTATCCTTAGGTTTGTAAAATTTAAATTATTTCTTGTCTTTTTTCTTTACACAAAAGCTTACACTACCTTATCATAAAAGCCATCTACTCGCCAGTGTAATAACTAATTTTTGGATCTTTGAAATAGATCCCGATAGAAAACAGGATCCCAAATTGTTTTTGTAATACATGTTAAAACTTAATCTAGATCCGGATCCAGATAGATTTGTGAATAATAAAACGCACCTATTATTCACAAATCTATCTGGATCCGGATCTGGATTAAGTTTTAACATGTATTACAAAAACAATTTGGGATCCTGTTTTCTATCGGGATCTATTTCAAAGATCCAAAAATTAGTTATTACACTGGCGAGTAGATGGCTTTTTATGGTAAGGTAGTGTAAGCTATAGTGTAAAGAAAAAAGACAAGAATAATTTAAAATTCCCAAACCCAAAGATAAAAAGAGACGGGCTTATAACACTGCTGTCAGTAAGATCCGCATCGTTTTATTTTCAATTGATGATCCAGATCCGGATACAGATAGATTTGTGGATAATAAAATGCACCTAATGATATTAATATTCGCTGAGGAACTCAGTCCAGCCAGTTACTGGCTTACGCAGACGACATTGATATCATCGGAAGAACCGAACAAGCTGTACAAAATTCCTTCATCCAGATCGAGCAGGCGGCACAAAATCTGGGGCTGCACATTAGTGAAGGTAAAACAAAGTACATGGTGGCGTCGAATGCGAGAGGAACAGTTGGTCAAACAATCAAGGTAGCGGAGCACGAATTTGAAGTGGTGCAATCCTTTAAATACCTTGGGTCAATAGTAGCAGCCGATAACAATATAGAAGAAGAAATACGCGGGCGGCTTCTCAAATCCAACAGAGCCTACTACAGTCTGTCAAAGCTCTTCAAATCCAGAAATCTCACCATAACTTCAAAACTGCTGCTGTACAGGACCATGGTCCTGCCAGTACTCACATATGGATCCGAGACTTGGGTGCTTAGCAAAAGGCACTCCGACCTTTTAGCTGCGTTCGAGAGAAAAGTCTTAAGGAGAATTGTTGGCCCCATATGTGAGGAAGGACGATTCCGGGGACGATTCCGGAGACGGTACAATCATGAATTGTTCGCAATCTACCTAGAAGCAGATATCGTGACAAAAATTAAGCTCGGTAGACTCCGGTGGGCAGGGCACCTAGCTCGAATGAGCGAAGAGAAACCTGCTCGGAAAGTTCTTTGTGGTACATTCTATGGTAGACGACCATGCTTGCGCTGGAGAGATGACGTAGACCAGGACGCCCGAAGCCTTGGGGTGCGCAACTGGATGGCGTCGTCTAGAGACCGGGATAGGTGGAGAGACTTGTTGAAAGAGGCCAGAGCCGGAACCCGGTTGTCGAGCCGATGATGATGATGATGAGGAACTCAGTTCGTTTCTACGATGTTGTTCACGAAACCCACTCAATGGGTTATTACATCCCTCAAAATGATTATCACAATGGGCGTATTCACTAATCTAGTCACTACGTAGTCAATTCGTTCTGATTGGCTAAAAACAACTAATGTCGATTTCCTTTTACACTCAGGAATCGATTTCTGTGTGGAGATCTTGATCCCTCGGCAGATTTTACGTTCCTTTAAACCGAAAAATCGATTTTTCTTTGACAGGGATCAAATCCTTAAAATCCCTATTTGAAGAGGGATCTACACGTACATGAAACACGCACTTGCACACATACCAAAGTAAAGTGGAATTGACATTTAGCTTTAGACGTCATTGTGATTTTTATTCTGATAATTTCATGTGCTGTGAAAATTTTTGTGGAAAATAAATAAACATTAAATAAACTTTAAATATATTTACAATGGCTTCTCTCGCAGTAATGAAAGAATTGATTTCTTCCTCATCGTCTTCTTCTTCGTCATCATCATCCTAAAGTTTCTTTTCAACTGATTCTGATGGAGATATTTTGGAAATAAATAAATTTTTCAATCACAATCGCAATGTGAGGCATTCGGTTGTAAATTTTGTCCAGGATGTAGTTTCTAACTACACAGACGACGAGGTAGGTTCTTTGTTTATTTAAAAAAAATAAATAAATAAATATTATTTGGTTTATTTTTAGTTCCGTCGCCATTTTAGAGTGTCTAGACGAACTGCAGCCATTATAACAGAACAGTTCAAGATTTCCAAACACTTCAAAAAAAGAGCTACCCGCGCTGGGAGAGAGGCTACAAGCACCGAGGTTCAATGCCTGTCGTTTTTATGGTATGTTTAAATTATTATAAGAAGTAGAATAAAAAAGAATTTGGTTCATAAACCACAGTGGCTTTCGGATAATATAGTTGCTTCATTTCAATTTAATTTATTGAATTTGGTTCATAAACCACAGTGGCATTCGGTTACTAGTTGCTTCATTTTGAAGGTTGGAGCGGTTTTCAGTTCCAATTTAAGTTTCCTAACTAATTATTAAAACCATTTTTAATGTTCGCAAACATTTAAAAAAAAATTCATCGAACAATTATTTTGTCATTTTTGATTCTTTAAAAACATGACAAAAGTACTTTTAAGAATATTCGGAATATTCAACATTATACACATCCCCATTATGTAAAATACGATTAGTAAGATAAAATTTAATAATAAATTTGAACGTCATATTATTATTTTTTTTAACACTTAGCATTTTTTTCTATTTCAGACCACTTTGTATAGGATTTGCAACGATTTTGCCGCGACGTTGACTGGGAAGAGGAGGACGTGTCATTTTAGATCGAGCATAAACAAATATTGGCGGTCAGCCATCAGACGAATAGGGGGAATAACATGTAGCATACGAAAACATGCACGTGCCGTAACTATTCGGGACTGGTGGAAGTCTGATCATAGCCTCTTCGTGGCGGCCGCTAGAAACAAGCCTTTAAAAAGGTTTGGCTAATATGATCAGGCTGGTTCCTCAGGTTGGCGACAGGTTAATTCCCTGTCCCGTAAAACTTTTGAATTACGAGACCGACAACAAGCCTCGGAAACGGACTGATCACACGACGACAACCAATGCAACGAAAACTGAAAAATGATTTACGAATTTTCTTATGGAACGTACGATCGCTCTATAGAGCTCGAGCTGCTCAGCAGCTAGCCGATGCCCTGTCAAAATATAAAGCTGACATAACAGCTCTTCAAGAAATCAGATGGACAGGGAATGGTGTTCTACAGAAGAAAGAATATGACATATACTATAGCTGTCATACAAAACACCATGTGCTCGGGGTAGGCTTCCTAGTCAGCGAAAAAATGAAGTCTACCATCATCGGCTTTAACGCTATAAGCGAAAGGCTATGCACCCTTCGCGTGCGAGGCAAATTTACGAACATCAGCCTCATTAACGTTCACGGACCTACGGAGGAGTCCACAGACGAAGAAAAAGAGACTTACTACGAACAAGTCGAGAGGGCCCTCAATGCCTGTCCAAGGTATGATGTTAAAATCATCCTTGGGGATTTGAACGCAAAAATAGGTCGGGAGCCGGTATTCAGGCATTACGCAGGCACCCATAGTTTGCATGAGAACACTAATGACAATGGACTTCGAGTCTTAGAATTGGCAGCATCGAAAAACATGGTCGTTGCGAGTACCAGGTTCCCGTGTAAAGATATCTACAAAGCCACCTGGGTATCACCTGATGGAGTCACTCGTAACCAAATAGACCACGTGTTGATAGACCGTCGCCACTACTCGAACTTGATGACGGTACGAACGTACCGAGGTGCCAATATCGACTCGGATCACTATCTTGTTGGTATGGTTTTCCGAGGGCGGATTGCCTTGCGAAGACGCATTGCATCCGCCGATCAGGTTCGAATCAACACGGCTGCCCTGCGCAATGAAAACACCAGTAACACCTTTGGTAATGCGTTAGGACTCGCCCTAGAATCACTTGATTTAGGGAGAGTAAGTCCTGGAGCCAGTATGCTGGGCGTAAATGAGAAGTGGACACGCCTTAAGAATATTGTCATTAGTACTGCCAACTCCATCTTAGGCAGCAGTCGTAAAAATCGGAACGACTGGTTTGATGATGAATGCAAGCTAGCGACTGAACGTAAGAATGTTGCGTACCGAGCAATGCAACAATCTCATAGAACGCGGGCACGCGAAGAGGAATATAAAGAGCTCAGAAGAATAGAAAAACGGCTACACAGACAAAAAAAATCAGCCTGGGAGAAGAACCTAATCTGTGAAATTGAAAATAGCCGAGAGCGAGGTCCGCACCAGGCGCGGAAGTTCTACCAATCCGTCCGAAACATGACGCAGTACACACCACGCTGCACATACTGCAAGGACGGAGAGGGAAATCTGATCACCGATCCTGAAAGCATACTGGAGCGATGGGAAGTGTACTTTAATGAATTGCTAAATGGTCAGCACACTGCAGAAGTGGAGGCTCCACTACTTCAAGAAGAATACTCTATGTTGCCGCCACCAAGCATAGAAGAGGTTGAGAAGGCTATAGGCCGGCTTAAACAGAACAAAGCCCCGGGAGCCGATGGCATACCAGCCGAATTATTCCATCACGGCGGGCCAGCCTTACGTCAAGCAATTCATGATATTATAGTACACGTATGGGAGCAGGAAGAAATGCCAGAAGACTGGCGAAAAGGTTTAATATGCCCCATACATAAGAAGGGAGATGTCACAACGTGCAGCAATTATAGAGGTATCACGTTGTTGAGTACCGCCTATAAGATACTCTCCTCTATCCTACAAGACCGGATAACCCCATACGCTAAAACCGTTATCGGACAATATCAGTGTGGTTTCATTCCAGGCAAATCAACAACTGATCAGATATTTACCCTTAGGCAGGCGATGGAAAAATGTCTAGAATTTAACATCCCAACATACCATCTGTTTATAGACTTTAAGGCCGCCTATGATAGCATAGCCAGGGTAGAACTTTACAAAGCCATGAGAGAATTCGGCATCCCAAATAAATTGACACGACTATGTAGGTTGACCATGACCAACGTAACAAGCCAAGTAAAAATAGCCGGATTGCTATCCAGACCAATCAACATCTTTAATGGACTCCGACAAGGGGACGGTTTGGCCTGCCTCCTCTTCAACCTGGCGTTGGAGAAAGCAATCCGTGACTCTGGCACGGCAACAAGAGGGACCATCGTCAACAGGTCCAGCCAGTTACTGGCTTACGCAGACGACATCGACATCATCGGAAGAACCGAACAAGCTGTACACGATTCCTTCATCCAGATCGAGCAGGCGGCACAAAATCTGGGGCTGCACATTAGTGAAGGTAAAACAAAGTACATGGTGGCGTCGAATGCGAGAGGAACAGTTGGTCAAACAATCAAGGTTGCGGAGCACGAATTTGAAGTGGTGCAATCCTTTAAATACCTTGGGTCAATAGTAGCAGCCGATAACAATATAGAAGAAGAAATACGCGGGCGGCTTCTCAAATCCAACAGAGCCTACTATAGTCTGTCAAAGCTCTTCAAATCCAGAAATCTCACCATAACTTCAAAACTACTGCTGTACAGGACCATGGTCCTGCCAGTACTCACATATGGATCCGAGACTTGGGTGCTTAGCAAAAGGCACTCCGACCTCTTAGCTGCGTTCGAGAGAAAAGTCTTAAGGAGAATTGTTGGCCCCGTATGTGAGGAAGGACGATTCCGGAGACGGTACAATCATGAACTGTACGCAATCTACCTTGAAGCAGATATCGTGACAAAAATTAAGCTCGGTAGACTCCGGTGGGCAGGGCACCTAGCTCGCATGAGCGAAGAGGAACCTGCTCGGAAAGTTCTTTGTGGTACATTCTATGGTAGACGACAGCGTGGTAGACCATGCTTGCGCTGGAGAGATGGCGTAGACCAGGACGCCCGAAGCCTTGGGGTGCGCAACTGGATGGCGTCGGCTAGAGACCGGGATAGGTGGAGAGACTTGTTGAAAGAGGCCAGGACCGGAACCCGGTTGTCGAGCCGATGATGATGATAAACAAATATTGATGATATTTGGTCTAAACTCGATTACACCATCATGGAAAGTAGCAGCTTACAAAATCCCGCCGCATGTCTAAACGCAAATCCAGCCGCCAATCAGCAAACTCAGAACTCTCCAAGAACCTGCCCAACAACTGAAAACGTTAATAGAGTCGATTGTGACTATTATGACGAGGATGATAACAATGTTTCTCGGGATTCACTTTATGTGACAGCATTTGTGAAACCGATACCAATAAAACGCCCCAAACGCAAATGGGATTACAACAGTTTTCATCCCAAACACATAACATCAATCAATAATAACAACAGTTTTTTCTACTAACAGATACTATGATCGGAGCTCAACTTAAAACGAAACATAAATACAATTAAGCGAACGAAGATAAAAAAAACATGTAAATAAGATATATAAAAACAAGTTTTATTATTGTTTTCATATGAATTTGTTTAAATTTTTTATTGTTTGAAAGGCAAATAAAGTAAATACAAATAAATATTGGTATCCTTCCATAATGAATCTTATTTTTAGTGTTGGTCTTCTTCGCGTATTTTCTACATTTATAAAAAAAGATTGCAATGGCAATGGTATCCAGTTTTAACGTCCAACAAAATTAAAATCAAATCAAAAGATGAACAACGAAAATTTATTTATTTTTTCACATTTTGAGGCAAATCAACTCATTTTGAAACTCCGAATTTAGGAATGCTGTTTTGATTTCGTTCGGGGCCTATGATGTAAATTTATTCGTATTCGTAGCGTAACAAAATTTTTGGGGACTTGCTACGATGGACTCCGTGATAAGGGTGAATAACTCAAAATTTTACCTACCACGGGATTTCCGAACAAAGAACTCTTGCAAGTAAAGTTTTTCCATCGAACACCAAGATCTTTCTTTACAATCGTCCTAAAAAATTGAAACATTTATATAGGATACACAGTTTTCTTTAAACATTTTAACTACATTTTGACATAATGTTCAAGATCCTTCCACCCATTCACTAACAAATCCATATTAAGATCTAATTGAACTCCAAGTTCAATTGGAGCAACTGATACTTCTTGAGCTTTGTTATTGGGTATTTGCTTGATTTGTAAACTCTCGTTAAAAGGTTTGATTTTCTGCGGCGATTCATCTAATTTGATTGTGTTTGCAGGCAGACATTTTCTAGCATTATTATTGAGTTGTATCTTCATGTTTGCTGACATCTTCTTAGGAATTTTTGGATTTTTTCCAAGCTTAACTTGATAAAAGCTGGCGTATTCCAAATACATCGAGTCCAAATCGATATTATAACTCGCAATAAGGCCTAGTTTTTTATTTTTCATTTGAATACGGACACATTACATTAGCAACCTGTCTCTTCTGGACTCCTAAATCCTCAATAAATCTTCATCGATCTCGGGCCATTTTTCTGGAATGATGTCAAACAAATCGTCCTTAACGTCACCTTACAGATGATCCGCAGGCGAATTTCGTCCCGAAGAACTTAGCAGCTACTTTGAGGTCGATTTCTAGAAAATCAATGCAATCAGTACTTAATAATTTCCCAACACAGCCGTGGTTGGACCAATCTTACCAAACGTATTCAATCCAGTCACGACAGTGCCGAACTTCTTCTTGCCACGAGGTACACGCGGCACACAGATCTTCTTGGTGACATCTTGCTTCTTCTTGATTTTCATCAAGCCCTTGCCACCGCGTTTTTGACGTTTCTTGTCATCGTCGCCGGCATCGCCGCTCGCAGCATCTTCCAGCTTCAAACACTCGAATTCGGTTGGAAGGTTCTTCTCCAGCCATTGTTTGCATTTTTCATATTCAGGATAATATTCGCAATACTAAGCAATGGGAATAATGGATTTTGCAATAAATTCAATTGGTCTTATTCATTATATCGATATCTCAATGTCGTCGATGGGCATGGAAATGGAACCATTGCCACAATACGGAACACTCAATGGATAGGTTAATCCTGGTCGAGTGTTAAATGGAGACGGGCTGCCATATCAACGACTTCAGTCATAGTTGAGGAAATCAAAGTTTATTTATTTAAATAGAAAATTGTTTAATTTGTAATCTTAAAGCAACGTTGAGCGTTGAGGATTAGGAGAATTATTGAGGTTGAGAAAAATATTTTGATGTATCACTACTTCACAAAAGAGAAAAGACAAAACGTAAATAGAAGTATGGATTCTGATTTTTAATTTGACATGTCACGCACACATTAACAACATATGACAACTGACAAAATTTGACAAGGGATCGAAATCATGACATTTCACAATCAGCTGTTTGTTGAAAATACAAATTTAATTTTTGGTGGAAGATATTTTCGAAGTGAAATTATTAAACAAATTAATATTACATATATCTTATATTTGATGTTATTTAATTTAAACTGTAAAAAAAAGTTTATTTAAAGTTCTCAAAACACAATTTTTCTTATTTTATATGCTTATATCTGTCATTAATAATATGACAGTTTGAATTGACTACAGTGGGTCACAGCTTATTTGACCCACACCTTATATTTACATTTAATCGAGTATGGCTCCTTAACAATAAAAGTTATTTGGAAAGTACAAACACAGAAAGGTTTATTAAGTTTTTAGCTTAAACATGACATTTGAATCAATTAATTTTATTTTAAAACACCATATTTAACTTTAAAAAAAAGATAATTACCTTTTTCTAGTACTACAGCTTATTTGACCCACTGTGTTTAGAGATCACCTGCCTTAGAAAAAATATCGAGATAACTGTGGGTTTTGCTTCTTTCTCTTATTTGTGTTATATTCAAATAGAATTATCAGTTTTTGTTATTTTTCGCAAAAGAAATACGTGTTACGAAGATGAGAAAACAAAAAACAGTTGAACAGCGTGAAATAGTGCTTCATCATCATAAAAATGGACTTTCTCGGCGAAAAATAGCCGAAATTGTTAACATACCAGATGACACGGTCAAAGCTATTATTCACCGTTCTGTATTCGAAAATCGAATTGAAAATAAAGGAAGAAAACCTCCAAACAAAATATTTACTACATGGGATGAGCGATATATTGTGCGAAGAGTAAAGCAAAATCCAAAGCTATCGGCACCAAAACTGGCTAGTGAGATGGCGAATACCCATTGAAAACCTTGTTGCCCCGAAACCATTCGCCGGATCTTTAAAGATAATGATTTGCATGGAAAAGTAGCACGCAAGAAACCTTTTATCAATAAAAAAATCGACTTAGCCGTTTTCAGTTTGCAAAGGAGCATATAACAAAGGATTCCACGTTCTGAAAGAGTGTTATATTCGCGGATGAATCCAAATTTAATATATTTGGATCCGACGGGCGGTCTTATGTGTGGCGAAAACCGAATACAGAGCTTCAAGATAAAAACTTAAGAGCAACAGTGAAGCATGGAGGAGGCATGTCATGGTATGGGCCAGCATGTCGGCAAGCTGCAATTTATTCAGATGAGTACCATGGATAAATTAGTGTACCTCAATATTCTCAAAAATAATTTGCTCCAAAGCACAGAAAAACTAGGCATAAAGGATACATTTCGATTTTATCAAGACAATGATCCGAAACATACATCGGGCATTTGTTCAAACTTGGCTAATTTATAACTGCCCTCACGTCATGAAACTGCCAGCACAGAGTCCAGATTTGAATGTCATCGAAAACCTTTGGCCAATTTTGGACACAAAAATACGCGAGCGCCATATTTCTAACAAAAATGACCTAAGGACGGATGTAGTTGAAGAATGGGCAAGAATACCTGTGGAAACGACAAAAAAATTGGTGGATTCTTATCAAAATCGGCTTAAGGCAGTTATAAATCAAAAGGGAGGACATAATATACCAAATACTAAAATTATGCAAAATGTGTCTTTTCATTAATAAATAATAATAATTTTACTCGATTTTTAGAATGGGTCAAATGAGCTGTCACCCTGAAATATTGATTTTAGTTTGTTTTTGTTATTTTGTTTTCTAGTTTGAATTAAAAATAAATAAATGAAGTTATGTTTTAGTTAAAAACTTAATTAACATTTCCGCGATTTTATTTTGTTGATTACTTGCTGCGTTGAAGAGATATTCTCTTTTAAAGTTTTGAGTAAAGGGTGGGTCAAATAAGCTGGGATCCACTGTAGCTTTGTAGTGCAATTTTGCATTCACAAAGCTAGTTGAATTTTTGACTACGTAGTGACTAGATTAGTGAATGCGCCCAATGTGAACGTTTGAAAAACGTGGAAGGTTTTGAAAGAAGTTACCGATGCACATTAATTTTGAATTTCTCAATATTACACCGGGAAGGAAAAATAGAGATAGGTAGAGCATTCCACATTCGTGTAGTGTAGCTGAAAAAAGAATGCCTGAAGCTGAAAGTCCGAAACTATGTTGAGGGGGAAGCTGATAAGGTATTATAGGTATTCTTCTTTCAACCGGCTATTTCACTAGAACGATGTTAATAAAAATAGCGAATTAATAATGAGAGGACCTTATTCGGAATTCCCCCCCCCCCCACCAAAATCAATTTTTTTTTAACGAATCGATAAAAAAGTGTTTGCTGTTGATAAAAAACATCAAATTATGGAGAAGAAACTCTTTTTTTATGTTAAAAAAGTGAAGTATAAGCGGACCACCCACAGTATTCATTCATTCATTTTTCATTTATTCATTCATTTATTCATTTCATTTAACCATCAACTGTACATAGAAGTTAATTCTTATAATATATACAGGTTTTTAAATATAATTTGAAGTTATAAGCGAAATTCTTTATTAGGAATGAGAAAAAAAAAAAAAAAAACAGGAAGTGAAAAAGAAAGAGTAAAAAAGAGCAAAAATAAAAAAAAAATAAATAAGCGACGAGATCATTCAATTTACTGTTTTAATATAGTTCCATACAGCCTTTAAAACATCCCCATTTTCGAGCTTGCGTCTTACGTGTAGTGGAAGAGTGTTCCATAACATAACAGCATGAATAAAAAATTGTCTTCTCGAGATAAGGTAGCAATAAGTGGTTGGTCGTATCGATAAAGATCTATTAGATTGCGAAAGGGTTAATTTTTCGTACAAATATCCAGGTTGCCTGTTCTTGAGCAGTTTAATAAGTTGACCTAGTGACCGATATTTAAGGAAACATGAGAGGCTACAATTAAGAATAGTGAGTGTGTATCGCGAAACGTGATCATATCTTCTTAGACTGTAAACATATCTTGCAACAGAGTTTAATGCTAGATTTAATTTTCGAAGAGAGGCAGCGTCTAAATCGGCAAAAATTTCGCACCCAAAAGATATAAGGGGTACAATTAAGGTTTTTACTAATAAATTTTAACTTAGTTTGCGTTGGGAGGTAGTTTCTAGTAAGAGATAATGAATGTAATGAATAATAAATTTTGGATACAAGTGAATTGATGTGATCATTCCAGTTTAAAAAGCTGTTATACAAAATACCTAGATTTTTTAATTTCTCATAAATTTGTATTCTGGAAGAGTTAATCTGGATAGAGGGAAAATTTATATAGTTCAGCTGGTGTTTATAGAAGTATATAGCTTTGGACTTTTGTGGATTAATTGAAAGTTTATTTTCTAACGACCAGGAATAGATAGCGGAAAGATCTTTATTTAACATTTCAATACCATCTTCTATGAATTCTAATGGAAAACTTAGGTAAAGTTGCACGTCATCTGCATAGATATGATACTTACAGTGGGACACACATATGGGGAGATCATTTATAAATAACGTGAATAACAACGGACCTAGCAATGAACCTTGAGGAACGCCTTTGTGTAGTGGTAAAAAAGAGGACAACTTTCTATTTACAGAAACGGCTTAATAACGATTAGTAAGATAGGATAAAACTAGTTTGTTAGTAACATTGGAGAAATTGAAAAAGTTAGTAAGTTTTACACAAAGATTCTTTGGTTCAACAGTGTCAAATGCCTTCGAAAAGTCAAGTAGAGTTGCTATGGTAACAAGATCTTTATCGATAGCTATTCGTATGTCATCGGTGACTTTAAGTAGAGCAGTAACACAGCTATGATTAGTACGATAGCCAGATTGAAAAGGATTAATAAGTTTATGACTTTCAACATACACCTTGATTTGTTGACTTATGATTAACTCAAATGTCTTAGAAAGGAAAGGAAGAATGGCAATAGGCCTATATTCGTTACTTTTTTCTTTTTTGGGAATGGGAACAATACGTGCCTGTTTCCAAAGGAAAGGATAAGAAGAACTCATAATAACTGTATTAAAAACGTGGGTTACATGAGAACAAATATAAGGAAGAAGTATTTTTACAAAATCAGGGTGAACATTATCAATACCAATACTTTTGGATTTAATAGAAAATATCGCATTACAGACTGAAAAAACATCAACGCATGATAAAGAAAAGGCATCTTCAGAATTATTAGGAGTTAATAAGTCCAAAGTGCCATTCATGGGTACGGAGAATGATGAATTGGTATTGGTGAATCTTTGGTTGATTTCTTCAATATCTATATCGTCAATAATGCTTTGAAATTGTTTTCCAATACCAATCTTGCGTATTTGATTCCATAAGTCTTTAGAAGATCGGTTTATACTGAAAACGTTTGAGTAATGTTCTAGTTTTGCTTTTCTTATCAGTGACGTGACGCGATTTCGTTGTCTCTTATAATCTCCTAAAATGTCATCACAAAGGTACCTTTTCCACCGTCGATATAACATATCTCTGAGATTAATAGCATTATATATTGCTGGGGACATCCAGGGACTATTTGCATTCCTTATAACTTGGGTTCGATGAGGAACATATTTTTCGAAAAGATAGCTAATGTTAGAATTGAGTATGTGGACTTGTTGGTTAGTATCTGAGGTCTGATAGAGCGTATCCCAATCAAGAGCAAGACATTCATTAAGTAAACTATTTATATCAATTCTTCTAAAGTCACGATACTGAAATATTTCTTGTTGTGAATTACGCTGAACATTTATGTCAAGCGTAATAAAAAGTAGGTCATGATATAGAAATGCAGGAAATGAAAGTTGACTATATGATTTTAGGAGATTGACATTATTCAATAGAGCTACGTCAATAAGAGAAGGTGTACAGTGGGGTTTGAAATGAGTAGGTTGGTTAAAGTTAAGAAATGAGAGGTTAAATGATTTCATTGTTTCCTTAAGTAAAGCACTTTCAGTTAAATTAAGCAAATTTATATTCAAATCACCACACACAAACAATTTTGGAGAAAGATGACACACTTCAGTTAAAATATCCTCAACTACTTTATAATTATTTATCCTAGGAGGAACATAGATACAACCTATTATGCTCATTTCATAACCACCAAGGATCTCTATAAATACGTATTGGGCAGAGGAAGAATCACTCGAACTTAAAACAACTCTAGACCTAATAGTTTTCTTTATGTATATCGCAGTACCGCCTCCTATTCTCCCCACACGATCAGCACGATATAATTTAAAACCCTTGAGTTCGAAATATTTACTATTTTTTGAAGAATCTAGCCACGTCTCAGAAATACATACCACATCAACTAAACTATCTTCAAAAATAAGTTTAAGCTCATCAATCTCATTGCAAACACTCTGAGAATTTATATGACAGATATGCAATCCTTCGTGATGTTTACACATTGTATTTAGCACCAAACGTGAATATATTTATTCATGCTGTCATTATCAATGTCATTGAAAGACATAAATATAGATAGACGGAAGACTCAAACTCGAAGAATGTGAAAAATAGGCAAACATTATTTTTATAATATAAATTGAATGATCTCTTACATACCAGCTTTTTTTAATCGAAAGAAAATTAATTAAAGTGAATTTAATTAATATAAACATAAAAGTAAATTTGATTTTTCGTTGCATTCGTTGTTTAATCTCCATACTCAATGTTGTCGTAAGCTTGTCCAATAGCTTTTCTAAAATCTTCAGAACAATTTATTAAAAGTGGTGGCTGGTTTTGGATCACACGTATGAAGACTTGTCCATTGTAAGTGTACAAAGAGGAGATCAGTGATCGTTTTTTCAGCTTAAGCGCTTTTCGTTGAAGTTGGTAATTTCGTTTTGTTAAGCTTTCAGTAACGAAAAAGCTTTTGCTCGAGTTAAATCCAATGTCGCTCAGCTTTAAAGGAGATTTGTTTTCTTTTCGGAAATTTGAACATGCTCTCAAGAGATCTGTTTTCGCTCTCCTACTTGCTAGCTTAATAACAATGCAACCATCATCAGCTCTATTTAATTTGGGAGACTTGGTTGAATTTGCACGAAAAATGCTTTGAACAGTCGGTGGTTGTACTTTGATTGCTGTGCACAATTTTCCAAAAATGTCATTTGCATTTTCGTCCTTGCATTGTGGAATTCCAAAGAGAACAATATGAGATTCGATTCGCTCCCTTTCAAATGTATCAATAGAAAGCTCCAGATGTTTGCACTTCTCTGACGTTAGCTGTATACTCTGCTGAAGATCCGCCTTAATCTCATTAATTTTGGTGTTGAGTCGTTCTACTGCTGCCGTTAATTTGTCTTCAAAGACTTGAAGTATTTTTTGCTCGAAGCCATCTCCCCACTCTTGCAGCCTCTTTTCCATTAAAAGCCACAGTTTATCAGCTGTTTGTTTTGGCACACGAGTACTCCGCGTTGTAGGCATATTAAGAGACTTTTTATAATTAAAATATTAAAAAGAAATTTAAATTTTCAACTAATGAAGTATTTGATGTACGACAGTTATTTTGACTCAGAAATTTACACGCAATAACATTAAGAGCACTTTTAAAACAAATATAGGTATACAAAAATAGGTTTGAAATGAAGATTAAGAAAAATTTTAAGACAATCTTTAATCACGTCCTGCTTGTGTCATTGTTTATTCGCTACTATGTATTGTTGTGTTGGCCCTTATTCGGAATTCCCCCCCCCCCACCAAAATGAACTTTTTTTTTAACGAATCGATAAAAGTGTTTGCTGTTGATAAAAAACATCAAATTATGGAGGAGAAACACTTTTTTATGGTAAAAAAGTGAAGTATAAGCCGACCACCCACAGTACTATAACTAAAACTACTTTTGTATGGGATACCTATTTGCTATTTTTGCTTGCTTACGCATTACGGCGTATAAACAGTGAGATATGTATGGGAGGCATGCTGCCCCCCTGCAACCCCCCTGCTTGGGCACATTATAGGATTTGGGGTAGGTGCGAGGTTGGGTGTATGCAAGGTTTCTTTTGCATTTACAGAATCTGGATTTAAAGAAACTTTGAATTTACCCTATGGCCTATATTCATTTTTTTATATGTACTACTTCACTTTTTTTACCATAAAAAAGTGTTTCTCCTCCATAATTTGATGTTTTTTTATCGATTCATTAAAAAAAAGTGCATTTTGGTGGGGGGAATTCCGAATAAGGACCATGAGAGACATGAAACATAACGGCAGTGTTCGAGAAATTAAATGTTTCTTTTATACTTCTATCGGCTATAATTCTAAGGCTCTCTTTTGAATTATATCTGTTTTTATTATGAATTCGCTCAGGTACTAATAATGTAGTCTAAATTAATAGATTTGGCGCTACCAACAATATGGGTACGGATTTTTCAACACATACATATATATTTCAGGTTCTTGTAAAATGTTCGACTATGCAAAGAAACGTTTAAGCAATTGACAATCAAAAATTGACATTCAACTATCTGCTTAGCCGATTCCACTCCAGGGTTTGGTTAACTAATGTCATTTTCCATTGGTCGTCCAGAAGCGTTTGGAAGAGTCCAGGGGCCCTATTTTGTATTACGAAACGAGCGGTAAGTCAACGATACTGAGGAATACGATTGTCACGACAAAGAGCGATTAAGTTAAACGAAAAAGGCGTACAAAAGATGTTGCCAAGCTTAGCCGAAAAAAACATTTTTTTTTTTGAAGCGCAACCAACTTCTCGACTATTAGGAATGTCTAAAATTGACATAAATAATTGAAAAAAAATATTATAAATCAAGAAACGATAAAACGAAAGCTAAACGATAGGTATATGGCAGTCGTTATAACTAACGAGTATCGTTAAAATTAAACGATTCTCGTTAAACATAATCGCATTTCAACGATAACGAAGTAATTTCAACGATAATCGTTTTACAAAATAGGGCCCCAGAAGTCTTCTCAAACCATTCCATTGGGAAAAATATTCTTCTGAGAAGAGAATTTCGCTTCTCGATTTCAAGTCAGAATCCACTCAAGAAGCACTAATGTCGATTTCCTTTTACACACTAGGGATTTTAGGGATTTCGATCCCTTGTCAAATTTTGTCAGTTGTCATATGTTGCAAAAAGAAAACAAAAAGAGATTGATTTTTTTTTGTTAATGTGTGCGTGACATGTCAAATTAAAAATCAGAATCCATACTTCTATTACCGTTTTGTCTTTTCTCTTTTATTTTTCTCAACCTCAATAATTCTCCTAATCCTCAACGCTCAACGTTGCTTTAAGATTACAAATTAAACAATTTTCTATTTAAATAAATAAACTTTGATTTCCTCAACTATGACTGAAGTCGTTGATATGGCAGCCCGTCTCCATTTAACACTCGACCAGGATTAACCTATCCATTGAGTGTTCCGTATTGTGGCAATGGTTCCATTTCCATGCCCATCGACGACATTGAGACATCGATATAATGAATAAGACCAATTGAATTTATTGCAAAATCCATTATTCCCATTGCTTAGTATTGCGAATATTATCCTGAATATGAAAAATGCAAACAATGGCTGGAGAAGAACCTTCCAACCGAATTCGAGTGTTTGAAGCTGGAAGATGCTGCGAGCGGCGATGCCGGCGACGATGACAAGAAACGTTAAAAACGCGGTGGCAAGGGCTTGATGAAAATCAAGAAGAAGCAAGATGTCACCAAGAAGATCTGTGTGCCGCGTGTACCTCGTGGCAAGAAGAAGTTCGGCACTGTCGTGACTGGATTGAATACGTTTGGTAAGATTGGTCCAACCACGGCTGTGTTGGGAAATTATTAAGTACTGCTTGCATTGATTTTCTAGAAATCGACCTCAAAGTAGCTGCTAAGTTCTTCGGGACGAAATTCGCCTGCGGATCATCTGTAAGGTGACGTTAAGGACGATTTGTTCCAGAAAAATGGCCCGAGATCGATGAAGATTTATTGAGGATTTGGGAGACCAGAAGAGACAGGTTGCTAATGTAATGTGTCCGTATTCAAATGAAACATAAAAAAACTAGGCCTTATTGCGAGTTATAATATCGATTTGGACTCGATGTATTTGGAATACGCCAGCTTTTATCAAGTTAAGCTTGGAAAAAATCCAAAAATTCCTAAGAAGATGTCAACAAACATGAAGATACAACTCAATAATAATGCTAGAAAATGTCTGCCTGCAAACACAATCAAATTAGATGAATCGCCGCAGAAAATCAAACCTTTTAACGAGAGTTTACAAATCAAGCAAATACCCAATAACAAAGCTCAAGAAGTATCAGTTGCTCCAATTGAACTTGGAGTTCAATTAGATCTTAATATGGATTTGTTAGTGGATGGGTGGAAGGATCTTGAACATTGTGTCAAAATGTAGTTAAAATGTTTAAAGAAAACTGTGTATCCTATAAATGTTTCAATTTTTTAGGACGATTGTAAGGAAAGATCTTGGTGTTCGATGGAAAAACTTTACTTGCAAGAGTTCTTTGTTCGGAAATCCCGTGGTAGGTAAAATTTTGAGTTATTCACCCTTATCACGGAGTCCCTCGTAGCAAGTCCCCAAAAATTTTGTTACGCTACGAATACGAATAAATTTACATCATAGGCCCCGAACGAAATCAAAACAGCATTCCTAAATTCGGAGTTTCAAAATGAGTTGATTTGCCTCAAAATGTGAAAAAATAAATAAATTTTCGTTGTTCATCTTTTGATTTGATTTTAATTTTGTTGGACGTTAAAACTGGATACCATTGCCATTGCAATCTTTTTTATAAATGTAGAAAATACGCGAAGAAGACCAACACTAAAAATAAGATTCATTATGGAAGGATACCAATATTTATTTGTATTTACTTTATTTGCCTTTCAAACAATAAAAAATTTAAACAAATTCATATGAAAACAATAATAAAACTTGTTTTTATATATCTTATTTACATGTTTTTTTTTATCTTCGTTCGCTTAATTGTATTTATGTTTTGTTTTAAGTTGAGCTCCGATCATAGTATCTGTTAGTAGAAAAAACTGTTGTTATTATTGATTGATGTTATGTGTTTGGGATGAAAACTGTTGTAATCCCATTTGCGTTTGGGGCGTTTTATTGGTATCGGTTTCACAAATGCTGTCACATAAAGTGAATCCCGAGAAACATTGTTATCATCCTCGTCATAATAGTCACAATCGACTCTATTGACGTTTTCAGTTGTTGGGCAGGTTCTTGGAGAGTTCTGAGTTTGCTGATTGGCGGCTGGATTTGCGTTTAGACATACGGCGGGATTTTGTAAGCTGCTACTTTCCATGATGGTGTAATCGAGTTTAGAGCAAATATCATCAATATTTGTTTATGCTCTATCTAAAATGACACGTCCTCCTCTTCCCAGTCGACGTCGCGGCAAAATCGTTGCAAATCCTATACAAAGTGGTCTGAAATAGAAAAAAATGCTAAGTGTTAAAAAAATAATAATATGACATTCAAATTTATTATTAAATTTTATCTTACTAATCGTATTTTACATAATGGGGATGTGTATAATGTTGAATATTCCGAATATTCTTAAAAGTACTTTTGTCATGTTTTTAAAGAATCAAAAATGACAAAATAATTGTTCGATGAATTTTTTTTTAAATGTTTGCGAACATTAAAAATGGTTTTAATAATTAGTTAGGAAACTTAAATTGGAACTGAAAACCGCTCCAACCTTCAAAATGAAGCAACTAGTAACCGAATGCCACTGTGGTTTATGAACCAAATTCAATAAATTAAATTGAAATGAAGCAACTATATTATCCGAAAGCCACTGTGGTTTATGAACCAAATTCTTTTTTATTCTACTTCTTATAATAATTTAAACATACCATAAAAACGACAGGCATTGAACCTCGGTGCTTGTAGCCTCTCTCCCAGCGCGGGTAGCTCTTTTTTTGAAGTGTTTGGAAATCTTGAACTGTTCTGTTATAATGGCTGCAGTTCGTCTAGACACTCTAAAATGGCGACGGAACTAAAAATAAACCAAATAATATTTATTTATTTATTTTTTTTAAATAAACAAAGAACCTACCTCGTCGTCTGTGTAGTTAGAAACTACATCCTGGACAAAATTTACAACCGAATGCCTCACATTGCGATTGTGATTGAAAAATTTATTTATTTCCAAAATATCTCCATCAGAATCAGTTGAAAAGAAACTTTCGGATGATGATGACGAAGAAGAAGACGATGAGGAAGAAATCAATTCTTTTATTACTGCGAGAGAAGCCATTGTAAATATATTTAAAGTTTATTTAATGTTTATTTATTTTCCACAAAATTTTTCACAGCACATGAAATTATCAGAATAAAAATCACAATGACGTCTAAAGCTAAATGTCAATTCCACTTTACTTTGGTATGTGTGCAAGTGCGTGTTTCATGTACGTGTAGATCCCTCTTCAAATAGGGATTTTAAGGATTTGATCCCTGTCAAAGAAAAATCGATTTTTCGGTTTAAAGGAACGTAAAATCTGCCGAGGGATCAAGATCTCCACACAGAAATCGATTCCTGAGTGTAAAAGGAAATCGACATAATACTCATACCCAAATGTCAAAAGCAACTATCGCAGATTTTCACCAACACGACTATTAACTAATACAAAGGCAAAATTTCAAAGTTGGGTAGAAGAAGTTAGCACCGTTCCATTGGATTTCAGAATGAGTGGATCGTTGGGTGAAACCAATGGAAAACGACATAACCCTCAATCCTTCCAGGGATGCCGGCAACTTGTTTGCTGAGTCCGAAAGTCTAAAATGAGAATCCTTTTTTATGACGAGGATTTTCGAGAGCGCATTACCTCCGAAAAAAATCAGACCTAGCGAGGAATCCGCTCGTAGCGGAAAATTGTCCACAACGCATAATTTGTCGGAGGTTCAACTTGCTTTCGAGGAAACCTATCGGAAAGAATAATCGGCCCTATCGAAGTCCCCTACCTATTTCTATACAGGAGCCCTAGCACGTAACTTGATACGATCGAGTTAGGTCGATACAATAGAGAACAGGCAGTTCTTTCTTATGATCAGCATGATTACGTCGTCTAGACTCGATTGTATCAAGTTACGTGCTGGCACCCCAGGTTTTTTGTTTCCATTTGAAGTGTCAAAAAAAGAATAAATTGAAAAAAAAAAACTTGAAACACAATATTTTATATTATTTATTTAACTAATATGTAGGTACCTACTTTAATCACAATGGAAATGGATCAATGCACAAAACAAAAGATCACCAACATAATTTCTTTTCATCCAAACATCCATTTGTCTTGGTCCCAATTAATTTAACTGATTGGGCCAGATCTTCCCAAGCACAGCTTCAATTTCTGGTGTCTTTTTGGTGTTATTCGAGACCATTAGAAGTGCTTCATCGCAAACAAATGACATGCGTTGAATTTCTTCGGACAGAATTTCCAATCAGCTGATCGGAGAAATACCTTGAAGCAAAATATCTCCGATTCGTAGGAAATCGGAGAATTCCGCTCCGACACGGTTACCTCGATAGGGCCGAATAATACACAATTCGTTGGCACAATTTGTTCTGCGAAAAATTTGTTTCGGACGAAATCGGAAAAACAATTGGATTAAGCTGTCAGAAATTTCACAAAAAAGCACTTGATCGCACTTCAACGCAATTCGCCGGGTGCGTTAAAATAATGTGGGAGAAAAATTGAGAACAGCTGTTCGGAAGAATACCTCGAAGCAAAAATCCTACGAAAAGTACAAAATCAGAGAATTTTCCACTCCGAACGAATACCTCGTTAGGGCCGAATATCTTTTTCTACTTGACGTGTCCACTACTCAAGCCAATAACGCACAAATTCCGCAACTATTTACCTGGCGTACAATGGGATACGAATGTATACTCTTTTAACAAATAAACTTTATCGAAACATTTTCCCCAAATGGAAAAAATTATGTTATTTTGCGATTGTGTAAAGGGTGCTCCAACGAAAACACACGATGTTGATTGTAAATAAAACAAAAAAATTTCAGAGAATTATCTTAATATTTTTTATTATGATAGGATCTATGACAATTATGTGTGAAACAAAATATCGGCCAAATGCTCGTCACGGCTTCGGTGGCATAACCCTATCCGATGGTCCATATTTTCAATGACTCTGAAACATAATGGAGGTTCAATGTCGTTAATGTGCCGAATTATCTCATCCTTTAGCTCTTGAATTGTTCTTGGCTTATTGACGTACACTTTTTTTTATAAATATCCCCAAAGAAAGAAGTTCAACGGTGTCTAAATCACATGATCGTGGCGGCCAATTAACATCGCCATGACGTGAGATAACACGGCCATTGAATTTCTCGCGCAAGAGCCAAACAAGACCTTTTTAAAAAATGTACCACGACGTTTTTAATTTAAAATATATATTTTATAACCATTCTGGTATTATAAGATGTTAAAAACAAACAAAAAATAAAAAAAATTAATTGAAAGTAATATTTTGCACTTCCATTTAAAATAAAATAAAAATTAATTAATAATATAAAGTTAACATGTTATTGACTTCCAGCACTGTGTGTTAAAATATTTTAACTTTAAACTAAAATAGATTATTTCCCATTTCTTACAAGAATGAATGATTTTTTCTTTAATTCTGACGATTTCTACACATCATCTGAAGTTCAAATCTTCGATTTGTGCGAACACCTTTCAAAATTTCTTTCTTATTTTCCGCTACTCTCTGTGAACTTTTCGACTTGAACATTTCCATCATCCTCTTGCGACGATCATCAAGTTTATCTGCCTTAGGGGCTTGCCTGGTCGCTGTGATTGTTGTACTCAGATTGAATTTTTCTCTTGGATTTGGCAAATGTATTCGCTGAGGAACAGATGTGATTGTTGTATTTCCACTTGTTGGCGCTATTGTTGCATTAAAATTGAAATTAAACCTCTGTTTTGGAAGTTTATTAGTGTTGTTTGGTTTGAACAATGAAGTGCTATTGGCACTAACTTTGGTTGGAGTCTTGCCAACCGATGGTAAATCATCCAATAGCCGAAGATCTTGCTTTGATTTTGAACGGGATTTAAATTCAGTGTGAAGGGAGTTAGTAACCTCTGTGTTGATTTTATTTTCTGGTTGGGACAAATCAATTCTTTGACGAGCTTTTGGAATTTGTTTCTTGTTGCCATCTTTGTTATGATCTCGTAGAACTGAATTTTTTAGAGGAAGGCCTTTTTGTACCGAAGCTGTAAGAAAAATGAAATGTCCTTATAATATTATCTGAAAATGTATGATTTTCAAAAATGTTGCATCGTTTATATTCAACATTAAAATTATAAAATGTTTAAATTGAAGCAAATTTAGTTTGCTGGTTTAATGGATGTGTACCTATGTACGTGTTGTTTTGGTTCGGAGTGGACAATTTTCTGCAACGCATACTTTGTCAGAGGTTCAAGTTGCTTTCGAGGTTTCTTATTTCGGAAAGGAGTAACGCCTATGCAATGGCGCATTGTTTCAACAACAAGGAATACAAGCATAAGCCGACTTATGTCGAAAATGAGTTTTTGATACCATCTAATTCGCAATAAGCTATTGCGTCTGTCATATTTTTTTCGTATTTTTATCTCAAACGGTTACAGACAAAAAATCTTGTACCTGATTTGTATTGCAAACTAAACATTCAAATCGCTCTCCCGAAAAGTAGCAAAAACTGACTTATGTCGCTTTTCCTTGTTGCCACAGAATAACTTTATAAAAGAGTTACACGAAATAAATCAAATCATGTTTTGTATTTAAATCGTACCTTAAATGTCGTTTTGTATTGTTCCTTTGCTGAAACCTCAGTTTAAGTTTGAACTTAGGTGTGACATTCTCTGAAACTGGAGTAAACTGTCGCCAGCTGATCTTAATATACAATTCACTTCTCTAGCAGACAATCTTTTTTGGAAACGACAACTTCTTTCATAATTCAGTTAGATTATTTGCTTACCTTAAAGTTTCAATATGTACATAATGTCGTCGTCGTTCTATGAAAACTCCCTAAGTCCATTTTTTGTTTTTTGAGATATTTGCATTTGAACTTGGAAATTAATATAAAAAAATCCAAAAAATTATCAGAATATCATGATCTCAGGCTTCAATTGTAGAATTTGTTTGGCGTAGGCATTGTGCAATAAAATTTTTTGCAAATGGTTTATCCGAAATGAATAAAATAAGAATTGCATCACATTTTTTTTTTAAATGGACTTAGGGAGTTTTCATAGAACGACGACGATCTACAAATTATATTGATTTCAAAATATGGAGGATCAAAATGTATTATTATTATATCTAAAATTTTCTTCAGTCATTTGATATTGTTTTGGCTCTATATTTTGGGACATGGTAACATAATTGATAGTTAAATAAATATAGATACCTGGTTTAACTTTTGTACTCGAATTGATTAATATTTTAGCACGTTCAGCTCTACGAGCAACATGATCCGTAATTGATTCCATTCTTTGGAAATGTTTTTGATGGATATTAGAAAAGTTAGGTATTTTAATTTTAGACTGCTGGACCACTTTTTTCTTGGGGGTTGAATCATCTGAAAAAATAAACTACATTATACAAAATTTAGTACCATCTACATGTTAACTTACGAGTTGTTTTCTTCATTTCTATATAATCACTAAAATCTCTTTGTGTTTCAGTAACCGATAGTGAACGCTTGCGACGCTTTGTTATATCTAAAAAAAACATATATAGTAACATGAACAAATTAAGAAGGCTTAAGCTTTTAGCAATCAATGACTTACTAATAGGAGTACGTTTTGAAGTACTTTTGGTTATATCCCCATGATAAGCAGTCATCATTGTGTTTGCAGGACTACTGAATGTAACATTCTTCTTTGGTCTATCAACACAGAAGGAAAACGATCGTTTGCGACTGCTTTTCAATTTATTTTCTGTTATTTCATAGACAAATTTAGGAGTATCTTCAATTTCTTCTTCGGGTTCAATGATTATATCCGGAACAATTGATTTATCGGTCTTAAATGGAGTTAGAATTCGAGTGATAGACGATTGAGTGATTAGATTTTTTGGAGTAACCATTGTTTTTTTCAAAGGTTCATCAGCTTCAAAGGTTTCATTTAGAGGGGAAATTTGTTCATCTTCAGGAGCTGATAAGATCAAATCCTCATGTTTTTCTTCAACCCCAAGCACGATTTTTCTGATTTCTTCGGGACACATTACATTGTCAATACATTCTTCTTGTTCAGAACCCATTTCCCCATCGATTTCAGTATCAATAAAATCTTCTTCTATATTTTCTTTAGCGTTAAATGTTCCATTCAAAGGTTCAGCGTCCTTACTTTCAAATTGTTCTTTATCAATCGACGAACCAAGATTTTCAACATCAGGACTTTTAAGGGCATCACCAATTGCTTCATCTTCGTCATCGGAACACACTAAGAGAGGTGGCATATTATTTGCAATAGAATCAGAAGAATCATTGGCCTCAAACTTTGACACAAGAGTGATAGAAGATGATTTTTGAGAAATGCTTTGTCTTGACTGTGAACTATCATTTAAAGAGAGCATAATGCAGTCGCTGTCGTCCGACTTATTAGCTGATTCTGTTACCGGAGTGGCAGATAGGGTAGTTTTGATATCTTCATGATGTGGTTTCTCAGGACTGTGCATGCAATCATCTCCTGTTATTGGCATTGAATTAAGAATAACGTCTCCACCTTCCATTGAATCATCAGATTCAACTGAATTATTTTGTTCAATTTGAATATCGGAAGGCGGCATATCCACTGACAAAGTCTAAAAGGAAAAAGGTTAATTATATATGTACATTCATTGGGTTTCTTCATTCTTTTTGTTTAAAAACTAACTTATTTTGTTTAAATTTATGATTAACAATTCTGATTCTTAAAATCAAAAACAAGAAAGAGAGGAAAACTAAAACTTCTAAGCTGGTGAAAATAAAAAAGGAGCTATTATTTAGCCAGCTAAAAAAATACAACAAAATGGTATGGTATAAACCAGGATATAAACTAGGATATCGAATTTATGAATTCGGGAATACAGTTTTGAGCTGTACTCATGCTTTTTAATTTATATTTTTGGAGGATAGTTTCCTCAATAACTCTTATTTCTCGTTTTATCAGTGGGGCCGCGAAAGAATTCCCAACAAAGAAAAACGGTGGCGTCTATAGTTACAATGGTAGGAAGAGAAGATATCTTTAATACCACAATCGGAAAGTACAGCATTCGATAACTGATTCAGGTTGTTTGACTTTGAAGCGGGGCGAAACATTGTGGAATGTTGTAACTGTGAGATAGTTAGATTTGGCATGAATTATATTTCAAAATCGTCGGCATTATTTTGTTTTTAATAAAACCGTTACTACATAGAAACAAAACTGTTGTACAGTATTCAAAGTTGTTTTATGAATACACTATAAATATGTATTTCTTGCCGTTAGCATCGATATCTGCTTTCTTATTCTTTTAATATCATTTTACATTTGTCTTCTTAAACCATTCAATTGGAAAAAAATACTCTTCCGACTATTCTGAGAAGATAATTTCGCTTCTCGATTTCAAGGCAGAATCCACTCAAGAGTATTAACTCATACTCCAATGTGAAAACCCCGCAGCAACGTTCTTCTTTGATTGTTTTGTTTGTTTGGTACAATTTAGTTCGTTCGGAAATAAATTATTTAGTCCAAAATATACAAATAATAAAGATGCAAACATTAAATAATAAATAACTATCCTAGATTTTCGAAAATCACGACGATTTTGTAATAAAAAGACAACATTTCTGAGTTGAGTAGAAGTAGCATCGTTCCATTTCATTTGTGTGGTTTCAGAGTAAATCCTGGAGTGAAACCAATTGAAAACAACATAAGAAACCCATTTTTTTACATTACAGTGGTGCTAGAAACATTTTGGATTTTTTCTTTGTATAATGTCTTCCTTAATATCAAGGAAAAAAAATTAAACTGAATAAAATTTCTTTATTAATTTGAAAAATATATTGGTATACTTTATAAATACACTTTGGTAAACAAAAAATAAAAAAAAATATATAAATTTACCCCACAACATCCCTGCTCAAAACTAACCGGATTTTATAAAAACTTCGAGTCTTGATGTTTAGGTAATGGTTTTTCTTGTCTCTTAGATCACATAATTGATTAAAAAGACTAAGGCCCATTTGCTGATACGGAACATAAATACTTATGTATGTTCCACATAAACTCTTATGTGACAGTTTACGTAGAGGAAAAAGTAGAACATAAGCGCATAGGTTGAACATAAATATTTAAGTTTCGTTTCAGCAAATGAACCTAAGCAGGTTATGAGGTGTGTAAATTAAAATTAATTCGATTAATAAAATGGCTAAAACACGTCTAATCAACGCAATTCGTCACAAAGTTCTAGAAAAGTATCAAGCCGGTACAAAACAAAATGTAATGCTGAAAATTCCAACGTCAACGGTTTATGACATCATCAAAACATTTAGAAGCGGAAAGTCAGTAGAAGCAGAACATCGTAGTGGACGCCCTCGCAAAACAACAGCTAAAACTGATAGGCGGATAAAGAATTTTGTGCTTAAAGATCCTTTTGCGTCCTCGAAAAACATTTGTGAAGATCTAAATTTGCCCATAGCACCATCTGCGGTAAGGTGTCGTTTAAGGGAATGCGGTCTTTACGCGTTTCGACTAGCAAAAAAGCCACTACTTACTACAAAATATCGTAGAAAAAGGTAATATATGAAAGGTATTTCGGAAAGGCTTTCAAATTCTTAATTAAAATATTTCATCAGGGTTGAATTTGCAAAAAATCATCTGAACTGGGGGGTCATTCCGTAATTTTCTAAACGATAATCGTCAAAACAATAATCGTCGACGATATCGTCCATGATTTGCTTCACGTAACTCGACTACTATCGTCTCGTCTATCGATCACAGTTTTAGAGATTTGTATGCATTTCAGAAACTCTCAAACTGTAGTCAATCTGTCAATTTAATAAAAAACAATACAAAATGTCAATTTACAATGGAAATTCAATTACTCAACTACAGTCACCTACAAAATTCAAAATTAATGCAAGACGATACCTATTTAGCTATCGTCCAAACTCTATCGTTTTGACGATATCGTGAATCAAAAAAAAAGGCAACGCTATCGTTCAAACGATATGGTCTGACGATAATCGAGTTACGTAATGACCCTCCAGAACTTGATAAAATATAAAAAGTGCAATGCTAAATTCCGCAGAATGGTTAAAGATAGTAAAACCAAAAGTTTCTTTGATTTTACTTCATCTAAGCCCTAACTCCTCCCCATAGAAAGTATGGCAAAATATCCGTCGGTTAACTGGAGAACCGATCTCACTTTTTATTAGTAACATAAACAATATTCTAGATACACCAGAAATATGCAAATTCATAGCTCAAAACTGGTCAAAAATCTCAGGAAACGAAAACTTCTCAAATGATTTCATAAGTAAAAAAGTAGATTATATTAATAGATTGCCTTTCCACCACATTATTAATCCTACAGCTCGACGTATTGAACGACCAATCTCATTAGTTGAGTTTGAAACCTCGCTTAGCAAAGTTAAAGGCAAAACACCTGGAAGAGATAGAATATCCCTTCCTATGTTAAAAAATCTCCCACCCGATATAAACAATAGACTCATCTGCCTTTATAACAGCGTTCTAAACAATTCAGTTATTCCGCAGGTTTGGAAGACTGCCACAATATTACCTATATCCAAACCAAATAGAGATAAAAACGCAATCGAAGGATACCGACCAATTTCACTTATCGCATGCTTATCCAAAATCCTTGAGAAAATTATTGCGAAACGTCTTTTATGGTTCGCCGAAACAAACAAACTTATAAGTCCCAATCAGGTTGCATTTAAGGCTAACAGAGGATGTGTCGATGCTTTACTTCACATTGATTATTATGTATCAAAAGCATTATCTGCAAAAAATCATATTTCGATTGTCACTCGACTTCGAAAAAGCATTCGATAGGAAAGGCTTACATATAAAATGGGGAGTTGGACGAAATATATACGGATATGTAAAATCATTTTTGACTAATAGAAAATTCAGCCTAAGAACGAATAATTTGTACTCGTCCAACCACACATTACATAACGGTATCCCCCAAGGATCACCGCTCTCGGTTGTTCTATTCATTATTGCATATGATGACATTAATACAATTTTACTGAAACATAAATTATTAGATCACTGTATATACGCAGATGATATATACATCTTGTGTAAAATTAACGATCTCAAGAGAGGTTAAATCTTATTTAAATTAGCGTTAGAAGATATCTTAGAATGGTCAATAATATCTGGAGCAAAACTATCTATCCAAAAATGTAAATTACTTCATATATGTAGAAAAATAAACTGTTCAAATCTTGAAATTAATCAATAGCTTAAGTATATTAGGTCTAGTTTTTAATAACAAGTACTCTTGGAAACAGCACTGCTTAGAACTTAAGAAATTCCTAGCTGAGAGAACTAACATCGTCAGATACTTAGCCTGCAAACGAAGTAATGTACACATTAACACTCTTTCAAATATCACTAAAATGTTAGTTTTAAGTAAGATCAATATTATCAATATTTAATCTAATAAAACCTATATACCATCAAGCTGAAAGGAGAAGTATAAACGCCTTCCCTACTACACCTATTAAAAATATCTTAGTAGAAGCAGGATTACCAAGCATTGAGGAAAGAAGAGGTATAGTCGCATTAAATCTTCATGCCAAGCTTATGTTTTCCAGAAACTCAATTATCGACGAAGACGTAAAAAGAGCAATTGACTACAAGCTTCAAAAAAAAAAAAAAAATCCCACCGGCAATCATAATAAAGCTAAAAAAATTGATCTTCCACTAAAACGGATACAGAGTTTCACTCCACGATGCCCTCCATGGTTCATCAACTCTGGAGGGCAAGTTCTAGCATTACACCCTTTTTACAGGAACAAACTCAGGCGATTTTTGACCCACTTCCGGACTGCTGTAAAACGATGAAATTTAGTAAAGTGGTAGGGCTTAAATTGCATACTAAGAAAAAAATATAAAATTTGAGCTTTTCCATTCAGGGGCCTGTTATCCGCCTACTTCCTCAGAACTGATGTAAATTACGAGTATATATGGCACACTTCCGATTACAGTAGAACAATGAAATTTGGTAGAACGGTAGAGCTCAAATTGCATATAAAGGGGGCGTGTTTAATTTATATGGAGCACTTCCGATTGCTGTAGAATGATGAAATTTGGTAGAGCGGTAAAGTTTAATGTAAGTATACCAAAAGAAATAGGAAGCTATAAACTAAGTTGATCTTAGTAGGTAGAGTCCACCCTTCTATCTTTCCGTATCTTTCGAGATTTTGACATGGCAAAATATTAAAATCTTTGCAAAAAGGAGTTGATCTCACTCCAATTTTAGTCAGCAATCATTAAATAATAAAATTTCTTTATTACATTGTAGCTGTTTCAATATTATTCTACTTTAAATATTCGCTATTAAACCTTCATGAAGTAAGAACGTGGCGTACTTTTAGATCTCAGTACTTTCCACGGCTGACTTGTACATAAAAGTTTTTGTATAGAAGAACTTGGCTTTTTTTTAACATTTATGTTTTTGGTCTGATCATAATGACCTTAGCAAAATACAAAAAAAAAATACTATCAACACAACCTATCGTCAACTTTTTTCAAGTATTTCATCAGATTTGAAATCTGATGGATGCAACTTTGTATTCACAGATGGATCGAAAACGTCAGAAAACACGTCATTTGCGGTATTATTCGATAATGGAGATGTTACCTGTAAAAACACCTCTATTTATGAAATTCTTAAAAACCACAATTGTAAAAATATTGAACTAATAGTTAACTTCTCAGCAACACAGATATTCAAATCTAATTCAAATCTACAGAACCGATAGTCTCAGCAGCTAGGTTCAAAACTTTTGTACATATTATCATGTAATTTTAATTACCTGCTAAAGCCTAGTACTCAATTCAAGTGAAAATTTCATATAAATGTGGCGGCTGGTTCACTCGCATGAAATCCCCAACGAGAGGTGAGTACCAAAATGTGGATTAGAAAAACAATTATTATGTTCCACAACTTTTTCCACGCCAAATTTTCATTTCTCAATGTACAACCATCAAGAAAAAGTTTAAAGCAGCGTGGAAAACTGTGACATTGATCAGTTAATTTAAATACATATTTTGTTTCAAAATAATAAATTGAAAATTTATAAACAGAAATAAAACATGGAAAACGAATTTTTTGATACTGCTCTCGAGAGTTTACTTAATGAAAATATTCAGTATTTCAGGTGAGTATCAAAAATTCACGTGGAAAAGTTTATTCTATTTTCATTTTTATTGGAACGTATTTATTTTTCATTTCACGCTAGGTGAGTACTAGGCTTAATAAATAATAATAATACTTGTGCTTCAGGGAATGCCCATAAGTTTACCATTGAGGCCTTGAGTCCAATTCTTTCTTTAAATGTAGAATGATTTACCCGGCTCAATATTTTCCTCCCATTACGAATTCAAAACCAATGTGCATTAGTATCTAGTTGTTAAGTCCCCTAGAACTTGGCTACCTTTTAAGGGTATTAATAATCCCTCTAGTGCCCAAATTTTATAAATGAAATAGATGTGGCATCTGACAACCAAATATGAAATGAACGAAAGGAAAACCTAATTAGATTTCAATCAAGAATTTATTTTTAGCTGCGAATGGAATACGATTTCAAATTGATTTATTTTTGTCAATGCACTAAATTCTATTTTATGTCAGTCATTTTTTTTTTTAAATCTTCACTCTTTATTTACTTTTAGAAGACAAAACTGACTGTCGATGTGGTGCAAGCCAAATAAAGAATCAAAGGGAACGTTGAAACCAAGTCTTCCAATACAATTTTGTATATAAACGAAATACAGTTCTTACCTCAACATCTTTATTATCTTCCTCCTTGGGGACGGAATTTTCATTTGTTTTAATTACGTCTTCATCATTTAAGTCATTTTGGTTTTTGTCATCCAATTCTTCGTCCGATTTAGCTTCTTCCTCGATTTCCACATTTTTTTCTTCTTCGACGACTACGTTTTTCTGGCGCTCCAAACGCTTGTTCTTGTTGCGTTTTTTCTTGGTTCTCTTATTCGATACACGGCCAATGTCAGCTGGAGTCCATTTACTTTCACGTATTTCAGTTGTCGAGGAAGTTTCTTTCTCGACGTCGTTACTTGGCGTTGGATCTGTTATCAGACGTTTAGCACTAAGACCTTTTTGCGCGACTATATTCTCGTATTCTTGGACCGGTTTGATTGATTTGCGGCAACTGCGACGAGGAGTTTGCACAGCAGCAAGGGCCTCCGAATGACTTGGAGTCCGAAAGTTCAACGTCCTAGAGGATCGACCGGGTGTGATTGGATCTTTCCTACTCAATGATGCACTATCCAATTGTCCAGTTTCAGATAACCCCAATGGAGATCTTTGGGACTCCTGTACCAAACTTCTTACTCGCTTCGGAGTATTCAAGGCAGAGTTAGGTTCTAAGAAAATAAAAATATATGTAACCTTTTATGTGCATTAAATAGACATTTTTCGAACCGTTATTTTCCATGGTGAATATTTTTATTAAAACACGAATTAAACAGACACAAAATACAAGTTGAAAATCTTAAACGCTTTGCTTTAGCTATATGCTCTATGCAGATGTGCTGTACAAGTGTACAACATTCCGTTGATCGAGCTTGTTTTGAATTTTCAATTTAAGCGGTTATTTTACCGATTAACCGCTTTGAATTTAATATTGTGGGGTTGGTGTATCTGAAATAAAATTAGTTGTGGAAGGCATCAATTGATGGTGTGCTCACACTTTTTTGTACGTTAATAGGTGTGTTTTTTTTTACATTTTCAATAGGCGAAGATAAAAATAACGATGCCTGGGGCAAACAATTCACATGTTAAATGCAACAACAACTAAGCGACTATGGGCATCAGTGATGCCCCGAGAATTTTCGGGGCATAATTTTTATCGAGGCTTAAAACTGTGCTACCAAAGCGATTAATTGTATACAAACGTCAGATAAAAGAAAACAAGAAGAAAATTGTTTTTTTATTCAGTTGACTTTGACAGCTGCACCCAAAATATCTAGTTTCCAATATCTAGTTTCAAATATCTATTTTCAAATGGAAAAATTCGACGAAGGATGGAAATGTCAAAAATGTTCGATAGAAGATATGAGAAAGAGATGAGATTTGTTTTGTTTTAAAATGTCGATCCACAGCACAGTGCTGCCAAGTTTTTTTTATGCTTAGATGCGTTTTATTTATCGTCGCCTATTAAAGCTGTAAAAAAATACACCTAAGGCCAGGCGCGCACATTCAATTTTTAGTTTCGCAACTGTTTGGTTGCTAAAATGAAACATATGGGCTTATATGGGACACCGCGCACTTAGGCTAGCCGCGCATTAGCAATTTTTAGTTGCGAAACTGTTTGGTTACTTATAGAAAACAGATGAACTGTTCGGTTGAATGTCCGTGAATTTGCAGATAATTATATGTTCAATAAAATGGCGAACTTATTTTAGGCAATCGTTTAGTTTGTGTCAAAACACAAACTTTTTAGTTGCTCGAACCAAGCAGTTTCGCAACTAAAAATTGCTAGTGCGCGGCTAGCCTTAGAGCACTTAGAGCAACTCGATTCGAGCAACTAAAAAGTTTGTGTTTTGATTTTGACACAAACTAAACGATTGCCTTCGCAACAGTTGAGCTGTTTTCTATAACAGCAAGAGAGAAAAGAATGTGAGCGTGAGTAAAGAGTTGCCAGTGCGCGGTTCTATTTCAACTGGTGATTAAACTATTTGATTTCGATCACAGTTGCCAGTTAGGTGGTTGGTGAATACCCTAAAGAAATTTCAAGTTAAGAGCCTCGTAAAGTTAAGAGCCGTTTAAGGCTAGCCGCGCACTAGCAATTTTTAGTTGCGAAACTGCTTGGTTCGATCAACTAAAAAGTTTGTGTTTTGACTAAAACTAAACGATTGCCTAAAATAAGTTCGCCATTTTATTGAACATATAATTATCTGCAAATTCACGGACATTCAACCAAACAGTTCATCTGTTTTCTATAAGTAACCAAACAGTTTCGCAACTAAAAATTGCTAGTGCGCGGCTAGCCTAAGAGCGCTCGGTGAATACCAGCCTAAGACCCGATAAAAATGGTGATGCTAAATATTATTATCTTATGTTATCGATAATTTGTTCCGAGACGTCAAAAGTGACGTTTTTGGATGCTGGTTGATGCTACTCGTCAAAATACAGCTGACAAATGTCATAGCGTACACAGTGCTTCCAGCTATTTCGAAAAAGAGCTCCTAAATCCCGATGTCGTTTTTTTTACAATTCTATATGGACTTGCGAAAAAAACACACCTATTATCTATACGTTATCGATAATTTGTTCTGAGAAGTCAAAAGTGACGTTTTTGGATTGGTTGATGCTAGTCGTTAGTACAGCTGACAAGTGTTATAGTGCACACAGTGCTTCCAGCTATTTGGAAAAAAAGCTCTTAGATCCCGATATCGTTTTTTTTACAATTCTATATGGACTTGGGAAAAAAAACACGGCTATTAGGTGTGTTTTTTTTGCAAGTCCATATAGAATTGTAAAAAAAAACGACATCGGGATTTAGAAGCTTTTTTTCTACATAACTGGAAGCACTGTGTACGCTATGACATTTGCCAGCTTATTGACGACTAGCATCAACCAATCCAAAAACTTCACTTTTGACGTCTCTGAGCAAATTATCGATAACATATAGATAATACTATTTTGGCATCACCATTTTTATCGGGTCTTAGATTAACTCTCGATAATTATCTGGTCTTAGCTAACTCTGTATAGATTTAAGTAGTTGTTGCATTTGCATGTAAAGCGCTTAGTCCCGATGTCGTTTTTTTTTACAATTCTATATGGACTTGCAAAAAAAACACACCTATTGTTCGAAAAGTTTCATGCATCTAGAGGCATCGTGTAATAGCAGACTAATTAATTTAATTAATATTTTGGTATCACTTTTTTCGAACTTAAATTGACGGTCCTGTATGACATATCTATCTGTCCAGTGATGCCAGACTTTTAAAGCGTAAAATCCCAGAATGAATAGAAAAAAACCCTTTTATCCCACGGTATTACAAGAAAAAACCCACAAATATCCCACGAAGTGTAAAATCAAAAATTTATTGTTTTTTTCATTATAATCCATTTTAAAATTTAAAAAAAAAACAAGTTTTTAATAAAAAAACATACTTATTTATTATTCAGTCTTCAACAAACTTAAAAATAAAATAAAATTAACAATAAAAATCAAAAAATCACATATTCAGTCTTATAAAAAAAAAAAAAAAAAAAAAATACTTATTTCACACTTAAAGCATAGTACGCAGATCGTGACAAGACAAATTTTATCTCTACAATTTTAATCTCTACAAAACTTTTCCAAATCTCGCGCAATAGTTTGAAGTTGGAGAATTAAAAAATAATTTAATGTGTTTTGTAGTGTATCTCTAGAATGGGTTGTCCTACAAAAGTCGTTCATACCTTTTTGGAATCTACTCTTTTACATAAAACCAGTTTTGACAAAAATCCCTTTCGGCTGTCAAAATTTGTCCCGCAAAATAATGCTTGTATCATTCTTTTTCCTGGCAAAATTTAGTGGAGACATTTTGTAGAACAATTCACAATAGTATGAATTTTGCGCGCGAACTGCGTACTGCTCGGAAAAATATCCGAGACAAAATTTGTCCCAGGAAAAAAAATGTATGGGAGACAAAATTTTTCCCGATCTGCGTACTAGGCTTAACTTATAAAAAAAAACACAAAAAAAACTTATTTTCACACTTAACTTATAAAAAAATCATATATGCAGTTATAAGAACTTATAGATAGATAGATAGATAGATAAGAACTTATACATATATTAATATTATTCCATTTACATATTTTATGTGTAAATTTTTGAACTACGTACGGCTAAGTGCTCCTCCTTAATTTCAAAATTGTAGCAGTAAATATTTTTGGCCTGGAAGCATGATCTTAATAAGAAAATTGAATTAATCATATCTTTTCCGAGGCGATTTCTTTTTTTGGATTTCATATCTGTTACAATAGAGAAAATTCTCTCTGCTTCTGCATTCTTCAACGACGTTTGAAGTTTTAATGGCAATTTGATTAAAAAAATCGGCAATTGGCTGTTTTAAAATGTTTAAGGCAGAACCATCCAAATAAATTAAATTTTGAAGTGTACTTCGTTGTCGTTCCGTAATTTACAAATTAAAAACAAATAACAAACAACAAAGATACATTATCACAGAGGCAGATAACATTGTAGAATATAGTTGTATTCTATGGTAATCTCACTGAGGTGAAAAAAAATATGGGGAGGTGAATAGGTGAATAGTGGAAGTGATTTCTAATTTAGAATTTTTTTTTTTAGCAAACGAAAAACGAAAATTCTCATTATCAAAAAACCCTTTTTTTTGTTCTACGAGCTTCAAAAAAACCCTTTATCCCTTTTTGCTTTTTTTAGACCAAAAAAACCCACATAAAGGGATAAAACCCACGATATGGCATCACTGTATCTGTCATCAATTGAAGGGAAGGCGAGCTAGCAGAAAGTTTTTGTTCCAAAATCCAAAACAAAGTGAAAACTGCATTATCCGAAAACTGAAATTATATACATTTATGTTTATTTAATTAGGAAATAAAAAAGTGATCAAAATATATAAAAATGGCTTTGGCAAATGTTCTCGTTCTAAGCCAAATTGCTGGCCACGTTATTCTTTTTATTCTCTCGCTTTGTATGATTTTCCCTTTAAGCATGAATCTCAATGAATTTAAGTACGCATATGTGTAGACTTTATGTTAATAACAAAATTCTATCAATTTATTATTTCTTTGCCCCTAATCATGTTTTTTTATGTATCGTTATCATCTCACAGTGGTCATTGCCTATTATTTGCGTCAGGCAAATGGAGAGAGGAAGATGGTTTATTTAATGTCGAATGGGCTTCAGCTGGATTCTGTAGATTCCCCCTTGCTACGGGAATTGTATTATTTTTTGTCTCAAGCATTCAAATCTACCGGTAAGTGTATTGAAATGCATCCTTGTAAGAAAAAAGAAATCCATAATATTTGGGTAATCTAGATTCGCACGTCTTCGTGAAGAAAGCTCGTTCCTAGCACTATTCATTGATGTCGTACTTGGCATTCAAATGCTTGCTATGTCAATATTATCGGCTATAATTATCACCCTGGGCTTCATTGTTTGGTGCTCGGAAATGACTCAGCGTTTCCCATCGTGCGAAACAGCTGCTGGCCAGAATATTACGCCCGGTGGTGAAAGAATTGATACCTCGGGATTCTATATTGAAATGGGAACAGCACAGGTAATACATTTTATTTTGATGCATTCATAAAAAATGTATTAATATAACCACTTTCTTGATAGTTTGGTGCATGGGGAAGTTTCGCCATATCAGTTGGAGTTGCCGTAATTGCCCTTCTCAAGCTCATTAACAATCACCAGATTCGTAATATCAAAGTTTCAATGTATTTGGAACGACAACGCCTTGTAAACGAAGATGCAATGAATGTCAACAATCAACAAGATGGAAGATCAACTCCACCAATTCAAGCTGCGCAGTGAAGTTGTATAAAAAGACATCACACATACACATTACTCATTTTGTTATTGAAAACTAGTTATTCATTTGTCTCTAAAAGATAAAATTATAGACTCATTCACTTCTAGATTTATGTTTATTGTACAATTCATATTTTCTTTCTTGATTTATAGCGAATTCTAGTTCGTTTAATTTTGTTTTCAAATCATTCGATTTCATATAATTATGTGAACTTCCACTGATATTCTATAATTAAAGATTTTTCAATATTATTAATTATTTTCTATGTGATATTTTAATTTATATTTGAATATGAATAATTAATATAAATATTAAGACAAAAATAAACCGTGTTTTTAAACAAATATACATTAATTTTGTTCGTTAGAAGACCCAATGGGTCTGAATATCAATAGTACTGTCCAACAAAATTTTACCTATTTATTCCATAAACTACATTATACATGTCTGAGAAGATATAACTTGCTGAACTCGAATCTCCAAAATTGATAATTGGCTTGTAAATATTCGGATAACATTGGGTATTTCCAAATTATTCATTTGACTCGAAATTAATTTCTATGTAAACAAAGGAACGGCCAACACATTCAGCCTTATCACGAATTCTATCGTAATCGGAATCTTGTTACGAATTTCGAAAAAAGTCATCACCAGGGAACGGATTTTCCTAACTTTGCCTTTTTTTTTTGCGTAATCGTAAGAAAGTATAGACTTTATACAAACACGATTCAAGTCCTCCTTATTTCAAATATATGTATTTTCTTTTGCCTTTTTTTGCCTTTTTTACCCTTTAGTGCATTTTTTTGCCTTTTTTACTCATCAGTGCCTTTTTTGTCTTTTTTTGCCAATTTTGTTTGTTTCTTTTTGCCTTTTTTGTTTTTTTTTTTTAAATAGAAAAAAATTTTGAAACTTAATTTCTACAAATCATAACAGCATGAAATTCCTATTATCTCAGTTGAGGTTATTTCGCTTAAGAACATGACCGTAACACAATCTTAAGAAAACAAGTTTGTTTGCACTGAACAGATTGGAAAAAGAAAGTAGGAAGATATAGTAGGTACTTTTCTTTTCCAAATGTAATTTCTTGTGTTTTTCTCCTTTTTCTCATTAAAAAATGATTTTTGCATTTCTCTATAAAATTGATCTTGCATTTCCTTGAACTACAAGACTACAACCCTTTTTTTCCACACACAAACGCATAAATCTACCTTGATCTCTTAAGTATGTGTGGGAGAAATTGTATATATGCAAATATCTACTTGTCACAGCTTTAACTGGTGGTGCCTGGACCTTTCACTCATTCATAAAATGTACCTCTTTTTTGTTTCGATTTCGATTTCTGAAAATTTCGAGTAAACATGTAGATACAAATATTCTAACCCTTTTGCACTATGTATCTATATATTTTGGTAATTTAGAATCAATTTCGCTAACGAGACTTGGTTTGATACATGTCAGTGTGGGTGCATCCAAGACATGGTATATAAATAGAAAAAATGACCTAATATGAACAATTAGACTCATTTATTCGAAGCGAGCTTTCCAGTACAGTCGAGAATTTCAAATCTAGTAGTGTTTTTTTTAAAGTAATTGAAAAAAAGTAAAGTGGTAAAAATGCCAAAAACGGCTTGTAAAGAGGAAATAAAATTAAAAAATTTTGTGTCGACATTTGGACCAAAATATTTTTCATCAGACGGAAAAATTCTGTTATGCAAATTGTGTGGAGTGAAAGTGAACCATGAAAAAAAATATTTCATTGAACAACACATTCAGAGCGGGAAGCACCAGAAAGCGATGGCTTTGAAGAAAACACCAAAATCTCAAAGTATTGCATCTTTCGTAGCTGGAACTTCAAAAAACGAATTTTACAGCGATTTGACAAAAATGTTCTTGGCATGTGATATACCGTTACACAAAGTTAATCGTCCCGAGTTCAAGGTATTTATGGAGAAATACACAGAAAAAAAAATGCCAGACGAGTCGACACTCAGAAAAAATTACGTAAATTATTGTTACCTGGGCGTGTTACAAAAAATACGAGATGAAATAAGTGACAACAATATTTTTGTATCCATTGATGAAACAACAGACAAAGCTGGTCGCTGTGTTACAAATGTTATTGTCGGACCTTTACGAGAAGGTGGTCGAGGATACCTCTTAACGTCAGAAGTTCTAGAAAAAGTGAATTCAACTACCATTGCTCAGCTCTTCGATGATTCAATGTGGTTGCTGTGGCCAGAAGAACTTCAAAGGCAGAAAGTTTTTTATTTGTAACTGATGCTGCACCTTACATGAAAAAAAGTGGCAAGTCACTGCAGACTTTGTATCCAAAAATGGTACATGTAACTTGCGTTGCTCATGGTGTGTGAAAACTTTCGAAGTCACTACCCTAAAGTTGATACCTTTGTTTCGAACATGAAGAAAATGTTTCTCAAAAGTCCATCCCCCATTGCTATTTTTAAGAAGAAAGAACCTGAATTGCCGTTACCACCTCAACCCTTAAGTTTTTATTTTAAATTATAGTAAATCTGGATTAAAATTTACACATATGTACCTACATTCAAATTTCCACAGGTGTTGACTCGCTGGGGTACTTGGCTAGAGGCAGTTACCTATTATGTGAATTATTTTGTTCGGATCAAAAAGATCGTCACCGTGCTGAAAGATGATGCAAGCTGTGTTGTATTTGTAAAACAATTGATTGAGGACGCTGAATTGATGGCGCAGCTTGCATACATCAAAACAAATTTTGGATTTTTGGTCGACCCCAAAAACCGAATTTTTGAAAGCTTGCAAAAATCAGGTAGTTTTGAGAGACTGTAAATGTACAAACTTATATTTAAAACTTATTTTTTTTTCAAGGGATACCGATTGGGCAAGTGTTCCCCATTTTAAAGAACATCGAGGAAAATTTGGAAAAAGCCAATGGGCCGGTTGCAAATGAAGTATTGAAAAAGTTCACTACTGTTTTCAACTTAAATCAGGGACTAAAAATACTTGAACAAATAAATTCTGTAATCAGTGGCGACATCAACTCCAGACTTCCCGATAACATTGAAGTGAATGACGTCGACAGTTTTAAATGGGGTCCACTCGTTTCTACTGAAGTAGAGAGGTCCTTCAGCTCATTTAAGACGCTTCTTAGAGACAATCGAAGGAGGCTGTTACCTGAAAACTTTAAAAAGCTATTGCTATAGTTCAATGCTTTTATAATTAAAATATCAAGTTGTTTTTCTTTTCTATTTATTTAATAAATGCCTTTTTTTGCCTTTTAATTGATTTTTATTTGCCTTTTTTGATTTTTTTAGGTCACAAAAATCCTTTCCCTGGTCATCACATAATCCATCGTAGTGGAAAATCTCATACAAATTGCCCCTACGAAAGGATTGGGTGATAACCTTTTTATGTATGTATGTATAATTTATTTAGTAAATTTTACTATTAATGTTACAATTTTTACAATTTTTAAAAAGTGTGAATACATTGAAAATCAATTGCTATTTTATAGATTATTATTTTTTACAAATTGTGTTAAAAGAGTTTTAAATCTGCTAAGATTATTTTCATTTTTTATTTCTGAAGGTAGTTCATTAAACAATTTAAAGCCACGATAAAATAAAGTATTTTGAGATCTGGTATCTCTATAGAATTGAAGTCTGAAGTCATCATTTGATCTTAAACTATAAGGTTGCATGTCTCCCACGTAGTTTATGTTCGATGTCAAATAGTCGGGAACCATATCATGTCTAATTTTGAAAACAAACATCAATGTATTAAAGATGACTCGTTGCTTAATGCTCATCCATTGAAGACACGATAGCATCCAACGTACTGACGTGTGAAAACTGCATTTCAAAATAATGCGCATGGCCCTATTTTGAAGTTTTTGAAATTGGGTTATCTGTTCATTGTTACCTAGAAATAGAATTGTTGAACAAAACTCAAAGTGTGGTTTAATTATAGTATTATAAATGTTTATTGCACATAATATAGTTATATTTTTCCGTATTCTTTTAAAAAAAGCTAGTTTTTTAGACACTTTTTTGGCTGTGTAGGTGAAATGACTTTTAAAGCTAAGCTTATGGTCCAATATCACCCCCAAATATTTTATTTCATTCAATTGTTCAATAGGTTTACCCTCAATTGTTAAGTTAATAATATCGTCTTTGTTCAACACCATGCATTTTGTTTTGTTTATGTTAAGTTTGAGCTTGTTTAATTGTAGCCATCTACATAAATTAATCAAATCTTCTTTTATATTTACTAAAAGTTCGTTTATTTTTTTACCACTTACAAACACAAGAGCGTCATCAGCAAATAATGATATTTGTGAGTTCTTTAAAACATTTTTTATGTCGTTTATGTAGATCAAGAACAATAATGGGCCAAGTATAGTACCTTGAGGTACACCAAAACATGTTTCTATAGCACTTGATGTTGAATTATTAACGCAGGTTTTTTGTGTTCTTTTGGATAAGTAGGATTTGAACCAATTAAGTTCGTTACCGTTTACACCATATATGGATAATTTATCTAATAGTCTATCTCGGTCAACTGTTTCAAAAGCTCTTTGGAAATCTAAAAATACCGCAATAATTATGTTTCCAGCATGCCTTTCTTCTTTCATGTTCATTATGAGCCAATTAAGAGCAGTTTCACACGAGTGGTTATGTCGAAATCCGGATTGGTTTTCAATTAATAAGTCAGTATCACAAACATATTTATAGAACTGTTCATACGCACATTTTTCAATAATTTTTTCTAAAATCGGTAGCATATTTATTGGTCTAAACTTCTCACAGATATTTGTTTTTGTTTCTTTGGGTATGGGTATAACAATAGATTCTTTTAAGTTGTTTGGAAATTCACCAGTTGTTAGAGACTTATTTACAATTTTCACTATAAATGGGCCTATTATATCAAAACAATCCAGAAAAATGTTTATATTTAAATTGAAAGCATTTTTAGTATTAAGTTTTTTGCAAATTGTTTTAAGTTCAGTAACGTTAATTTCATGGAATTTGAATTGGTTTGAACTTTGAATTAAATCAGTGAAGTTGTTGTTCACAAAGGGTATGGAGTTGCTTATAGTATTTATGCTTTCCACGAAAAAAGTATTGAACTTATTAGCAATCACTGCACTATCCGATTCTAATGTATCACCAAAACGAACTTCAACAATTTCAGCCTTTTTTTCATTTAGTACAAGTTTTTTTATTGTTTTCCACATTTCTTTTTGATTTTGACAGGATTCAATTTTATTACATATATAATTTCTTTTAGTTTTATTAAGTTTGTTTTTGTATATATTTCTAGTATTTTTGTAAATATCCCAATCGATTAGTCTATTTAATATCGTCGCTTTTTTGTAACATTGAATTTTATTATATTTTAAAGTTCTAAGTTCGTTTGTAAACCATTTGTTATTTTCGTTTATTTTAATTTTTTTAGTTTGTTTATGTACACAGTAAAGTAAATTAGTTTGCAAATTTGATGATAATGTATTTAAGTCCGTATACAAATTAAGATATTCACATTTTTCACTGAGCAGGTTTCTAAATTCCCCTTTTTTATACTTAAAATGTTCAACATATTTCGTACTTTTTATTTTATTATTAAAACGTATCGTACTTTTAGCGAAAATTGCTTCATGATCACCAATTTTCAATTCTGGGTCTACATCTGCCAACACTGTCTTTTCTTTTGGGCATATCACATAATCTATTAATGTTCTTGTATTATTTGTTATCCTTGTTGGTTGAGTAATCATTTGTTTTAAATTATTTTTTGTTAAAATTTCAAGAAATGCTTTGGTATACGTGTATTCAGTGTCAAACAAATTGATATTAAAGTCTCCAAAAATAATTATATTTGAGCAATTATGTAGCACAAGTTCAATCCAGTTCTCGAATGTTGTACAAAATTCACGTTCAGAACTACTTGGTGATCTGTAGAAAATAGCGATAGTTTCTCTAAAGTCATTATTATATATCTCATAGCATAAACACCATATTTTCATTGGAACATGAATCTCATTTACAAGCCTATATCGTAATCCTTTTTTAAAATACAGTACTACACCACCTGTATAGCTGCTTGTACTATCACAACGTAGAGGTGAACTATAATTTGGAAGGCATATTTCAGAATCATTTACGTCCGCAGTTAAGTGAGTTTCCGAGAAGGCAATAACTTCAAAGTCGTTGTTATTAATTAAGAATTCTATTTCACAAAAATTGTTTATTAGGCCTTGAACATTGGTATACCAATGTTTCAGTTGGTTTAGTTGCTAATATTGAGTTCTCTCCTTGAGGACTTTAATTTTTCGGAGGAAAACAGGACAGCTCCTGTCGTTTGCGGGATGATCACATTGCACATTTTCGAGATTCGTCTCCGATTACGATGGAATTGGTGATGGGGCTGTGTAATCAAATATTTATTTCACAACTGCGCCTGCGCTACAGCAGATCGATGTATGTCTAAACACTGAGCGCTATTTTGTATTACGAAACGAGCGGCAAGTCAACGATAGTGAAGAATACGATAGTCACGACAAAGAGCGATTAAGTAAAACGAAAAAGGCGTACAAAAGATGTTGCCGAGCTTAACCGAAAAAAACATTTTTTTTTAAGCACAAATCAACTTCTCGACTATTAGGAATGTCAAAAATTGACATAAATAAATGAAAAAAAAAGAAATTATAAATCAAGAAACGATAAAACGAAAGTTAAACGATAGGTATATGGCAGTCGTTAGAACTAACGAGTATCGTTAAAATTAAACGATTCTCGTTAAACATAATCGCATTTCAACGATAATCGTTTTACAAAATATGGCCCCTGGATATTCAGTCCCATCATGATAAGTGATTAATTTCACATTGTTGGAGATTAATTGTGTGAAATTATAAACGAATCGTTGAAGCAAGGTGTTTTTTTCTGATTGTTGGAAAGAATCGATGGTGGTTCCAATTGCCAAACGATGGAAAAATTCTTGAAAAAAATGTACAAAAACAACTCCAAAAATATATGGAAGAAAGTCTACTTTTCGTGGAATCTCAATCAGGATTCAGAGAAGGGCACAGCTGGGAATCTCTGATAAACTTAATAATTGCTAACTGGAACACCAATGAATCGAAAAATGAAAATTGTTGCAGTGTTTGTTGATCTGAGAAGAGCGTTCGAAACAGTCGATAGAGAAATTCTTCTTAAAAAACTGGATAGATATGGAGTCAGAGGCAAAGAGTTCAGATGGTTCAAATTATATTTGCAGAGAACGAGAGTTGAAGAAGCTGTTTCGGAATCAATAAATGTGAATTTAGGTGTTACGCGAGGATCCGTTTTAGGCACTTTGTTATTCATAATATATTAATGAAATGCCTAAAGTTGTGAAGTATTCTTTCTTGAAAATATTTGTCGATAAACGGATGTATCGATAAAATTAATTCGGATTTAGTGCAATTAAGTAAATTGTTTCGTATGAACAAATTATGTTTGAATATAAAAACCGAAGTGTATGACTATTAACGGAGAAACCGATGCAGAAGGAATAATGTTTGACAAAAAATTAGATTTCAATACTCACATTGATTACCTACATATACAAACAAAAAATTGGAAAGAAGATTGTTTTTTTTTTTTCTTGTGTGCAATTAATGAATATAATACTATTATAAAACCTCATTTTGAGTATTGCTCTACTATCGTTTATCTTGGTAATATAACAATGATTGATAGGTTACAAAAGCTACAATGTAAAGCTATGAGAATAATTCTTAAATGTCACTGGTTAACACCAATTCTTTCAATGTTAAATATGTTAAAATGGCTAATGTCGTTTTTATTTGGCAATCCGGAATCTCTCTCCGATCCGGAATCCCAATTGAACACTTTTGTTTGCTTCTGATGATTCTGAAGTTTTGTTTGATTGTATATGTGAAACATCAAATGCGTACAATAATCAAAATCAAGAAAAATGTTTTTGAAAGCAGGGTTGGCCGAATTGTCACTTTTTAGAAATAACTACATTTGTTACGTCTGCTACGTAGTTTATGTAGTTAATTGTAGTTAATGTAAGAAATTGTAACATTGCTGTCAATTAACTGTCAGTTATGCATTTGAAATTTGAATTTTTAAATTAAACGTTCAGTTATTCATACAATTCTTCATCCTTATGGTAAATGAAACTTTTTTTTACAAACCTTCATTAGATCATAAAAGTGCAAAATTGTTTTTTTTTCCTTTATTATATTGATTTTTTATGAATTAACTATATACATATGTAGCAGACGTAACAAATTGTAGTAAATTAGGCATGTAGTTTCGTCAATAAACTACGCGTAGTTAAATACTACTTTTATATGCAGTATCGAAAGATCGAGTTGGATTAGGGTCGGATTTTCGACCCACATTTCTACTCGACACCGCTGAGCGATTGGGATCGAGTCGAACGAAGCTCATTTCGACTCAATACAGGTATATAAACGTTCGAAGCGAGCTTCAAGCTCGCTTCAACACCTCATATAAACGTAGTAAATCATGTAGAAAATGTAGTGTAGTTAATTCGGCCAACCCTGGTTCACACAATTTGGATACCAAAAATCACAGCTGTTGAGGTTGACGTTTAAGTATATGAATGTGTGAGTGCTTCTGGTTTTGCTTCTGATTTCAAATCCAGAAGCAAATTTCTCTTCTTTTCAGAATCAGAACTGTCATTTTTTCCCAATTGAACACTTTCAGAAGAGTCCGGAAGGCTTCCGGATTGCCAAATAAAAACGACATAAGTGTAAACCAGTGAACCATTATGAATGTGTTAATATATGTTTTTAAAATGAAAAATGGACTGGTTCCTGACTATTTATGTGATAAAATTATATATGTTTGTGATATACATGGTCATAATGTAAGAAGTAGTTTTGATTTTTGTCTTACATTTTTTAGAACACAGTCTACACAAAATATGCTTGTATGTATTTGAATGGTCTTAAAATGTTTAATGCATTGCCTAATGATTTAAAATCCGAAGAAAATTTGAATATTTTTAAAAAGAAATTAATAAACTATGTAAAGACAAAGTACGTTTAGTGATAAGATAGTGTTAGTTTATAAAAATAGCTAAATATTGCTAAATAAATAAATTCAAAGTAAAAAAAAAATCAATTCAATCGTAATTGGAAACTTTTAGGTTCTCGAAAAAAACATCACGAAATCCATTCGATGGATTCCGTGATAGTGTTTTTCGGGACTGGTAAAAAATTGCCGTTTATTACTAATGGAATTTGTGATAGGGCTAATTAAGTTGAACCTTGTCGAAATTGTTTTCAGAGCCAATATATGAATATTTTATTTGAACTAACGAATAATAAAATTTAGTAGACCGTTTTCATTAAAGTCTTGCGAAAAATAAATCGATTGTGGCTTTTTAGTTTGTTTTACTTTTCAAAAATGTAATATGTGTAGTATATTATTTGCGATATTCCTAAATAAAAACTTTTACTATTCGTGTCCTTTTTGCAGCCTCGCTGGAAATATTTGATGCGCAACAGTTATTTCATTGTATAAAAGAGCACATTACGTAGTTCAGTAAGTAAATCTGAAAATCAGTCAGAAATTAAGAACATACTGGGGGTCAATTCTCTATCTGTGAAACTGTGAAGTGATAAGTTTTTCACAACTTCACACACTATCCGATTCGCAATTTATGAAAAAAAAATTAATAAAATGTCAAAATATTTTCAAATAATAAATTTGTTTTCACACTCAAACGATTTTGTGAAAAGCCCTAAAATATGAAAATTACAAAAACAAAATTATACTCAAAAATGAGTATCGTGTATCAATGAGAGCGTTTCTCATTTTAGTATACTGTTTAGTACATGTTTTGACAAACATTTATCAGAATGAGTTCCAGAATCGCATTATGTGAGTTCATGAAATGTAAAAATGAAAAATGGCTGTGAAAACTGAAATGATAACTTTTTATCACTTCACAGTTTCACAGATAGAGAATTGACCCTCTGGACATATAAGAATAACAACAGGTCCAGAAAAATAATTTTTCATAGAAATCGAATCCATATCTAGTGAAAACTAATTTTGATTTCCAGCTAATTTACGCGTAAAATGGAAAACAATCTATTCATTAAACATAGTATTAGGATCGGATAAGCATTGCTAGTTTCTGTTGTCTTTCACATGGGTTCATTCAGGACAGCCCGTCCACATTACGTCGCTTCGGGCCGGCTGATGTTGGAGGCGACTGTAGAAGAATCTTGTGACAGGTGAGCGATAGTTTTCTTTGACCCCAGTGCATCAAAAATGTATCCCTCCAGATTTTGTTGGCTATTCGCTTGAGTTGTAAAGTGCAGTTTCCTTCAAAGTTTTTATTTTTCAGGGGATATGAATTTCCAGGCAACAGATGAACGGTGAGGTGTGCCGCATGCAGCCAGGATAAGCTTTCAAGGGGAATCTGAATCTCCTAGTAATAGCTATATACATACATATATGTATATGGGTGATTCTACAAACGATGGAATTTTCGGCGGCCCCAGAAATATTTTGAAATCCGATCAATTATTTAATCTGATTTTTTTTTATAAAATTAATTCTTACTGATATCTACCTGGCCTAACAATATTATTAGGGTGACCTTATTTTGTATTGCTCAAAAAATTCTTCAAAGTGTCCGATTCTCAGTCCCCTGACGTGTCCCCAGTGCGTTTTCGCAAAGAAAAATTATTACCGTTCTCTTATTACAGGTCTCATACTAAAATGAATCCCACCGAAGTTACGCCAAATAATACATCTTTGCTACGAAATAAATAAATATTTTTTAGTAATTTATTTTATTACAAAAAAACTTAATTAAACTTTGTCCCCCGCTTTTTGTATCAGTCCCCTGGCATATTGAAACAGTCGAAAATATTAAAAACTAGGATGTCGATCGGATTTCCAGCACTGGCAATTTGAAGTACCAAGTCTCCTTACAATAAAATCATGGTGCAACTCGATTCTGTTTCTTATGTTAGTATTGTGAAAAAGACATTTGTGCCTGAAGTCGTGGATTGTCCGTTTAGTTTATCAGTCCTCTGGTGAGTTTTTACGAAACAAATTTATATGTAAGTAGGCATCTTTTTTAGCAGTATAGTATAGTTTTGATAAAACTGTAATATTATATATATTTTTTTGATTTTTTAAGTAAAACCTTAATATATTTTTTGCGCAAAAACCATGAAAAACCTCAGTCCCCTGGTCTCAGTCCCCTGGCTAATAAATAAACAAATGATATTTTATTCAGAAACCTGAGAATTTTTAAATTATGTTGAACTTCGACCTTCATTGCGAAATATTTTTAAAATTTTTAAAAAGAATATAATTTATTTTAAATTGATTCTAAGTAGAAAAAAAAAATTATTGTAATATATTATTTTCTTTTAATAAAATGCTAAGTTATTATGTATTAACCGTGAATTTGTATGTTTATTAAGGCTAATTAAATTTAATTTCTATATTTCAGTGTGTACCCAAGAGAAAATACAAAAAAACTAAAGATTTATTCAGTCACCTTAAAAAAAACCTCAGTCCCCTGAACATCCTTTTTCAAAAAATGTCCTTAAAATCGTCATTTTTAATTTTTTTTACTGGCCGCTTTCAACAACGCAAAGAGACGTTCTAAGGATCAACTAGAACAATTCTTACGACTTTTGGCTTCCAAAAATGTCGTGCCGAAAATTGTATCATTTTATTCCATTGTTTGTAGAATCACCCATATAGGGATGTGTAAGTTTGGCATGATTTTTCATTTTGTAGCGAGGTTAGGCAAGGGGGCAATATCCTTTCCTACATCCAGCGAGCTAGGCCGTGCTACTCCAACATACCACAGCCACACCCCTGAACTTTCAGACTCTTCCTATCTTGTCCGATTTTCTATGATTTCCGTTTCCTACGTTTATAGAACTTCCTGTCAATCCTCTCCTACTCTTAAGTCATCATCCTTTTGCTCCGGTTGTAAGGCCCAGAGGCTCACTAACTTAAATATGTGCCACTGAATCAATCATCAAAAATTTCAACGTTATTACTTTACAAGAAATTGAAATTCTGCATAGAAAATGCAACGTTTTCACGTATTTTTTGCGAAAAAAAACTTTTTGAGCCTAATATTTCCCATTTTTCATTATTAAAAATATTGATTGAAATATAAAATAAGGAAACGCAAATTTTTTTCGTATTGAAGTAAAGTAACTATTTAATTTCGCCGTGCAATTGTAATGTTTAAATAAATGTTGACAAACGAAACGCGGTTATTCGCAATAATGGACTTTTTCAATTATGAACTCAATCAAATTTTAATCAAATATCAATTGTTTAATTACACAGTTAACACTTGTATGTCCTATGGATTTCAGGGTTTTGATTTAAGTGTATCCCATGTAGATACTTTCTTAAAAACTAAGCGATTAACACATTTGATTAAAGTTTTTTTATAAATGGGAAGTTTTTTTTATCTTCTTGGATACTTAAACAAAGTGCGCTAAAAATACATAAATAATAAAATAAAACAGTTATTTTAAAGTTGACCGAATTTGATCTCGTATGGCTTTTGCAACTTCCATGTGGTCATTGTTTATGTCATCTGCAATTTCTTTGATATCTTTCATTTCTGTTGTTTTCGAGTTATTTATAAATGGAACTTTAAATTTAATACAAATATTATGCAGTGCAGCACACACATTCACAAATCTGGCCATCCTCTCTGGGTCGTATCTGGATTTTTTCTCATGTTGTCCTAATAGAATTCTCCACCGGTTCTTTAATGTTTGTATAGTTTTTTCGGCTGTGCCATGTGCTAAGGAATGAACTTCGTTAAAACGTGCCTCTTCTGAATCAGGTGGAGGATTCCGATATGGTGTTATACACCATGGTTCAAGAGGATAAGCAGCATCACCTATTAATTGTATATAAATATATTCTAAATTGTTCTTTTCAATAAACTCGTGTTTTTCATTAATATACCTAGTAGCCAACAATCTTGATCTTGATTTTCATTTAAAACAAATTGTTCCTCAAGGTATTCACGCTCATCGGAATGCTTCCATACAAATGCATCACTTGCCGTTCCTCCGTATCGACCATTAATTGCATTGATTTGTTGCTTATGATCACAAATCTGTAAAAGAATTGGTTTATTAAAACTTAAGCAAAGTTCTTGCTTTCGTCTTGAAAAAAACTTACAATCATAACATTTAAACTGTGGATTCCATTTTTGTTCAGAAAAACGGTCTCGTTCCTAACTGGCCTCAACATTGAAACATGTGTAGAATCTACGCATCCAATAACTACAAAATATGTAATTTAGTTAGCAAAGTTCAAATTTTTGTAGTGCTGGAATGGATAGATGGAATGATTCGCTCAAAGTATTTTAAACTGCTCCAAATGTTGCACACATAAATTTGTATTTGTGCAAGTCCATGACAACCACATGATCTATTGGATGTTTTCAACGCAACCCTCTATAGCAGATATGTGATCATGTCCATCGCAAAAATAACTTTATAATCTTGATAAATATCATTTGAGCTTGCATAAATATGTTGTGGTTGAAGAAGAAATTTATATTTACGATTACCTATGCAAACTTAAAAACAAGAGACAAAAAATGACGCACCAACCATTTCAGAATCTGTACGTTTGTGCCTCCAATTGCAGCTGCCATATAAATTTGAGCACTAAGAAATGGCCCTTAGATCCAAGATATCTTGGAAAGACTTCAGCAAAATGAAGTGTCATTGCATTTTATCGAAATTTTTTCAGCGGGGGAGTTAAATGATTTTTGAATGTTAGTCTTATCTTTGATGTAATAATTTTTATTTATAAAATACGTAATGCTAATATTGTCTGTCCAATAGTTTAGCAGGTGGGAGTGTTAGAGTCGGTAGTAGTTTAAGGCATGTCCGGGGCTCTGAGACACTTGACCGCTGGGCGTGTGTTGCCACTAAACCAGGCTGACAGGTCCCGAGTTTTGCAGGAACTCATCTGTAAGTGACCTCACGGTTGCGAAGCTCGACCGGAAGCTATGTATATTCTGGTACCATGGGAGATAGTGTAATGAAGTCTGAGGGCTATAGCGTACGTCTTCTGGCTCTCTTATTCTATCTTCGGATAGAGAGGTTCAGCTGTCGTGTACGTGCACTCTTTCTTCAAACTATCTAAGAGGTAGGCCCCCTAGTGGGAGTATCGTGGTGGCTTGGTTTATTCCGAATGCGGAGACAGATGGTTTCCAGGCGTGCCTGGATTCAAGAGCTGTTAGATAGACCTCGCCTCCAAGAAAGAGGTGTATTCATGCCTGCAACGTGTCACAACTTTACGACTGAATCGGCTTCGACTGATTTGGGGTTAATGGTCAGGACCTAATCTGACTCCTATGGAGGTAGGCCTCCCGTGGGGTTAAGCCATAATCGGCAGGTACTCACGATAAACCAAACATAGGTTCTGTCCAAAAGTTTAATTCAAGAAAAATTAACAACTTGAGACCGTACCGATATCGTTTAAGCAGTAGGTTCACGAAACTTAATATAACATAATGGTGTTATTTACTTTAATAATCTACCTAGAGATTTAAAAAGATAATACGGAAAAAATCAATTCAAGAAAACTTCAGTGCTTTTATTAAAAATAGTATCGTTAAGCCGAAATGTATTAAAAATACAATTTATATGCGATTTTTTTCAAATGCTTATGTTTCTTTACCAATTCTTTTGTAAGGTATTATAGAGCCCAATCTTGAAATTTATCCAATTTATCAAAGGCTATCTCTGCTGGTCATGACCAATAATTAATTTCAAAATGAAAGGTATGTAGTTTTGCATAATTAACATAAGTAGAGAATTGCCTTCCACCATTTAAGTTGATGAATTGATACCCACCCAATAGCTATAAGATCAGCCTAAATTTAATGGTTGCACTTAGTATACAGTAGTTGTTCTCATTCATTTTCTTTTTTTTAAATATGTGTTCGCAACAATGTAAGTCGCATTTCCAAACTAAATACCAGATAGAAAAAAATACCTAAATTAATTATTTATCTCACCTCCTGGTATTCCATATTTTTTTGCGAAGAACTCTTTGCAGCCTGTGAAGTTGTTTTCTGTATCAAATTTAATATGCTCGTAGCAAAGAATATCTTCCATTCTTTCCAATGTTAAAGATGACGCCTTGGACATGGTGCTCTGTGCTAAAGGGAATAAATAGTCGTTTCCAATACTCTGCTGGTAACTGCCACTTCCGAGTAGCGAAAGTGTGCATGCTACTTGGAGAATTGGTGGAACTGCTAAAGCCGATTTATGGGTTATGTTTAGTTTTTCAAGAACATATCTAAAAGCTTCCTTGTTAAGCCGAAATCTTTGTAAGAACCTACGATAAATAATTTGAAAATAATGAAAAATAGTGATAATAAAGTTTATAGTTAACATTTTTTCTGGCAATGCAAATGGATCGCTTTTATCTCTGAGACGCTTTCTTGCCACTCTTTCATCACAATCGCTTTCATCGGAACTACTTAGAAAAAAGTATACACTAGTAAACATTTTAGTTTATTTATTCGTTTGAGGAGGTTTTTAAAAACACTTTTAATTTTGTTGACTTTTTTTTATAATCAAATTTCGAACAACGATGACACAAATGCTGCGTTCCACAACATTTCAGAATACCGATAGAATTGAATCAAAGTTGAATTTTCTGCATATTATTTGAATGAGTTGAACAATCGATTTGAAGTTGGGTTGAAATATAGTTGAAATTACAGAAGAAGGAACATAAAACGGATAGCTGTAAATAATAGGTGCGTTTTATTATTCACAAATCTATCTGGATTAAGTTTTAAAATGTATTACAAAAACAATTTGGGATCCTGTTTTCTATCGGGATCTACTTATTTCAAAGATCGAAAAATCAGTTATTACACTGACGAGTAAATGGCTTTTTATGGTAAGGTAGTGTAAGCTATAGTGTAAAGAAAAAAGACAAGAAATAATTGAAAATTTACAAACCCAAGGATAAAAAGAGACGGACTTATAACACTGCTGTCAGTAACATCCGTATCGTTTTATTTTCAGGGATGATCCAGATGTTTTTGTATGGAGAAAAAAAGGCGTTTATCCTAAAAACAAGACCTAAATTGCGTTTGATTGATATTTTTATATTTAAAAATAAAAAAAATCAATAAAAATATATTTTCTGAAACAAAACAATCCACAAATCACGTACTTGATCAAAAAACCATACATTTTAAAAGAAGATTATGTTTTATTTTAACTTATTTCAAGCACCATAATTTTGAATTTTTCTAAAACTCAAAAGCACTGTCAAATTAAAAACACCATAAAATTTATAGCATAAATAAATTTATTTCAATGGTAATTCTTTTAGAACTTAATAAATAACAATAGGTGCGTTTTATTATTCACAAATCTATCTGGATCCGGATCTGGATCATCCCTTGAAAATAAAACGATGCGGATCTTAGTGACAGCAGTGTTATAAGCCCGTCTCTTTTTATCCTTAGGTTTGTAAATTTTAAATTATTTCTTGTCTCTTTTCTTTACACTGTAGTTTACACTACCTTACCATAAAAAGCCATCTACTCGCCACTGTAATAACTAATTTTTGGATCTTTGAAATAGATCCCGATAGAAAACAGGATCCCAAATTGTTTTTGTAATACATGTTAAAACTTAATCCAGATCCGGATCCCGATAGATTTGTGAATAATAAAACGCACCTAATAAACGACTGCATTTTTGGAATTAAAAAATTCAACAAATGGAAATACACAAATATTAATTACTGTTCTGAATTTGTTTTGATTAATTTTTTTAAATAATCAAAATCGAATTTTGGCATGCACGGAATGCATTGCCTTAAACAATTTTACTTTAGCCTAGGATATTGTGTTTTGTTATTTTTTTTCAATTCCAATATTCGGATATTCAAATAGTCATCATCATCATCATCATCGGCTCGACAACCGGGTTCCGGTCCTGGCCTCTTTCAACAAGTCTCTCCACCTATCCCGGTCTCTAGCCGACGCCATCCAGTTGCGCACCCCAAGGCTTCGGGCGTCCTGGTCTACGCCATCTCTCCAGCGCAAGCATGGTCTACCACGCTGCCGTCTACCATAGAATGTACCACAAAGAACTTTCCGAGCAGGTTCCTCTTCGCTCATGCGAGCTAGGTGCCCTGCCCACCGGAGTCTACCGAGCTTAATTTTTGTCACGATATCTGCTTCTAGGTAGATTGCGTACAATTCATGATTGTACCGTCTCCGGAATCGTCCTTCCTCACATATGGGGCCAACAATTCTCCTTAAGACTTTTCTCTCGAACGCAGCTAAGAGGTCGGAGTGCCTTTTGCTAAGCACCCAAGTCTCGGATCCATATGTGAGTACTGGCAGGACCATGGTCCTGTACAGCAGCAGTTTTGAAGTTATGGTGAGATTTCTGGATTTGAAAAGCTTTGACAGACTATAGTAGAGGCTCTGTTGGATTTGAGAAGCCGCCCGCGTATTTCTTCTTCTATATTGTTATCGGCTGCTACTATTGACCCAAGGTATTTAAAGGATTGCACCACTTCAAATTCGTGCTCCGCTACCTTGATTGTTTGACCAACTGTTCCTCTCGCATTCGACGCCACCATGTACTTTGTTTTACCTTCACTAATGTGCAGCCCCAGATTTTGTGCCGCCTGCTCGATCTGGCTGAAGGAATCGTGTACAGCTTGTTCGGTTCTTCCGATGATATCAATGTCGTCTGCGTAAGCCAGTAACTGGCTGGACCTGTTGACGATGGTCCCTCTTGTTGCCGGAGTCACGGATTGCTTTCTCCAACGCCAGGTTGAAGAGGAGGCAGGCCAAACCGTCCCCTTGTCGGAGTCCATTAAAGATGTTGATTGTTCTGGATAGCAATCCGGCTATTTTTACTTGGCTTGTTACGTTGGTCATGGTCAACCTACATAGTCGTGTCATTTATTTGGGATGCCGAATTCTCTCATGGCTTTGTAAAGTTCTACCCTGGCTATGCTATCATAGGCGGCCTTAAAGTCTATAAACAGATGGTATGTTGGGATGTTAAATTCTAGACATTTTTCCATCGCCTGCCTAAGGGTAAAGATCTGATCAGTTGTTGATTTGCCTGGAATGAAACCACACTGATATTGTCCGATGACGGTTTTAGCGTATGGGGTTATCCGGTCTTGTAGGATAGAGGAGAGTATCTTATAGGCGGTACTCAACAACGTGATACCTCTATAATTGCTGCACGTTGTGACATCTCCCTTCTTATGTATGGGGCATATTAAACCTTTTCGCCAGTCTTTTGGCATTTCTTCCTGCTCCCATACCTGTACTATAATATCATGAATTGCTTGACGTAAGGCTGGCCCGCCGTGATGGAATAATTCGGCTGGTATGCCATCGACTCCCGGGGCTTTGTTCTGTTTAAGCCGGCCTATAGCCTTCTCAACCTCTTCTATGCTTGGTGGCGGCAACATAGGGTATTCTTCTTGAAGTAGTGGAGCCTCCACTTCTGTAGTGAGCTGACCATTTAGCAATTCATTGAAGTAGACTTCCCATCGCTCCAGTATGCTTTCAGGATCGGTGATCAGATTTCCCTCTCCGTCCTTGCAGTATGTGCAGCGTGGTGTGTACTGCGTCATGTTTCGGACGGATTGGTAGAACTTCCGCGCCTGGTGCGGACCTCGCTCTCGGCTGTTTTCTATTTCACAGATTAGGTTCTTCTCCCAGGCTGATTTCTTTTGTCTGTGAAGCCGTTTTTCTGTTCTTCTGAGCTCTTTATATTCCTCTTCGCGTGCCCGCGTTCTATGAGATTGTTGCATTGCTCGGTACGCAACATTCTTACGTTCAGTCGCTAGCTTGCATCCATCATCAAACCAGTCGTTCCGATTTTTACGACTGCTGCCTAAGATGGAGTTGGCAGTACTAATGACAGTATTTTTAAGACGTGTCCACTTTTCATTTACGTCCAGCATACTGGCTCCAGGACTTACTCTCCCTAAGTCAGGTGTTTCTAGGGCGAGTCCTAACGCATTACCAAAGGTGTTACTGGTGTTTTCATTGCGCAGGGCAGCCGTGTTGATTCGAACCTGATCGGCGGATGCAATGCGTCTTCGCAAGGCAATCCGCCCTCGGAAAACCATACCAACAAGATAGTGATCCGAGTCGATATTGGCACCTCGGTACGTTCGTACCGTCATCAAGTTCGAGTAGTGGCGACGGTCTATCAACACGTGGTCTATTTGGTTACGAGTGACTCCATCAGGTGATACCCAGGTGGCTTTGTAGATATCTTTACGCGGGAACCTGGTACTCGCAACGACCATGTTTTTCGATGCTGCCAATTCTAAGACTCGAAGTCCATTGTCATTAGTGTTCTCATGCAAACTATGGGTGCCTGCGTAATGCCTGAATACCGGCTCCCGACCTATTTTTGCGTTCAAATCCCCAAGGATGATTTTAACATCATATTCAAACAGTAGCCGTGTTTTTTTGGAAAAGATAGGAAAGGAATAGAGATTTGACGTTTATTGGAGTATCGGCAGTGCTCCTACGTTGGATGTTGTATTTGTTATTCATATAAAATCCTACTGTACTGCGGATAACTTTTTCAAAAAAACACGGCTAGTGATGTATTTGTGGCTACTCATCTTAAAGGCTTTATCATACTTCAAGCTTTAAAAATCAATCTTCTTTGTATAAGTAGTTTTGAATCCGACAGTAAAAATATTTTTGAAAACACTATCTCATATACCCTTTGTGAAAGGTATTGTTTTGAAGTTAAATATTTTTGAGCCATCTTGATAATTTTTAAAATCCTGTGCTTTCATTTGAAGAACAATTAAATTTTTATTCTTGTATAATAATTTCAACAATATCCGAAACAGAGAAATTTGCGATTAATACTCGAAATTTTTCAAATTTCTTTCAACAACTCTACTATGTTATAAGTTCATGTTAGACTTACCGCCAAAAATGCACATAAAATCATTGACAGAAAGTTCTATATCTTATTGTTTACAAAACTAAACGGATTTGAAATTATGAAAAATGTCATAGAAAACGTAGGACTTTTTGCTTCAATCAAAAAGTACTAATTTCAAAAAGGTTCTATGTGGATTAATTTTGAGCAAAAAAGTTCTATGTAACCTAAACGCGTTGGTTTTGTGTGTGACAAAAAGTATGTTAAAGGTTCTATGTTTAACATAGAACCTTATAGTACTGAATAATAGTGCGAATACAATGAAAGTTCTATGTTGTTTATGGCTGTAGTGTTGCCAGTAATTTTTTTTAATTTTTCTTTTTTGTTCTATCTGAAAGCCGATAAAATTACGAAAATTTTGGTATATAAAACTCATTTTTGGTATTTTGGTCGACATACAACCTTATAGTTCTCAGCCAGCGATATGTCAACAATAGGTGTGTGTTTTATTCATTGCTGCATAGCCAGCGAAGTGCGAATAAAACGATCAAGCTCACTCCATATGTATGTCAATTTCAATTTATATTTCAATGTTGGCCATTATTATAGAAAATATCAAAATCTGATGTCAACATGTACATTATGTTTAATTCTTAAATTTAATGCATAGCGCCATTTTTATTTCAATAATTTAAAAGTTCTATCACCAGCACAACTCATTTTTTTTACTGGTTTCTTTTTCGCCAGCAAATTGGTGTTTGTCGAGAAATTTTGCTGCGCTAGCTATGCAGCAGTGTTATTCACTAATATTAGAAATTTAAAGTGAGGAAAGCAAAATATCCCTCAACATGAGGGAGACATTTTAACCACAATTTTTGATGCTCTGTTCGGGTTGTTGTTTTCTCACACACCACGATTATCTTCTATTGATTCTTTGTCACATGTAATTCACCCCGTTGTCGTATCCGTTATAACCTAAGATGCTAAAAATAGAAAAGCTATGCTGATTTTGTCCATTGATCCATTTTTAGATAGAATATTAGAGCATACGAATGCATGTACATAAAGGTTCATATTTTTTTAAATTAAGTCAGCCAAAAACGCTGCTAAGTGTTTAGCGGCACTACACCAATATGAAATGAAAAACCCTGCTCAATATTTTCCTCCCGTTCCGATATTCAGACATTCAAACCCAATGTACATTGGTATCTCCTTTTAAATCTTAAGCTCTCGCAAATGTGATCAAACATTTTAAGGGTAGTCAACCATTTAGTGCAAAGTTAAAAAAAAGCCAACGCTGCCGTATCCCTGCAAAACACGGGAGAAATGTTGTTTGAGAGAAAAATTCTTTGTTTGATTTTAACAACGTACATCGAAAGCTACCTACACAAAAGAGCAAAGGTTCAACCATTGTGGTGTTTGAACTCTGTAGAGCGAATAATTCAATTTCATCTAATCCACCACCATCATTAAATAAATATCCCACATCTGGTTGCTCTGCACGCATGTGCCACGGAAATTCAACTAACAGTGTGAAACAGGAAGTAAGTTAAGTTAAACCTATTGCTGAATTCTTTCAAAACAAATATGTAGGAAGATAATTATTTTTTAAAAATATTTCTATTTAATTCTACTTTTAAGAGTGAATCATAATAATTATGGTTAGTAAAGACAGTAAGCAAAACTTAAAGAAAACATAAAAGAAAAATTTGAACAATGTTTGCATGTCCTTAAATAAGAAATACAATATCATCAGCAAGCATAATTTGGTTGTCATCAGTCATTTTGTTAACAGCAGCCTCAATTTCGCCAGGAGTGAACGCCTCATCATTGTTCTTATTCACTGCAGCTGTTATTCTAGCCAGCGGCAAACTCTGCTCCCTCGCTTCGCGGAACATTTTCTGAAGACTATTTTTGAAGATTTTTAAACGATCCTCAGATATGAAAGCAGGTGTCGATACGACTGTTGATTCGGTGTTGCCATTTGTTGAAGTTGTCACTTCAGATCTTCTTGTATCGCGTAGAGTCAAATCACCGGCATCTGGTTGTGGTTCGACGAAATCATCTTCATCTCCTTCAATTGGTTCCGATTGTGCTTCTGTCCTGGAACGCTTGCTGCGCCGCGATGGTGTCATTTCTTGACTAACAGTTTCTGTTCCTTCTTCATCCGAATTACCATCACCTTCACGACGACGTTTCTTCTTCTCTTTTTCGAGGACTTTTTTGAAGTAGGCGAATTGAACTAGTTCGATTGCAGCATGTGCATCATCGACTGTAACTGTTGCGGACATACGTGCACGGGCATGGGCTGTTGAGAGACGAATCAGTGTTTCCAGACTACGTGCTGTTACGGGTTGTGTTCTCGCTACATCCGATTCGACATTATCTTGAGAACGAAGACGAGAATATTCATTTGCAATAGCCTCACATGCTTCCTCGGTTAGTTTAGGCTTCATACATTTAGCGGCTTGAATGTATTTACGCATAAAATCAACTGAGAGAATCTTGTCTTGACGCTTGCGTGATTTTCCATGCAGAAGGGCATCGTATTTTTCGTAAAGTTCTGTTTCTTTTTTATTCTGTAAATAAAAAATAAACGAAGCATATCAAATGAAGGAAATTATTAAATTATTTATTTTCAATTTCGTACTTCTTCTTTATTGCTGACAAATGCAAGGGAATCGGCATAGCTGCTTCCCATAGATAAAACTTCACCATCAGATTCTTTTGGGTCTCTAAAAAAATAAAGGAAAAAAGGTGATAAATATTGAAATAAGGTATATATAGAGTAAGGCAAACAAACTATAATCTCCATTTCGATCGCCAATATCTAGAATTATAACAGTTTTTGTCATAGATAAATGAAGATTCTATGTCATGTTTGCTTCTCTCTTTCTCTTTTTAGGAAGATCTCCCCGTAAAACTAACAGGAACAGGTAAGAGCTTTTATAGCGAAAGATTGATTTGAAATATCAAGTGCAGTAATCTTACTTCCTCCAGAACGACGTAAAGATTTGTGCAACTTTTCGGTGAGATAGACCATGAGATCACCAGAGGACATATTGCTACGAAAGACATACTGACGGTCATTGAAAATCTTTCGTTCAAGATATTTCTTAATCTGATAAGTTATCAGTTTACATGAGCTTGGACACAAGGGACGTAAGTGTAATTGGACGATAATTAGAGGGAGAAGAAGCCTTTTTAGGGACAGGTTGGGCAAATACTGTTTTCCATCCTCTCGGAAAGTGAGCATTCGAATAGGAAAGATGGAAAAGCTTACGCAATGGTTTTGCCAGCTTTGAACATCTCTTCAGCACAATGGGAGGAATACTATCCGAGCCAGAGGATTGGGTATATCGATCTTTCAGTAATCTCGCAACTGTACGAGTGTGAAATAATTCCTAAGTGGAATATGGAAAAAATTGATATCTTTCGGACTCCACGACCGCTTTGAATCACGCATTGCTTCATGTATCGTATGGTGGAGTTTTCGACGATACAAGTGGAGTGCGTGGCCGCCAGCTGTCACGCACTACGAGGACTACGAGTGGCATAAAAGCCTTGTAGGCTTGTATCCGAAGAAAAGCACTAAGAAAGCAAAAAAGTTTTATCCCAGGAAATGAATATTTCTCAAATATCCATGTCTTGCATCATTAATGAAGATTTGGGGTTCAGTGCATACAAATATTGAAAATATTGGTACACAATGAATGGTCACATATTTTTTTTTCACTGACTAGAAAATCTATACCTTCGTAGAACGTTCCAATAAACAGAACGATCGAGTGTAGGTAGGACACAAAGGGAAACATCTAAACTTATTCCGAGGGCTAAAAGACGGCAACATCCAAATATAATGGTATAGTAGGGATGAGTTATGATGGCGTTAGAGAGCTTTATTTCTGTGAGAAGAGTCAAAACGTCGGTGAAAGTTTATCAAACTGAACCATGTGTGTGTTTGAAGAGGTGTACACGGAATATGAGGCTAATGTGTAAAACGAGCCGAAAGTTCCAAAAAATAATATTTCATAAATGGAAATTTCGTGAATGCAAGAATAAAATCTAAAAAAAATAAGTTATTTACCTGTAACGATGCATGCGCACCACATGGTCGGCAATCATATTATCAGTTTCGGGTTTAATGACGTCCAACATAACAAATAGTAAATCAAAACGAGACAGCAGCGAGTCCTGCAGTCCTATGTTTTCCATTGGAGTTTTATATTGATCATACTGCCCAAAGAAAACTTAAAAGTTGAAAACATTTTCTTAAAGTGTTCATTTAATTTCTTACCCTTCCATATACAGGGTTAGCTGCTGCTAACACTGAGCATCGTGCATTTAAAGAGGCATGAATTCCAGCCTTGGAAATAGTTACTCTTCCCTGTTCCATCACTTCATGAATGGCCGTACGATCCATGTCACTCATTTTATCGAATTCATCAATACAAACGACACCACGATCGGCCAAAACCATAGCACCAGCTTCAAGCCTACGCTCTCCAGTTTCCTGGTCTGTAGTTACGGCAGCTGTGAGACCCACACCAGTCGATCCTCGACCAGTTGTTGGAATGGCCCTCGGTGCGGTGTTCAAAACATAACGAAGCAGTTGTGATTTAGCCACACTGGGATCTCCAATAAGGAGAACATTAATATCGCCTCTTAGACGTGTTCCATTGGGTAAGTTCTTTTCAACCCCACCAAGCAGAAGACACAGAATGGCTTTCTTTACGTATTCATGTCCATGAATGGATGGAGCCAAGCTTTTCGATAACAGCTCAAATACTTCGGGATCTTTAGATATTTTCTTAAAAGTCAAATAGTCCTTTCTAGTGATTCCCAAATCGTTGTCTTTTTTCAAATGTGATATATTATTGGCGAGAAGAACTGTTTTAAATGTTCCGGATGTGTAGCCACCGTGTTTGCCCGGCAAACATCGATAGTTTCCTGTGAACTGTACTCTGTCACCAGGTTTGCATTTGTCCACTAAATCATCATCGCAAATAATATCTATGGAACGTGGCAACTGTCCAGCAGGTGCCTTCTCTGGCATTTCCTGAATTGTTAAGCTCTGATGATCCTTGTAGACAGAAAGACCAAATTCAGTCTCAAGGAGATTCCCATCATCGTCCTTAGTTGGATAGACTGCACTGGATGGGACAGCTTCGAAAGAAGTCAAGTCAGTGTACTTTCTCTCCATAACTTTCTTAGTTGCTGGACAATAGTGAACGCTTCGTACAACTTTTGGTCGAATTAGAGACACTTTTGTGACAATACCTTCGACACAAACCAAGTTACCTAGATAACTTAAAGAAGACGTTAGAATAAAGGTCCTATAGAAAACAAAACAAACAAATAACCTACGTAGAAGTGAGACCTCGTGGAGTAAAGTGATTGTTGCCGAAACAACCCTCGAAGCCGACGAAAAAGTCTTCGTAAGTCTTAGCATAAGTTGGGTCGATGGACGCTACATATTCCTTTACGGCCCTCCCAAATGCTAGCAGTTCATCAGAAGCGTTTTTCATAATTCCGAGGGCACGTTGTGGATTCTTTCGTTTCAAGTCATTAATATTTACAATAAGTCGCTTTTTCTTCTCCGCTATCATTTCCTTTACGTGTCCAGTATAAGCACCTTGGTCTTCCTAAACAAATGAATATGATGAACATTGGGAAATGGTTTGAGTATAGAAATTCAATGTACTTACCTCATCATCGAGGAAATCCAAGTATTCTCGCTGGATATCTCTAATAAATTGCTCTGCGTCGGTCATTATGATAATTATGTTACTCAATTATTTATATATTTTAAGGATGGACAAATAAAGCTTGATAAATTGTTAAAGTTAAGCAGACACGAAACAATCCAATTTTAATTTGAAATTTCTTGTTAAATTGCAAACACAAATTTATAATTTGGTTTGTGTTTTATCCTTGGCGGGAAAATTACATGTATGAAGTTAGTTGCATTTGACAATTTGGGTTCAAGTTTTGACAGTGACAGTAGAATACCTTTCAAGAGAACAAGTCTGTTTTGGTTCTTTTCACACGTAGAATTTGGATCCAAATTTTAATTCTAAGACGCTGTTCACATTGGACTTACTCAACCAAGTCATTTTGACGTAAGGCCACCCTGTCGTGTTCAGACACAAAAGTAGTGTGAACACTCCAGACGTCTTGTAGTTGTCATAATTGTTGGCCATTTGCTATGCCACTACAAATATACAGTGAATTACAAAAGTAAGTAAGCACCTCTTAGTTTAAAGATCATTTCCTTCAAACAATCGATAGTAATGTTAAAAAAAAACTTAATATTTTTGTCTATAATTGATATGTATTTCGAACTAAAAAGTAACATTTCAAATAAAACAACTGTGTTCTAAAATTCCGCTTGCTTAGATTCATGGGTTTTTTCAAAGAAGAGCCGCTTTTGGCGATTTATTTTACTTATGTAAGGTTTCTTTCTAATACTTCGACCATGACAACCGGATTGGTAGAGCACTTGTCGAATAGTTTGAGGGTTATGACTTACCTGTTTTATTTGGTTATTTCTGCTGATATCTTTGATGGGCCTACTTTGGGATTCCTCTTCACTTTCCTAACAATAATACGGCATTCCTGCTTGTCATTGTCATTGATCGAGGGTCATTTTGCAAACTTCCAATGTTATTTTATTTGGTTATTATTTTGTGTATAGTAGATGGACTTTTGTTATTAGTTTTACCATTCTCGCACTTCGATTTATTTTCCAAATAGTGTTTGATTATATTTTTTTTTAATGAGTGCTTACTTACTTTTGTGATACACTGTATCTTCGTGTGTCATATTATGTCACCAAGTCAAATGTCAAAAAAAATCCATTAATTTTCAAATTGTTTTAAAAATCTTGCCTCACTTTGCCGTCTCTTTCTTAGATACCATGAAGTGCGAACGAGAAAAAACACAGAGACATCAAAAAAAGTCGGCAGAGTGAGTCCAATGTGAACACCGTCTAATGGTGTATTTACATGTATCTGCATTTGATTTCTGCAAAAAAAAGGGATGACAAATAGGTTTTATTATGCTCGGGGGTTTCCGGTTGGCTGCAAGACAAGTCGCACGCTGCTTAGTCGTACGCTGCTTATTCTATAATTTTAACAATCTTAAATTTTAAAAGTAATCCGCTCACTAAGGCCGGTATTCACCGAGCGCTGATAACTTAAGAAGCTCATAAACCTATTCACCAAGCAATATTAGTGAAGATCTACGAGCGCTCTTAAAAGTTAGGAGTGGTCCCGACCACTCCTAACTTACGAGCGCTCTCTTCGAAAGTTTGTTCGCTTGTGCGTGTGCCACGCACGCATTTGACTCGAATCCATGTGAGCAATGCCAAGTAGAAGAGTATCCATTTGCTGTCAAGACCAACATTCCACAACATTTCACAGTTTGGGTATGCCTGAACAAGAGAGAGTGGCTCTCATTTTCGAACTTCGAAAAACACTTGCGAGTGGTTGGTGAATACCCCACAGAAATTTCAAGTTAAGAGCCTCGTAAAGTTAAGAGCCGTTTAGGAGCGCTCGGTGATGAATACGAGCCTAAGGTTCGTATTCACCGAGCGCTCCTAAACGGCTCTTAACTTTACGAGGCTCTTAACTTGAAATTTCTGTGCGGTATTCACCAACCACTCGCAAGTGTTTTTCGAAGTTCGAAAATGAGAGCCACTCTCTCTTGTTCAGGCATACCCAAACTGTGAAACGTTGTGTAATGTTGGTCTTGACAGCAAATGGATACTCTTCTTATTGGCATTGCTCACATGGATTCGAGTCAAATGCGTGCGTGGCACACGCACAAGCGAACAAATTTTCGAAGAGAGCGCTCGTAAGTTAGGAGTGGTCGGGACCACTCCTAACTTTTAAGAGCGCTCGTAGATCTTCACTAATATTGCTTGGTGAATACGTTTATGAGCTTCTTAAGTTATGAGCGCTCGGTGAATACCGGCCTAAAAGTCTTAAAATCTGATCAAAACTTAAATAACTATACTATTAAATCGGGTGACTTAATTATGTCGCCAAAAACTGAGAACCAAGTTCTTAAGAACTGGTTGTACACTAACCTTATCGGGGCGATCCATCGCCCCATAATGAGACAACGGGGTTACCCCAAGAGGTAAAAATCCAGACAAACGGAAACTGGCTGCCGCTTACCAACTTCTGGCGCTCAGCATTTCAAATACCGCAGCGATAATACGGAAACTCGAAAACCCTAAGCCGCAACAAGATTCAATTGACTATTCAGGGCAAACCCCAGCAACAAGAAGACCTTCTCGGCCGAAACTCCTCAACGTAATCCGAACACTGACGCAGCTCCTAATGTTCAAAAACCTTTATAAATTTTAAGTTTTAACACTCAAAACTAAGGTTCGTATTCACCGAGCGCTCCTAAACGGCTCTTAACTTTACGAGGCTCTTAACTTGAAATTTCTGTGCGGTATTCACCAACCACTCGCAAGTGTTTTTCGAAGTTCGAAAATGAGAGCCACTCTCTCTTGTTCAGGCATACCCAAACTGTGAAATGTTGTGTAATGTTGGTCTTGACAGCAAATGGATACTCTTCTACTTGGCATTGCTCACATGGATTCGAGTCAAATGCGTGCGTGGCACACGCACAAGCGAACAAATTTTCGAAGAGAGCGCTCGTAAGTTAGGAGTGGTCGGGACCACTCCTCTAACTTTTAAGAGCGCTCGTAGATCTTCACTAATATTGCTTGGTGAATACGTTTATGAGCTTCTTAAGTTATGAGCGCTCGGTGAATACCGGCCTAAGTGACCTAAAATTGTAATCGATATGTGATAATATCCTTATAGTGTAATAATAATTGTATGTTTAACAAGTGTTTAACAAGTATAGTGCGCTATATCGCTCTATTATAAACAAATCAAAGAAAAAAAAGAAAGATATAAAAGAAAAGACAATATAAAAATGGAAGGTAATCTACCTCCACAATGCTTAGATGCATTATCGTTTTGTAATCGTTTGTATTATAATTTATAAGTTAGGTTAAGAATTGTATATGTAAAGACATTCGTCTAAACCAACACTCACAGTTCCGAGAGCAAGAACTACTCTACTCTAACACAAGAAACCTTTATTAAACAGGACGGCCATACATTACAGCCTCCAATTCGTATCACACAAGAAAGAGATAGTATTAAGAACTCATGTATTATCGTAAGTCAAAGAACAAGTCTCAATAAAAATACATACATACATACATACGTTTTTATTATCCACAAATCTATCTGGATCCGGATTTGGATCATCCCTTGAAAATAAAACGATACGGATCTTATTGACATCAGTCCGTCTCTTTTTATCCTTGGGTTTGTAAATTTTCAATTATTTCTTGTCTTTTTTCTTTACACTATAGCTTACACTACATTACCATAAAAAGCCATCTACTTGCCAGTGTAATAACTGATTTTTGGATCTTTGAAATAGATCCCGATAGAAAACAGGATCCCAAATTGTTTTTGTAATACATGTTAAAACTTAATCCAGATGCGGATCTAGATAGATTTGTGAATAATAAAACGCACCTAATAAAACGCACCTATTATAGTAAAGACGAACATGTTCATCTTTATTAAAGCATCTTCGTCTGCATTTTGTAAATTTGGGATATTTTCACATTTTTCTATAATTTTTGTTGACGGACGCATGATATGAAAAAACCAATACATCGAAATGGAAAAAGAATGGAGGTAAGTTTAATTTTCATTGCATAGTTTCGTATTAACACGCCAATAAGTTATAGCAGTTTATAGGAAGTAAAAAAGAGTTACCACCTGTGTATTCTCTCCCACTTTCGGGTTTCGACATACATCTGCCTCTCTCTACTTTTCTGCAATTTGCAGATGCAGAAACATGTAAATCCACTTTTAAAAAACTTCCAACTGTGAGTTTCAACAAAGTAAAGACTGTCACAGTCAATCTTGCTGTTTATCGGCGGTTTTCTTTTCGTTATCATAATTAAATTTTAACAACAGTAAAATACAACGGTGTAAGATTTGCAGTAACTAACAGTACCCTCCATACACTCGTAATGCAAAATCTTATTTATCTCGAAAACGGCTCTAACGATTTTGATAAAAAAAAAGATAAGTGTGATATTATGAACATGAACTACATTTTGGTAAAACAAATTTTGGGGCAAAATGTTATTAACGGTACCTGTCGTAGAACTTTTTGGCACGAGTACGATAACTAGGCCGCCAAGATTTGATGACGTATTTTTGTAGAGGGGTCAAAAATAATCACTTTTTACTATGGGAGGGGGGGGGGTCTATCTCCCCCCGTTTAGGAGGTAGGGGCACTTTTAGAAAAAATGGTTTAAGTTGAAAAAAAAAATATTAAAAAACAACGGCAACACCTACAATAAACTGCTATACTGCGTTTGAAAGCCAGAAGATTGTTCTATAATCCTGCATTTAAATTTTATTACTCATAGCAATAGTTTTTGAGAAATTCGTATTTAAAGTCCAAATTTTGATAAAAAAAACGTGAAAAAAAAAGTTTAGACCGGTTGTTTTCAAAATTGTGAAATGAAATTGTAAATTAGCTGATATGTGTTTCATGTATCTATCAGTTCTTAATCGAACACAAAAAACGGCATGGTTCTATGTCTTCTGGTTTTTGAGAAAACCTCCGTTTAGGAGGTAGGGGCACTTTTAGAAAAAATGGTTTAAATTGAAAAAAAAAAAATATTAAAAAACAACGGCAATACTTACAATAAAGTGCTATACTGCGTTTAAAAGCCAGAAGATTGTTCTATAATCCTGCATTTCAATTAAATTACTCATATAAATTGTTTTTGAGAAATTCGCATTTAAAGTCCAAATTTTTATAAAAAAACGAAAAAAAAAGTTTAGACCGATTGTTTTCAAAATTGTGAAATGAAATTGTAAATTAGCTTACATGTGTTTCATGTATCTATCAGTTCTTAATCGAACACAAAAAACCGCATGGTTCTATGTCTTCTGGTTTTTGAGAAAATCGAAAATTACCAAAACTACTTTTTTTGATTTTTGAGTTCGATTAAGAACTGATAGATACATGGATCACATATAAGTTAATTTACAATTTCATTTCAAAATTTTTAAAAACAATTGGTCTAAACTTTTTTTTTTTACGTTTTTTGATAAAAATTTGGACTTTAAATGCGAATTTCTCAAAAACTATTGCTATGAGTAATAAAATTTAAATGCAGGATTATAGAACAATCTTCTGGATTTCAAACGCAGTATAGCACTTTATTGTAGGTGTTGCCGTTGTTTTTTAATATTTTTTTTTTCAATTTAAACCATTTTTTCTAAAAGTGCCCCTACCTTCTAAACGGTGGAAGATAGACCCCCCCTCCCATAGTAAAAAGTGCTTGTTTTTTACCCTTCTACAAAAAACCGTTATCAAATCTTGGCGGCCAAGTTATCGTACTCTCCCCAACTTTTTTTTTAATTTTTGACTTCCTCATCAACGGATCTAATGATTTTAACCAAGAGCCCCCTTAAGTTGAAAATAATATTGTATATAAAAATATTCGAAAATATATTTTTTGGATTTTTGGAAAAAAAAAATTCCAATTTGTTTTTTGAAAAATCAATAACTTGAAAGCATGTGAACGATTATTTTTTGAAATTATTTCCTAAAATCTATATTACTAAGTACTTAAAACTGGCATCCCAAATTTTGTTCTAGAAAAATTTGCAAAAAAAAATGTATATAAAAATTACTTTAATAAAACGATTTTTAAACTTTATTTGCGTAAATTCATACTTTTCCGGAAATCAGGCAGTTCCATGCATTTGAACATTTTTATCTCATTAAATCCATGTTTTATATTTATAAAATGTGACCAGAAAAATTATTCAATAAATTATGCACCACCCTATAAATATATACTTTTAAACACAATTAAAAATATTAAGCCCTAAGGTCATTCCTAAAAATATGTATAACATGTCTTCAATCGTTTTAAAAAATTTAGAAGATACCTATTAATTCTTTTGAATTTTGTTCACACTTTCAAACAGTAACAATGTGATTGTAATAAACTAATAGTTTATGCCTTAAAACTTGATCTCATTATAGCTTTGAATCTCAAGATCAATTTAATGGAATATAGCAGCGCTTTTTTTTTGTGGATTTAATCTAATCTTCTTGGGAGATTTTGTTACATTTAACATTTCTAAAATTTGCAACCATCCTCAATCGAAAGGTTTTAATGCAATGCAAAACAAATTAAATATCACCTCAATCGAAAGATCCTGAGTCACTAAAATAAAAGGTTTGTAAAAGGCCCACAATTTCATAACTGTAAAGAGAACCACTTCAAAATACAGTTTTAAAAAAATGCTCATATTTATGTTTACTTTTGGTAAAATTTGCTTTCATTGTTGGGAGCAAACTATGTACATACCTTTCGAAAAAGGTAAAAAAAAATCAAACAGACAGTATTTACCTAAAAATGAAATATATCCAGTCTCGCCGTTCTTTTATATTCAATAGTACAGCCGACACACTTAGACCAAATGTTGACCCTTTGTAATACCAAATGGATCTCGTAGTTTTTCTCTCCTCGTTAAACCATTTTGAGCTCCTGATGAAGCTTGAAAGATATGTATTTCAGTATTTAACATATCTAATTCTTTGAAGATCAAGTATGAGCACACATATCTACATATCTTCGTACAACAAAAAATTTGGTTAATGGTACAAACAAATGGGAAATGGCCTCAAATACAAAATTTATGAGATTGATAGTGCTGTTTTATAGAATTGTATAATTTTCTATATTTTTTGTTAGGATAAGAACGTAAAAAATGTGCATGCAGTGAAGATGGGGAAAAATTCGGTAATAATAAATATGGAAAAATTGAGTCCGAAACCCGCTCCCAGATTCGGAAGTTGCATAATTATTAGATAATATTTTATAGAAGAACCTAAAAAGTGGTGATTGCAACATCGTGTATACCGGTACCTCTATCCTTTAACGTTTTGAGGCAAACTACATAAGACCTAAGACATAAGATAACAATTAAGACCATCCATACTGCATACAAATACATATTTTTTATTCATATCCCTATAAGAGTGTTGCAAATGTCTCCAAAAATGTAAAATTTTGCGGGTTCCATATAATCGACGAGAATATTTTTCAACTAAAACAACATAACTTGCAAGGTATCAACAATCGATATTAATCATAGCTGCAGAAAGCTTCTAAATATTTCAAACAAGCTTTGAATTTTCACTTCAAATTAAATTTTAAACTGTTTTATTAAACAAAAATATTTTCAAGGTTAAATATTATATTTTTTTAAATTAAAAGCATTTCTACTAAAAAATGGCATATCGGTTAGTCCAGAATTGTCTTAAAACAAGAATCCACTTGGTTTCAAATTACGAACGAGAAAATTTGAGTTCTACAATTTTTCGTCGTTTTATTTCATCCGATGACCAACATAAAATTTCGGTATGCCAAGCATAATTTGCTTAGTAATGTTTGTATTTTTTTTTTAATATATTTAATGTTAATAGAAAGGCTTAGTTGTGGGATTGTACGAAAAGGAGGATGACAAACCTGTTAAGCTTACAGCAAGTGGTGAGAAATTCGATATCAAAGTTCAAGGACATCTTATGCAGCTGATAAAAGAGTGAGATAGTTTTGAATTTTGTAGTTTGAATGTTCCTTATCGATTTCTTCTCTTTTAAGTTCTGAACTAGATGGAAAAATTGGCACCGGACACGTTTTTAACAACGTCGATGCTGAGTACAGGTCCGTCGCTGTAGTTGGGCTAGGACGTGAAGGGGCTGGTTTTAACGAACTTGAAATGCTCGACGAAGGAATGGTATGATTGCTCTTTTCAAAGAATGTTTTTAAATAATAAACTACTAATTAAAAGGAGAACGTTCGGGCTGCGGCTGGAGTTGGTGCCAGAAAACTTCAAATGCAGGGTTGTATTGAAGTTTACGTTGATTCTATGGACTATCCTGAACAAGCTGCTGAAGGAAGTGGCCTTGCTGTATACAGGTACCAGGATAACAAAAAACAGAACGAAAAGACTAACGTTCCTAAGTTGGAACTGTACGATTCTTCCGAAACTTCTGCATGGACCCGAGGTATTTTCAAAGCTGATGCCCAAAATCTAGCAAGACGTCTGACAGATGCTCCAAGCAATCTTATGACACCAACTTTGTTTGCTCAGGTGAGTTGGCTAATCAAAAGAAAAGGATAGCAATTTACTATTGGCCCCCTTCAGGCTACAGTCGATGCACTTTGTCCATGTGGTATGACTGTTGAAATCCGTGCAATGGATTGGATACAGCAAAACCATTTAAATTCATTCCTTTATATTGCAAAGGGTTCTTGTGAACCACCCGTTCTTCTTGAGATCAATTATTGTGGCACATCACCGGAGGATAAGCCGGTATTACTAATTGGCAAAGGAATTACTTTTAACAGGTAACTTTCCGGGTATGAAGGTTTGAATTTATTCATAAACCACATAAATCGAATCCCTACAGTGGTGGTATTTCTATGAGAAAACGAGAGGACATGGATCAATATCGTGGATCAATGGCTGGAGCAGCAGTTGTAGTCGCTGCAATTCGTGCAGCAGCTGCACTTTCTCTTCCCATTAATATAGCAGCTGTGATTCCTTTGTGTGAAAACATGCCTTCGGGTATGTCCTGTAAGCCTGGCGATGTAATTACCTGTTTGAATGGCCAAATTCTGGCAATCGAGGTGTGATTTTTATTAGTTGCGAATTATTTTTTGATACAACAACAGCAAAATTATAGCAAACAAATAAAGCTGGGGTCATCGTTATGGCAGATCCGCTTATATATGCCCAAAAAGCATATAAGCCCCGATTGGTTGTTGATGTTGCTACATTGGGTAATGGAGTAAAAAAAGGTATTGGCAGTGGAGCAGCAGCTGTGTTTTCAAACTCGCATTATCTTTGGAAACAATTACAAAAGGCAGGATCAATAACTGGCGATAGAGTTTGGAGAATGCCATTGTGGAAGTATTACAAAAATCAAGTCCGAAGTAAAATGATTTCTTATTACTTTTATTTAATAATTAAATTTGGATATTAAATAATTTGAAATATTTTCTCATTCTTTCAGATAGTATCAGCTATGACATTAGTAACACCGGTAGTGGATTGGCTTCCTCTTGCTTAGCTGCTGCAGTTTTAAATGTATTATTTTTTTATTTAATTTAATTTTTAAATAATTTTTTTTCATTCATATTTTAGGAATTTGTACCAAACGCCGACTGGGCTCATTTAGATATCAGAGGTGTTGGAATGCTTACAAAAGAAGGCACAATTCCATATCTATTGCGCAATCGTATGACTGGTCGTCCAACAAGAACGTTAATACAGTTCCTTTATCAAATGGCATGTCCTGATCAATCTCATAAATCTTGTAATTGAGGAATTGTTTATACCAAATTTAATATGAATTTTTTTTGTAATATTTTCGATACGTGATATAATATACAAATTGTTACAAATCTAGAATTTAAATCTATAAAATATCTGCAACAATTGACATATTGACCTTACCAAGTTGAAGGTTGATTCAAAACGAGAAGAAATTGTTTAAAAAAAAAATGCTTTAAATTTAAAAAAAAAGTCAACACCTATTTTTTGTGTGTTTCAAAACCAAAAGTCTTTTCTTTAATTTAAATAGCGTTTCCATTTGGTAATCGGGAAGAGCCTTCGAATCCAGATTCTATTTGATCTTCTTTTCAGTCAATATATATATATAAGTCAATAATTTCAATCTTCAATGCTTACATGTGTTTGTATTCTAACACTGAAAACCATATGCATTATTGGGCTACTAATTTTAAAGAAAATTTTAAATAATTAAAACAAAATTCTCAAGAAAAAAATATTTTTCGTATTTTTCAAATTTCTCAAAAATACGGTAATATGGTAAGATATGCATTCTTTAAAATACCGAACTCAAAAACATTACGATGATAGGGAAACCGAAAATTTGAAACAATTCTGTCAGTTTTCGAAAACTGGAACTTCTTTGATGTTGCAGGAACGCAGCACAACAGGTTTAAATTGCGTTAAATTCTTTATTCAAGAATTTCTTCCAATTTTGAGGGCAAAAGAATACACAAATTTTTTCACCTCAAAGAAAATCGTATCAAAAAAAAGAAAAGGCAAATTCTTTAGAAAAAACAAACTAGATTTATATTTACTTTTAGGCCAGGCGCGCACTTAAATTAATTCGCAACAGTTGAGCTGTTTTCTATAAGCACAAGAGATAAAAAGAGTGTGAGTGTGAGTAAAGAGTTGCCAGTGCGCGGTACTCTATCAACTGGTGATTAAACTATTTGATTTCGATCACAGTTGCCAGTGCGCGACTAGCCTTAAGAAACCAGATTACAGCAAAACATGCTCCGAGTTAATAAGGAAAAATAGCCGATATAGGTCTCTCAATTACAAAACAAAGTTTCTAGCTTATTGTGAACAAAAACTGAGTCTTGGAGCTGCTAAGTGATTCTAGCTTCTAGCTTCGAAATAAGAAATAATAAATTCATTGCTTATCAGTGGAAAAAACCAGCAAATAAAAACGGCTCTACCGATTTCAATCATAGTTTTTATACAGAAGCTCCTTTGAAATACGAGTAATATTGTATATAAAAATTTGTTGCAGATATAAGACGGTAATAAATAAATAATAATAAATAAATTTTATGTATTTGAACATTTTGCTCAAATAAATATAAATTTTAAATTTTGTTCTCCCTTTTCTTGCAATATTTATCATATGCCTATTTGTGTTGGCGCCATTGACGGCAAACATTTGCCATAAGATGTCCGACTAACAGCGCCAGCCAATCTTGCGATCACAAAAAGCATTTGAGTATATATTTAATCGCCGTTTGTGATGCAAAATATCAATTTACCCATGTGGATGTTGGGGCACACCCAGGCCAAAGCGATAAAAGTGAAATTTATTTATATTTGTTAACAAAAACTAAAGTTTTGTTTTTTCTTAACTTACAGGCATTATACAAGCGAGTTGATTTGTTAAGAGGTTTTTAGGGAACTCCCTTGCAATTCTACCTCCCACAAACTTGCCAAATTCACAAACAAAAATTTCAGAATATTTTCTTAGCGATTCATCGTTCTATTGGCTCCAAACATAATGCGACCTTATCCAGGTGTACTATTGTCACCGGAGAAGGAAAATTTCAACAAAAGAATAATGAAAGCTCGCCGTACTACTGAAAACAGTTTCGGAATTCTTGTATCCCGTTGGCGTATATTGTTAACCACTTTGCATAATATGATCTCCGAGAATGCTAAAAAAAATAGCGTTGGCTTGTTTGACTCTCCACAATTTCCTAATGATCCACACGAATGATGGATCCTCATCATATTGCCCGCACAACTTATGTAGATTGGGTGGTTTCAAATAGCCATCATCATGATGGATTATGGCGCAGTCAAGTTCAAAATATTTGTTTATTTGTTTATTTATTTATCATCATAAATCAGAGATAATATTCTCTTATAGACTTAGATATAATTACTATACATAAGTTTATTATTAAATAAATAACAAATTTTTAATTAAATAAACTTAACAATTACAATTGATTCATTACTATAGTTGCAAAATTATTTCGTTTAAAACATGTAATTTAAAAGTTTCTCTTGAACAGTTTCTAAAAATGTCTATTCTACAGTCTTGGCCAAAATTATTGAGCACCCTATCAATTTCGTGTGTACATGCTTTTTACAAATTAAATTAAATACAGTTGGTGGTGAAATAAATTGTTAGTCTTAGATAAACTAAAAAAACCGTTATCTACGTTGTTATTGAAAATAAATCACAACAAACCGCGAGAACCGAAAATTGGTATGAAGCTCGTTAGAGCTCGCTGTCGAATTTTCACCAGAATTTAAGAAGCCAATTTTTGCTGGAACTACTTATAGAAGACTCCAAGAAGCTGGTATGAAAGGCTATAAAGCCAGGAAAAACCATGGTTATTTGAAAAGAACAAAAAGTTGCGGCTTGTGTGGGCTCGAAAATGCCAAACTTTTACTGAAGAATATTGGTCAAATATTGTGTGGTCAGACTAATCGAATTTCGAGGTAAGTTAGATCATACGATGTTGCAACAATATGTAATAAATAATTTAGTATATTATAACTCGTTATGAAAATACCTAACTTTCAAAACTTCTTCATTTATGGTACGCTTTAAGATTTTTGGTACCGCGCGCTGGTGCAACGTTTGTTCTTCGTCGAGTCGGTGAAGAATTTAGTCTGGAGTATTTGGTACCGACAGTAAAACATGGCGGCGAGAGCGTTATGGTCTGGGGGTGTATGAGTTCTTCAGGGGCAGGCGAAATGTTTGTGTGCCACGATCGCATGGACTCTACGAAGTACATAAACGTACTGGAAACTGCACTCCTGCCCTCATTTTTCTTACTGTTTGGCGTTAGAAACATGAATGGAGTAAAGTTCCAGCAAAATAACGTACTTTGCCACAAAGCTGCATGCACAAAGACCTGATTAGGGGAAAATTGCGACGAGGTTCTTGATTGGCCTACCCAGTCCCCAGATTTAAACCACCTAGAACATTTGTGGGCTTATTAAAGCACAAGATCAACAAGGCAACGTTATACTATACAAAGTGTTTAAATTTATTTATGTAAATTAAACAGTTGCACGTAAAACGAGAAATATAATGGGTTCTCAATAATTTTGGCCAAGGCTGTATAATAAACAGCATTAGTTTCCCTGATGCAACGAGTAATTGGCTCATTTAGGCCATAGTTAGTCCGATGAAAAAATTCATATAATATATTAGAATCCCGAACATTTCTTTGAGGAACTCGAATTTTAATGAGATTTAATAAATGTGGGCATTTTATGTGATACGTTAAAATATCTCTGATAAACATAACAGAGAAGCAAGAACGTCGACTTTCCAGAGTTTTGATACCAAATAATAAGCACCTTGTGTTGTAAGTTGGAATGTCAATTCGCCAATTTAATTTATAGATCAAATATCTAGTAAAGCTTTTTTGAACTTTCTCAATTCTATTTCAGGAGTTTCTGTAAAAAAGATTCCAAACTATACTCGAGTAGGTATTCCAAAACAGATCTTACTAGAGAGTTAAAAAGAAATTTGAGCGAATAAGTATCTTTGAATTCTCTTGTGTTTCTCTTTAAGAAACCGAGCATTTGATTAGCCTTATTGACCATATAATCAATATGTGGCACAAAGGAGAGTTTTACAATTTTACATCTAAGATTAATCCTAAATCTTTTTTACGATCAACGCGTTCTAAACATACATCATTTATTTTATAATTGAACAGAATAGGTGTAGTGTGTCTGAAACAAGACATAACTTGACATTTAGATACATTATTCATTTATTCATTTATTTATTTACATCAATTAGAGTTAACAATCTCAAATAGACTAATGAAGTATAAACATAATAAATATATAATAAAACATAATAATATCCTAGTTAGTTTGTTAAAAAGTACGAATTTAACATATTTTTTAATGAGTTTCTACTCAAATGAAAATTGAAATCAAAGTTATTTGATATAGTATTAATCTCCCTAACACTGCGAGTTATAGGTTCATTATACGCGTAATTTACTCTATGAATATTTTCTCGGAATAGGGTACGAATTCTTAGCTCTAGAGAAGGAGCATATAAATCTAAAAGAGATAACAGAAAAGCACAATCAATATGATATGATAAAATATCATTTATAAAAACAATAGCAAACATCTTACGCTGGTTTTCTTATGTCTGAATGCCAATAAGCTGACATCTTAAATTGTATGAAGGCATTTCAATGTTCCACCCTAATTTCTTTACTACAAATCTTGTAAATTTTTTTTTGAACTTTTTCTATTCTTGTTATATAAACATTGTAATGAGGATTCCACACTACGTAGCAATATTCCAGGATCGATCTAACATAGGCAACGTATAGGGCTCTTAAAGTGTAAGGTTCCCTTAAATCAAAAGAATTGCGTGAAACAAAACCCAGCATAGAGTTGGCCTTATTCACCATGAATTCTATATGATGTACAAAGTTAAGCTTGGAATCAAAAATTACTCCAAGATCTTTTTTTAATGAAACTCTTTCAAGAAAATGATTTTGAATTCTATAAACGTAAACGACAGGTACCACACGACGGGAAAACGAAAAACATTGACATTTAGTTATATTTAGGGCTAATTGATTTGTTTTGCACCAATTGGTAAGATTGGTGATATCATTTTGGAGAAGCTTACAGTCAGTTATACTTTTTATACATCTACAAGATTTGAGATCATCCGCAAACATAAGTCGCATTGAGTTTATAAGGACATCAGGTAGGCCATTTATAAAAATAAGGAATAGAATTGGGCCTAAATGACTTTCTTGCGGAACGCCAGAAGTTACTGAAAACGGATTAGAGACAATTGAATCTATAAAAACATGCTGAATACGTCCGGTAAGATAGGCCGTAAACCACTTATGATATTAAGATGAAGATCTTTCCTTTATACCATACAGTTAATATAAGTAAATCTTCAAGAAGTAATTGACAATCTGATAAACACTTTATTTTACGATACAACTTTAGATCATCTGCAAATAAAAGACATGGGGAAGATATAAAGATTGATTGGTATGTCATTAATAAATAATAGAAATAATAATGGACCCAAATGCCTACCTTGAGGTACGCCAGATGAGACAAATATATTATCAGAACAGCAATCTTCAATTTTTACAATCTGAGTCCTATTAGAGATATAAGATTTTAATCAACTCAATAGCTTAGAATGAAATCCAAGCGAAGACAATTTGTGTAAAAGCACCCTATGGTTCACACGATCAAATGCTTTTGCAAAATCTGTGATTATAACATCTGTTTGTATGTGATCTTCAAAATTATTTATGATGTAATTAGTCATCAAAGATAAATTAGTAGCTGTTGATTTACCTGACACAAAACCATGTTGGTATTCCGATATATAATTTCTTAATTAAAGATAACCTATTGCAAACAAGTTTTTCAAATAATTTAGGAATTGCAGAAAGTTTACTAATAGGCCGGTAATTACTAATATCTTGCTTTGATCCAAATATTATCCCATCACTAACACCAACAGCAAACCTTCATCAATATGGTGGTTAATCCCCAACCACAATAAGAAATATACTTTGTGAATATTTAAAAAAGATTAAAATGCATTAAAATAACTATATTTTATTACAAAATCTTTTTCAAGTATAAAAAAAACATATTATTCATACATATGTATGTATGTACATTTGAAATGTACATGTTTGATATTTTAATATTTAAAAAAACGATTTACGGTCTCAAGATTTAAATCATCCATGAGAACATTTTTGCTCATAGCTAAAATGTTATCCACAACAGAAAGGGGAATCTCCCACGTCATATCATTATGCAAAATTTCGAAAACGGTTTAGAAGCAGGAAATTGGATTAATGCCGTATTTCTGTAAACATTTTTTCGACTCTCTAACAACATTTTTCCCTGAGCACGGTCCATTTGTGTTTGCAGTCAGAGGCTTAAAAAAAGAGAGAAGTTAATTCTACAATAAAAAGTGTCGATTGTTTACTTACGAGTTTTGCTTGTTTGCGTTGCAATGTCATTCCATACTTTTTCTTTCTTCCGCCGATTGTAATAAAATTTGTTTTCTTTCTCGTACAGAATTTTGTTCTGCTGCACCAAACTAATCAAATGCACCAAAAACTCGCAGTTTTCTTCCTTTTATACGATTTATATTATAGATATGAATACATTATTTCTACTTTAGAATATGTTTACGTTCAAGACATTAAATCTACTTACATTTTTAATTAATAACAAAAAATAACTTCTTTCGTCAACTTACTTCGACTACACCAATTCATTTTATTATTCAAATTTATGTCGATTTCCTTTACACATGAGAAACCAATTTCTGTGTGAAGATTTCGATCTCTCGACAGATTTTACGCTCCTTCACACCAAAAAACATCGATTTTTTTTTGACAGAGATCAAATCCCTCGAATCCGTATTTGAAGAGGGATTTACATGTATACGAAATACGCACACCAAAAGAAAAAATTTGACAAGGAATCGAAATCCCTATTGCATTGACTTATGTCGATTTCCTTTACTCACTAGGGATCTCGATCCCTTGTCAAATTTTTTCTTTTGGTTTGCGTATTTCGTATACATGTAAATCCCTCTTCAAATACGGATTCGAGGGATTTGATCTCTGTGAAAAAAAAATCGATTTTTTTGGTGTAAAGGAACGTGAAATCTGCCGAGAGATCGAAATCTTCACACATAAATTGATTTCTCATGTGTAAAGGAAATCGACATTACTATATATGGACGGCTAGTCGCTCATTTTCTTCATACAAATCCTCAAAAAAAGTGGTTCCACTTTTAAGGTTCTCTCTAACGGAAATGCGCGATCAAAAGATGTCACTTAAAAAAAGGAACTAATTTTTGACAATTCAACTCCAGCGGTTGTTGTCAAAAATTAGTTCCTTTTTGTAAGTGACATCTTTTAATCGCGCATTGTCACTAGGAAGAAAGCTTAAAAGTGGAACCATCGTTAGCTACTAGCAGTCCATATCTAGTAAGTTAATGCCCTAGTGTGTAAAGGAAATTGACAATCAAATTCAAAGCAAAATCAGATTTTAAATGTCAAATTCACTTGACAGTGTTCACATTGGACTCACTCTGCCGACTTATTTTGACATCTCTGTATTTTTTCTCATTCGCACTTCATGGTAAGAAAGAGACGACAAAGTGAGGCAGGATTTTTAAAACAAATTGAAAATTAATGGATTGTTTTTGACATTAAGTTGTTTTATTTGAAATGTTACTTTTTAGTTCGAAATACATATCAATTATAGACAAAAATATTAAGTTTTTTTTTAACATTACTATCGATTGTTTGAAGGAAATGAACTTTAAACTAAGAGGTGCTTATACTTACTTTTGTAATTCACTGTATATTTGTAGTGGCATAGCATAGCAAATGACCAACAATTATGACAACTACAAGACGTCAAAGTGAGTCTAGAGTGTCCACACTGCTTTTGTGTCTGAGCTTGACAGGGTGGCCTTACTTCAAAATAAATCGGTTGAGTGAGTCCAATGTGAACAGCGTCCTTAAGTGAGGCGCGGTGGTAATTGCTCTTATCTAGCAATCAAATGATGACATCAAAAAACTCCAAAAATGAAAACGTAGTCACCCAAATTCGGGTTTAAGCCTAGAACGCAGATCGAGCATAGCATCCAAATGTCACGCAAAAGTTTGAGTTTGAAGAGATAAAAATAATTTAAATGTGTTTTAAAGTGTATCTATGAAACGGGTTGTCTTACAAAAGTCGTTCATACTTTTTTGGAATCTCCTCTTGATGCTTTCTCTTCTTTTCAGCATCAGCACCTTTTATATAAAAGCAGTTTTGACAAAAATAACTTTCTGAAATACGGTGGCTGTCAAAATTTGTCCCTCAAAATAATGCTTGTATCATTCTTTTTCTTGGTAAAATTTAGTGGAGACATTTTGTACAGCAATGCACAAAAGTATGAATTTTGCGCGCAAACTGCAATACTGCTTGGAAAAAAATTGTATGGGAGACAAAATTTTTCCCGATCTGCGTACTAGGCTTAAATACTTTGAAATGAAGTTAAAGTATTTCCATTTCCTCTACCAGTGTGATCACATTTGAGTGTATTTAAAAAAAAAACCTTTCATGCTAAACAGACGCATAACGACCACATACATATTAAAAAGAAATAAAATAAAAGTGATTAAAAAAGATAAGCTGAGAAACACTTTCAGGGTTGTTCTTTAAAGAAGTTTAGAAATTACATGAATTTCGGACAGAATTCAACTCGTTGCAGCACATTTTTAAATTTGAGTAAGTTGCATGGTGGGTGCGCTCCCTTAACCAAGCAAACCCCTAGTTTTGACATATGACATAGGCTGACTCGTGTTCGTGTTTTCTTTTTTCCTACCATGGCCACCACCACAAAAAATTAAAAGTGACATCTGACAATTGTATTTTACTACAGAGAAAAAGAAACACAGGAGAAGGAAAAAGAAATTAAATTAAATTCTTTTTCTCTTCAACTTCTTCAATAAATAAATAAATTTTATTGAAATAAATGTTAAATTTTAATTAAAGTTCTATCAGTCAATATCAAAAATGTCTTATAATTACGAAGAAATGAGTTGGGCCGGTGAGTTCCGTTTGCCAGCAAAAAAGAAGTGAATCGGTGGAAAAAGTTCCCCAAATTTTCACATTAATTTTCCCATAACGTCCAATTGAAAAACTTATTCTTTTATGAATTTTTCAATAATTAATTCGCAGATGTTCGTGATCTATTTCGCAAATGGCGCGAAGATAACGAACGCAGAAGTGACGAAGTTATTCAACTCTGGATTGCAATTCTGGAGGATAAAATTCGTAAAGTTGGCAATGAGAGACATTTAATTTTAGAGCAAGTCATCATCGCTGCGCTGGATGTGGCACGTTTCGATATTGCCGTCGAATGTACCAAACGACTTTCGCTCGAATTCCCTGGTAGTCTCAGGGTGCAGAAGTTCAAGGCGATGCGATTAGAGGCATTGGAGCGATATGACGAAGCTCTGGACGTTCTGGATGCCATAATCAAGAAAGACGAAACAAATGCGGCTCCCAGGAAAAGAAAAATTGCAATTTTGAAAGCGAAAGGAAAACGAACCGAGGCTATTCGAGAGTTGTGTGAATATTTAAAAAAGTAAGTTGTTTTTGTAAAAGAATTGTTTTAAACTTGATTTAAAGTAGGTACTAACTTCCGTGCATTTTCAAGGGGAAAACTAGCATGATGAATACGTTTAAGTTTATTTTGATTATCTACCCTTATGTGAACTTCATCACAGAACGGATATTGCAATTATCTTAAGCTACCGCATATACAAAATGCAAACTATAAAATGTTCCATATGGACTTACTGGGTTGACTAAAATTTCACTAAAATGTTTTGTGTACCTTCTTTCCTGTCCATATTAAAGGTATAATGATAATTCTTCAAGCAATAAGATCACCTTAAAAAATTGTAAAGTTTGGGCATAGCTTTATAGAAAATACTTTAACTCGATATATAGTGAAATTATAAGGGGACATACAATTTGGCGATGAAAAAATTTATACGTTTTCCATGGATCTTAAAGCTACGTATCCGCAAGTTCTTTGCTCAAGTATTTCACTAACAAGTTTGAAGTTGGTAAAATGTGTATAGTTTTCTTAATTGGAATTTGCAGGAAAATGGCAGCCAAGCCATTTTATTTTAAAATGTATTTGAAAACAAATCAAAAAATTCTTAACAAATAAGTTATGCCTTTGCTATTTTAATATTATAAACTATTTTTTAACCAATGTATGATGACTACAAATATGCTATTGTAATTGTGTTCTTTAGTGCATATTTTAGGTAGCGCGTAGGCAATAAAGCTTGCAACTATGAACTTAGACATGATCTTATAGATATGTTCTCGTATATTTTAACGGAAACAATTATAGTTGCAATAAGAGCGCAAAGCAGCTTTTTAGCGTGGAAGGAAACAAAAAGATATAATTATCAGTTACTATTAGCTTACGTGAAGGTGATAACGAATATGTTCATCAGCAATCACTTATTAACTGCACTACCTAGAAAAAGTGGATCAAAAGTACTTTTCCGTATAGGCTTTTAAGTGGGCCAAAAACCACCCACAATCGACGCGATTAAAAGCTGATATCATATAACTGATATAATTCATCAAAACATATTGCAATCGAAATATATTGACTACTAATTTTATAAATAACTAGCAAAAGCCCCGCCCGCTTTGCAGGGCGTAAAAAAAAATATTAGTTTTTTTATTTGTTTTATACGTGCTTTATTGAATATTTTTTATTCCAATGCTTTTTGATAAACAAAATTTTTTTGGGTTTTTCCATTGTTGGTCGTATAAAAAATGAATGAGGCAGATGGTTTACCAACACGTGAACAACCAACATAAAGTTGGTCATGAGAAAAAACTGGATGTTCCAAATGCATACCACAGATTGGTTTGGCCTTGAGATTTATCATAAGGGTATTCGTAACCCCTTGAGTGCGCGTATAATATAAAAAAAACTGTCATGCAAATACGAATAGGCAAAAAATACAATTTTTTCAAAAATTTAATCAAAAGAAACTTTAAATGAAATACATAACTATTTTGTTGCTATAATTTGACAAAAAAAATATATAAACAAATATTGGGCGCTGCATTGCTTGTCGTTTCCTCACCAAAAAATTGCCTTAGGCCATGCATTTTAAATTGCAGCGAATGTGTTGAAAAAGAGATTTTTTTTGTCTTCAGTAGTTTTGTAAATAAGTTGATTTTATTTCAATACTTTTTATATTTTAGAAGTTATACCTATCGTGTATTGTGTGCGTTAAACTGCGTGATTTTCCTTCTTTTTTCATAGTTTTCTGAATTTTTTTTAGAAAAAAATAAAAATAAAAATAGAAAAAATAAGACGGTCATTAGTTCCGTAATTATTTTATCTTTAAAAAGAAAATTAAGAAAAATAAAAAAATTAAATTTAGTACATGTGTTCGGGGCAAATGTCTAACTATTTTTTTTTTATTTTTTCATGCTTTTCGGCATTTTAAAGCCGTAAAGAAATTTTATTTATTTTTTTTTTTTCATTTGCATCTATGTGTAACTCAATATTTTTTTTATTGTTTCATTAAAGATTCGAAAAATCACCGAAGCTACACAGATTCCCGCGACCCTCCAACGTAATTTTGCATGGGAAAATAATTGAAATTTCATTTCTTTTTTTAACCGATTTTCTTTCCTTTTAAACATTTTTTTTTGTCCTAACCCTTCTACCCTTCTAGGTTAGGTTAGGTAAGTGGGCTGACAGTTGATCTTGTTACTGTCACACTTAGATCAATGTAGATCCATTGTGATACCCTAGGGTTTGTGACCCCTTTTATTGAAACCTATGATAATCCTATGTCGATCAAGCCCGTTAAGGGTATGGATGCGTTACAGCAAGCTTTAGCCTGAAATGTCAGAGGATACTCGTATTTCTAAAGTGTTGAAATTTTTAACGTCACATAATAGCATGGCTAGGGAGAGGTATACGTCTTCTCGGGGGTATTCCTTTCCTTTACCTACACTTGAGAAATCATTCCCCCCACCAGACCCGTAGATGAGTTTGAAAAGTCAGTTTTTGGTGTATATGTTCGTTTGTTTGGTCGTTAGTTAAGTCGAAGAGGTTGTTTCCATACCAAAGAGGATTTTACCAATCTTAGGTAGATGTGGCCCCATCGACCCATTGATGCTCGTGCTCAACGTAGGAGTGGCATTAACGAATTTTAATATGATTTTGCTTGGAATGTCAGAGAGCTTCTCTAAGTCGTTGAAGAAGTGCCTCCCCAGATGTCTGTTTCTACCCTCATTTCTATTTAATTAAAAAAAAAATAAGAAAATCGGTCAACCGGTTTAACTGGTTAGCGAACGTACACAAAACCAAACTTTAATTTATATATCAAATAATATATATAAAGACGTTTTGATATACATACATAGAGGTAATACTTAAAAATGTGTCTTAATTAAAAAGGTTTGATTCCATTTCAATAAAAATACATTCAAAACTAAAGTTTTGACAGTTCCAAATAAAAAAAACATTGATTTAATTAAAAAAAATCAATTCGGGATGCTACAGCTCATCATACTACTAGACTAATGAATCAAAGCACTTTTAGTACTGCTCATTCGTTAGTACGTGGTGTGCTCCGCTATTGACCAATGTTCTTTATGACTGGTAAACCCAAAAATCACCGGCATCTAATGATACTGATTTCACTATTCGCACTCCTTTGGTTAAGGAGCAAAGCAATTACCTGGCACGGTTTTTTCTTGCTATTTCAATTTGCAAACATTCAAGACCAATTTTAATCGACACCTTCGTTCTTTCACCCCTAATTTCCTCATCGCTCGTGCTCTGTTTAACATTATAAGAGTATCTCCATAAACCCTTGAGTGGGTGTGAATTATATATAAAAAAAAACTAACTTGAAAAATTCTACAAACTTGTCAATAATTGATAAATCAAAACCATAAGCTAAACCATATTTTCCGCCTTTGCACCAATAGCGTTATTTGTCATACGGTTAAAAATAGAACAAGCGTGAAGTTGTTAAATATTGCAACATAGGTAAGTCGTGTATATTAAAAATTTTTGTTTGTATTCAGTTTTTTTCTCAACTTCGAAATTTGTCCGTTAGATATTCTCTCACTAACATTTTCTTAAAGAAATTAAAACTTTTTAATTGAGAGTGTGAATATACATACATATGGTACATACGTGGAATTTAAGGATTTAATTTTTTTTGAACCGTAAGTAGGGTATATTTATTCAAACAAGATTAATTACCTCGTGCGCAGAAAGGTTGAAATTCTAAAAAATACAAATTAATCGGAAAATATATTTAATCATTTTTATATCATCAAATTTGATTTGCAACAAATAGTTTTCCCAATTATACATATGTATATGTTTTTACCAGATTTAAACTTCAAGAATAAAAACAAAACTTTTTATTTTGTTTTTAGGTTTATGTCTGATCAAGAAGCTTGGCACGAATTGTGTAATCTGTATTTGGCTGAAGGGGAATATGCAAAAGCTGTCTTTTGCATGGAAGAAGTACTACTACACAATCCTCATAGTCATTTGATTCATCAGAGAATAGCCGAAATACGTTATACCATGGTAAAATAAAAAAAGCAACTACAAAGTTAATATATAAATAAATTACACCACTACAACACTTTTCAGGGAGGAATGGAAAATATTGAAATAGCCAAAACTTATTATGCTCAGGCTGTTAAACTTAATCCAAAAAACTTAAGGGCGTTATACGGACTCTACCTAGTGAGTTCCTTTAAAATTATAATAAATTTCAATTTTAATAGTTTTTGCTTGATGCAGTGCTACAATTTTATTGCTAATTCTCGAGCGGTAATCTCGAAGCGAAAGGATGCACAAAAAATGGCTCAATGGGCACTGGAACAAGCCACAGCTAGAACGACGGCAGCATCGAAGATTGCTAACAATGACAAGTATATTGCTGCATTGGAGAGTACATTCGGCAGCATGGATTTGAAATCCAATTGACATGAATTTGTTAAAATTTGCCAAAAGACTTGCTTTGCATAGTTTTCATTTTATAATTCCAAAATACATCTATAATCTATCTGTATCTTTATTGTTTCTTAAAATCACTTTCCATAATCACTACAATGGCAATGGCAACCAATTCGAAATCAAACAACACTACAAACAAACCAAAGGGTCCTTGTTTCGCTAAAAACAAATAAAAATATTTAAAAAAATAGATGTAATCTCGCAGGACGGTCTTGAAAAAAAAGCATTTTTTGTGTAACCTAAAACCCATACGTTGGGTTGCAATATTGTGTTTGAAAATATATTTGTTTTTCTATTTAGTTTATTTGAATTTATATTAATTGTGTATGTAAAAATTTGTGAAGTAGACATTTTAATTTAAAAAAAAAAGATAAATAAAACAAAGCATGTATTAAACATACGAAACACATTAAGATAAATAAATAATTTTCCATATGGTAAATAGTTGGTAATATAAACAAAATTTGTTTTACATGAGAAAAAAACCCCAGGTATAACAGGTTTCCTAAGATCCGATAATAACAGAAGAACGTTGAAATATACATCTTCCAGATATGTTTTTTTTTAAACTGATAATTAGCCATTTAATAACATAGTCAGTTTATGTAAGATAGGACGTTTGCTTTTCAGTTTAGTTGCACGGTATTGAATCTATCGCAAATAAAAAGCTCTTACGCGGTGATGCCGAAGTATGAATAGTAACCTGTTTCAATTTTATGTGATTGCTTTACCAACAAGTAAGTAAATAAAATTGTTACAATAAAAAAAAAACACCGTTTTTTTCCTTTAAATATTTAAAACAATGGCTAAAATATGTTTACTTTAAGAGTTGGAAACTCTATGCAAAAAAATCCTTAATCTACATTTCTATTGTGTTGCAAAAACCAAAATGTTTAAAAAAACGACAACACTTATTTTGTTTGTTCTTTGATCCTATAGAAGCTTTAAAAAATACGATGAACGACTGGGTCGCATAAACTTTCACTTATTTTTAAACTTATGTTATCAGAGAAAAATTTTCTAAAGGAGGAAACAGCAACTCATAGTTGGAGTTAGAAAACATGCCATGTTATTTCTTAAGTACATATGAATACATATTAACAATAATTTTGTATCGTTTTAGGTTTTTTTTTCAAATAAATGCAAATTAAGTTTAAAAAACGCATCAATAAGATTTTGAGATATCGAATTTTTAACGAAAAAAAATTATTTTGTTTAAAGTTTTGATATTCAATTTTTTTGAAACTTTTTAGAAGTAAAATATTTAATTAAATAAAACGGCAAACATGTTTTTTGTGGTACACTTTTCTCCAAAAGTATTTAACCGATTTCGATAAATTTTATATGGTTGGAAAGAAACAGTTACGGAGATGTGCAGAATATACTTGAGACACGCATTTACACACTGTGGGGCATTTTTGTTTTTGCACTATCGAACACTTTGTATATTACATAAAATAAAATTTAATTTAATAAATTTGCTTGAAAACACTGCCAATAATATAAATAATAAATAAATTGGCACTCGAATTTCGAGAGCTGGGTCGGCTAGTTTAATTAAAAACAGTAAAGCGTATAATGAGAACGTAAAATTAAATGGTAGGTACTGTCAGTAATATCTAAGTTAAAAATTTTTTTTATTGAATTTAGATCGTAAAAATTAAGCAAAACAAAAAGTTTTATCAAAATTCGAGTAGCGCTTTTTTGGAACAATTTTAACAATTTTAAATAATGAATACATTAAAAATTAAGACAAACAAATTTTTTGGCATTCTAGACCGTACTAGTACTTTAAAAAATTTCATATTCTATTTCCATATTTATACATATGTATACATATGTACATACATGATTTTTTTTTTTCATACATTTTTACGATGTGAAAAAGTACATAATGTACATATGTACATATCTACCAGCATTATGTATATACAAATATAATATTAGGTCAGATCACATACCATTCAGATTTATTGCGCCTAATAACAAAATTCGAAAGTATACATAAATAATGACAATGTATGACGAAGGTGAGTAAATAAGTAGGTATGTATTCCGATTTACGTATATTTTATATCCAAGCAGAAACAGGTATTTCGTCGATTTCTGAAGTAAGTTTCTTAGATGCATGCATTTAACTTGTTGTACATATTTAGGTACTATATAGCAAGATTTGCACTTTGAAAAAAAAAATCGAACTCGGGATTTTAATCCAACTTGACATTACGAGGATAAAGAACACGAAAAAAGGGGGTCCTGTAATTTCGTATGTCTGTCTGTATGTCTGTACCTCGATCTACAGCCTTATCCGATATACCTTTTTTCTTCAAAATCAGTACTTAAGGGTCTTCAGTGATTCCTAAGAAGAGAAATAGATTTTTTTTTTTAATCCAAAACTAACAGTACCTGCTCTAATCATACAAAAAAATATGTGTACTATTTTAGGCATGTTCTACGTTTTGTTCAAAAAAAATAAGAAACAGTTTTATTAACCTATCGTAGAACCGTTTTTTTATTTTTCGAGCTTCTTCAAATTCAAAATAATATATGTACATACATATTTGAAATCAATTTTTGTTCCAAAATTTAATATTTTGAAAACGGGTGAGCAATCGTTTTTTTTTTTTTTAATTATTTAGTTCAATGTAATGTACATTATTAAATACTAAATACTTATTTTAAGAAAAGAATTCAAGACATTTCGTAAATAATTTATTAATAAAACACCTGTAACGATTTTTAAAATTTTGTTTGCATAAATTCAATATTTGTTTTCAGAAATCAGACAATAATAATCAGCAATATAAACAATAAATTGTATGCATTTGAAAAATTTTCTATAATAACATCCATATTTCTATGACTTTGTATGTACGAGTACATATACATGTATAAACAATATTTAAATTCCAAAGTACTTGTAAATAAGAGCAAGTACGTGCATTTGATTTGTTTTCGAAATTAATATTTGTGGATAAAAAAGGGTTTTCTATTATTGCGTTTTTCTATTACATTTTTGAAAAAAAAAACAAGGTAAAAAAAATGTCGTTTTGAAATATATTTCATTTATGGAGGTTTTTCCTAGATGGAGTTTCTACTGTTCGTAAAATATTATACATAACATACTTCATCGATTTTGTTCGTAAGAAATTTGAAATAATGAAAATCAATCCATGCATTATATACATAGGTAGGTAGTAATGCCACGGACAATTCTCGAGGAACTTAAACCGGTGCTTAGAAAAGTTTTATTTGTTTGGGCCATCAATTCTAAAGTTGAAGATTTGCACTTTAATCGAATCGATTTAATATAAAAATTATAAACTGGTAGACATACGGTCGACACTGCTGGCCCATCAAACTAAACAATTACATATAATGATTCAGTTGATCAATCTAAATAGGTACTCATGGTCCGTCGATCCTCAAATATTCAAAGTGCTTATTAGTTAATTGATAAATAGATTTAAATTCAAATTACATTATGTGTCTTCTTGCCACGAGAGTCAATAAAGAAGTGCGAATAGACTTTGTTGTGATAACACATTTAAAGTAGTTGTTGTTCCTTCATTTTTACTTGCGATATATGTACATACGAGTGTGTATGTATGTACATACATAGGTACTCTAGTGCAAGTTCTGCATTTGCAAAAAAAATCGAACTCTAGATTTTGATCACAGTTTTTATACACGTTTAAAATATATACAAATTTTCAAAAAAATAGTTTTTTGATTTTTAAAAATATTATCTAATTTTTTTTTTTGAAAAATCAATATCTTGGAAACGGGTTAAGTTTTGAAATGATTTTCTTTAATGTACCATATATCCTTAAATACGAACAATTTGCGTATCAATTTTTTTTAGAGAAATTTTAATGAAAATTCAGTACATTAAAAACATGTTTCAGTATGTCTGTATGTCTGTACCTCTCCCTACAACTTAAGCCGGAGCTATTTTCTTCAAATTCGGTAGCTAAGCGTCTTCGGTGATTACTTAGAGAAGAAATTGAAATTGTTGTTTAGCTCCAAACCTAAGTGAACCTGCCATACAGCCGTTATGCAAAATCTTATTCATCTCGAAAACGGCCTCAACGATTTTGATGAAATGCTACGATGAGTATGGACTACATTTTGGTCAAACAAAATTTGAGGAAAAAAATGTTATTAACGGTACCTGTTATAGAACTGTGTTTTTGATTTTTGACTTTCTAATTAACGATTCTTACGATTTTGACCAAAATTTGTATGCAGGAGCTTTTTTAAATTTGAAATAATATTGTATATAAGAATATTCGAAAAAATATTTGTTTTTTTAAATTCCAAAATTATTACTCAATACTAAAAATTGCCATTCCAATTTTTTTCTTGAAAAATTTTAAAGAAATTTGTTATATTTATTTATAAACAATTTCTAAATTCCAAATTTTGTAGCACTTCATATATTATTTAATTATTCTTTTATTCTTATACCTATTATTTTTGTAAAATTAAGGTGGCAAGAATAAAAATTAAAGCTTTTATATATTAAAAATTAAAAATAACAAAGAAACTCACTTCTAAGTAATAAAAAATAAAATAACAAAGTTGACAATAGAGTAAACAAAAAAGTATAAAAGGAGAGTTTCAGTCGACTTATTTTCATTCTCGTCTGATATTTCACTTAGGACAGTCGGGTAATCCATTGTCCAGATAGAAAAATATCATACTTGAAGCTTGAGAATATTTCTTGTGTTGATGATTATTATTCAACGGACGGGTTTCCTCCTCCGCTTTTAATAACATAAACCTTGATCTATAATACCTTCTTAAATAATTTAGTGCTTTTGTTTTGCACATCGGTGATAAGTTTAATTTGAGAGTTTATTTAACGGACGGGTTCTCCTCCGTCTTTAAAACTCGCACATTAAATCGTGCCACCTTATTTGATTATTTAATTACTTAACTTTTAAATTTTAATTATTTTTTTTTGTTCCTTAATATTAATATTTTTCTTTACATAAAATTTTTTTAAATAAAACTGTCAAAACTAATTTATATTAAAATACAAACGAAATTTTATTTGAAATTGACAATTACAAACTTTCTAAAACTTTAAACTAAGGATCTTCAACCCACGTAACCTGAAATAAAAGAGGTTCACGCTACACTTTTACATAAGAGCAAGTACGTGCGATCTAGTCGTGCATTTTGTTTCATTTTACATCAAATATACATATGTACATAATTATTAATACTTGTATATAACTTTATGAACGTACCTCTGTTCTCTGTATCTATATACATATGTATATATATGTATGTAATGTACATACATATATTATTTACATTTTTTTTGTCTAGTAATGTGCTTATTTTTATTTGCGACTTATAGGTACTATAAGGCAAGTTATGCATTCGTAAAAAAAATCGAACTCGAGATTTTGATCAAAGTTGACATTACGATGATAGCGAAGACTAAAAAAGTGGGTCTCGCAATTCTGTCTGTCTGTCTGTCTGTCTGTCTGTCTGTCTGTCTGTCTGTCTGTCTGTCTGTTCGACTACAGGCTAAACGACTCGGCCGATTTTCTTTAAACTTGGTACGTATTATTTTTAATTTTTTCCCCCCACACGTTTTTTTCTTTTTTTTTTTAAGACCAAAAATAACGGTACCCCCCATACGAATTTTTTTCGAAATTTTATAAACATTTTTTTTTCTCAAAAACTGTTCGACAGATTTTAAAAATAAAGATACAGAAAAATTTTATTTAATTAAATCTAGGTATTGGTTGAAAAAAATTTTCCGAAAAATGGTTATTGAGGGTACCCCCCATGGAACCATTTTTTTTGTTTTTGATTTTCTCAAAAACGGTTCAACCGATTTTGATAATTTTTTTTTTTGCTAAAGCTCCCCTAAAACATAAATAGAATTGTTTACTCAAATTTTCAAAAAAATTTTTTTTGGATTTTTAAAAAAAACTTCAAAAATTTTTTTTCAAAACTCAATATTTTGAAAACCCCATGCTAGATTTTTTTTTAAACTTGATAAATAAAAGTTTCTCAATATGATTTACAAAATGTGAAACAAAATTTTTTATTTTACCTAAAAATAAAGGTACCTACCATACAAATGCTAAAAAATTAAAAAAAATGGTTTTCAAAAATCGTATTTTTCTCGAAAACGGTGCCTAGAATTTTGATAAAATTTTTTTTCTTTCAATTAATTTTTACGATCTTTAATTTAATAAAAAAAATTTTGAAATTAAGATATTACAGCTTGTACCTACCATAGAACCATTTTTTCGAATTTTGAATTTCTCATTATCCACATAACGGATCTTAATGAAAATTTTTATAGAGAAGCTTCTAAAAAGCCTAAAACACATTGCGTTTCAAAACTTTAAAATAAATATTTTTTGAATTTTCGAAAAAAAAATCTATTTTTTTTTTTTTGAAAATTCGATATCTCCGAAATGGGTCAATATTTCTTTTCGTAAATTTAATTTTTATTCGAACAATAATAAAAACTTTAAATTAGCGTACCAAAATTTTTCCTTAAAAAGCTTTTAAAAAGTTTGTATATAAAAGCTTCTTTTAAAGAAACCACTACAAGGACTTATAATTTTTGTTCTTGCATAAATTCATATTTGCATAGCATTCTGTTACTACTAAAAGAATTTAAAAATTAATTTTATCCTTATGAACAGTTTTCTCTAATAACATTCGTTTTTAAAATTCCCAGTCGATTACATAGGAGCAAGTTCGTGCGACCCAGTCGTGCATTTTATTTTTTTTTCGTTTTATAACATTGTGGCTGTGGACGGTCATAAGGATGATAAAATTTATCTACCTACACAGTTTTGAATCGGATTGGTATTTGTGTCAATGTATGTATCTCAGGGGCGCAGTTAGGCTATTTAGAAAGCCCAAGTCTTGAATGCCCTTATTTTAATTTTTGTACCTTGTAGATTAAATTTATATATATATATATTTTTTTTAAAATGTGTTCAATATTCTTCTTTTTTAAATCAGAACAGTTTTCTTCCTTTTAGAACTATTGGTATTTTGAAAGAAAAATACAATCATTCCGAATCCTGGTAGCAATGGTTTGGAATATAACAAATATTTGCGACAAAATTTTAAACAATCTAATGTGATACTATGTTTCCACCAAACCAAAATCAGAATGAGATTTCAGCTAAAAAATGTTAAGATTTCAAATTATTGCAGCAAATTTTATTGAGATTTTGTTGAAATCCAGAGTTTTCGTTAAGATTTAGTCAAAATCTCCATTAAATCTTGTTTCACTAAGTTGAAATATCAAAAGTGCAATTTCATAGTTTGAAAGCAGTTTACTAACTTTTTTTTAATTTTAAATACCTTTTTACTAATAACGTGCTAAATGTATTTTTTAATAATTTGTTTTTTGGACATTTGTAAATGTCAAAGTGTTTTATGAAGTTTTTACGATACTAAATTCGATTAACATTTGTAAATGTCAAAGTGTTTTATGAAGTTGTTACGATACTAAATTCGATTAAAATTTTCAAAATCGTCATCTTAATTAGAATTTAGTTAGTATTATATTAAAAAAAGTTTCATCATCGTACTAATTTGACTAAAATTCCAAGACATTATAAATACTAATTTCAGTTAATATTTATTTCAAAATACAATTTTATACTTTTTTTAATATCATTTTAAAATTTAATAAGTTAAAATAATTAATAAACTTACCTATCAAAAAGCATTTATTTAATTATTGACTGTTTTTTTTTTTCATTTCATTTTTAAAGCCGAAATTCACTTATTCAGATAAAAATATCAGATCGAAATTTCTTTCATGTTTGAAATGCACTCCAACAATTTACCGATTGGTTTTCAGCAGCAAGAGGCTGTCTGTGGCCTTCCGCGTGCTGGCACACCTCGTGCAGTTCGAAAGCTTGTAATGAGTAAAAACCCGAAACTTCCATTAGGCGACGTTCTCAGCAGTTAGTGATGTCTCTAGGCGGTCCTTGCAAATAATTTTACCGCAGTTAAACCTTTTTCCATTTATGATTCAATTGGTTTACGAGTTGAAAGCAAATGAACCACAACTACGCATTCAGTGTGCTCGGTATTTTCAAGAAAAGTTCCAAAATAACAATTCACAACATAATAATGAACGATAAGGCCCATTTTAACAAAAATAAACAAAATTGCAAAATATGCGGCATCGTAATATTTTTGTCAAGGAAAAATGCCAATTTTAAGAATCCCTTTTATTGTTAAGTACATACTAAGCTAGTTGAGGCAAATCTCAGAAGTATGATCAACACAATTTTCTAGTCGTAGATGTGGAAACAAATCTTGAATTCGCTTGGTGAATTTTTTACGAAGTGAATTTTGTAAAGTGCACAAGTACAAGTGTACAAAAGAGCTAAAAATGCAATAACGGATTTTGGTGAACTTGTTTGTAACCCTAAGGTAAATTTAGCTTATACAATACTGCCGCTAACTTCGTTAAGGCCCTTACTTACATTTTCAATTTTTCGGGATAAAAAAACACTAAATCGCTTACCGCAACCTGAACATTTGTTTTTAAGCTTAATGTATGTTTTCGAAATTGCGATTTTATGTCATATTTTATAGTCTAACATACAAAAATGTAAGAAGAAGGAAAAACGAAAAATATAAAAAAATATAGTTTTGTTTTAAACAATACCCCAACTCCAAATATGTCCTAAAATCAAAATCGGAAACTTTGAAGATAGGGTCTTTACTAAGTTAGCGGCATAATTACACGGAAGTTTTTCCTTTTTGTTTGGAATTATAAACTTTTCGGTAACGGTTGTATAACAGGTACACTTCTTAGTGCTAAACAAAAAATTTCAATTTCCACTGTAGGTTTCAAGATTGAAGAAAATCACTTCAGCGGCTTAGAGATTTGGTCGAGATATAAATTGCCACAATTGAAGCACCCAGTGCAACAACCGGATAATTTCACTTTTTGAAATTTTGAGAAAATTAAAAATAACTATCACAAAAATAAGAATTAAGAAAAATTTTGCAAAAAAGTGATAATCCCAAAACTGAGTATCCGTATCCAAGAGCCAACTTAGATGTCTTTTTTGCACACCGAATGACGCAGAATTTTTTGTATTTCTGCATTAAAAAACATATTTCGCAAAAAAGTGGAGTTATCTGGTTGTTGGTGCTGGATGCTTCAATTGCGTTCTATTTAAGTAAAAACATTACTTGAGTTCAAAATGTTGTGATAATGTATAATAGCACGTGGAGAACCAGGACTTAGTGACTTCTAACTCTTAACCATTTCTGTGTGCGTGTTATCGGGAATGGAGGAGACATTAACTTTTTTGACGACTCCTTACGGCTAAGATTAGGGGCAAGATATATCTTTGGAGGATTTGTCACTTCCTCGCGTGAGGCAGCACACTTCTGAAAAATATTTTTGCAACGACGGATAAATCGAACACAAGGCCTCTGGATGATAGTCCAACGCACTAACCAAACCATTATGCCAAAGTGTACTACCATCGTTATGTATTAATAAAATAAAATCAACAGGTAATTAAACTAAATTATAAAACACGATTGTATAGCAGGTATAATTGTACTTATAGGTAAAATGGCTTAAAGTCTTAAAGACTTCATCATAATAACATGAAAATTCTCATACTGCATTATATTCTGAGAAAAAATATGACAATTGAACACCATGTAAACATATTTTTATTTTTATATTCGGCCCTAGCGAGGTATCCGTTCGGAGCGGAAAATTGTCCGCAACGCATACTTTTTCGGAGGTTCAAATTGCTTTCGAGGTATACTATCGGAAACAATAAAAATACACAAATGCGTTGGCGTAATTTGTTCCGCGAAGAATTTGTGTCGGACGAAATCGGAAAAACAATTGGATTAACGTGTCAGAAATTTCACAAATAAAGCACTTGATCGCACTTCAACGCAGTTCGCCGGGTGGGTTAAAAAAATGTCGGAGAAAAATTCCGAACAGCTGTTCGGAAAAATACCTTGAAGCAAAAATCCTCCGAATCGCACGAAATCGGAGAATTTTCCGCTCCGAACGGATACCTCGCTAGGCCCGATTTTGTTAATTATTCTTTTTGTTGTAGTTTTTTGGAAAGAACATTAAATAAAAGAAAAAGAAATAAACTTTACCTTTAGAGTTTCTTATTAAAAGCAAAATGAGAAACTCGTAATTTCTATTACATTATTCTTATTACATTATTCAGCTACACTATTCTTGGAGGATTAGTCACTTTATCGCAAGAGTAGTTCTTTAAATTTTTTTTCTCTTATAGGTTTTATTCAAAGTCAAACCACTAGCATAATAGTTCAACGTACTAATCGTTACATACAATTATATACTTAAGCTATTAAACAAAATTTCAAATCATCTATTTACTATGTATATCTATGTATACAGGGCCCGATCTAGGGTGGGGCAAGCTGGGCAATTGCCCAGAGCGGCAAAAATTTGGGGCGGCAAAATGAGGACCGAGAAGCACAATAACAATTCATTTACAAACTGCTCAAGTCCCAAAGATTAAAATTTAAAAACTTATTTCAATCTAATTAAAAAATAAAACATCGACACTGGGGTGTATGATGCCATTAAGATAAATGTAAATTCAAGTCAGAAGCGGCGAATTGCCAAAACCAAAAATACAAATTTCCTGGCAGCACTGTTTAAGAAATACTTTTCGTTTTTATCACATTTCGCTGGGGATTCCCCACCTAGAAAATGAAGACTATAAACTGGAAGGCCCACTCCGAAAGCTCAACGATTGCATTCTGACTTTTCCTTAAGCCTCTTTGTGACACGAGATGGGAAAGGTTGTTAAAACAAATTAAAAGTTTTAAATTTTTGTGCTCTATTATAATTTGGTACGAAACTTTGAATCGAAAAAATCCCGTCAGTAATGCAAAATTAGGATTTAAGTTCTGCCAGTAAATTGATAAAAAACACCAAAGTCTTGTCTGAAAACTCACTATCAAAGGGTATTTTACTCAAGTTTGTGAAAAGACCAAAGCTTTAGCTGCTGAAATTGATAGTGAGGTGTTAGACTTTGAAAATGTGCCTAAACATCAGGCCCGCTTCAAAAAGAGGCAGTTTGATAACGATGTGTGATGACGAACCAATTATTCATCCCTGCCAAAAATATAAGGTCGAAGTATTCTTTCACATCATGGATACAGCTACGAGTATAAACTCATTAGAGTTAAGGTTTTCCCAAATTAATGAGCACAGCAAACATTTTTCATTTTTGTATAATATACATTATAATGCCTTAAGAGAACTACCTAAAGATGAATTTTATTAGACCATTGCAGAAACCTTGAAGTAATTTTAACTCCTCTGATATAAATGGGTTAGAACTTTCCGAAGAGTTGTCAGTGGTATGCATGATTTTAGAAAGTCGTTTGTCTCCTGAAGAGGTTCTGACATTTATAACGGATTTAAGATTTGGTCCTAATATAAGTATTGCACTTAGAATTCTCTTGACCTTACCAGTAACGGTTGCAAGTGGAGAAGGAAGCTTTTCTAAATTGAAAATCATTAAAAACTATATACGGTCTACCATGACACAAAAACGATTAAAGGGATTGGCTTTGATAACAATTGAAAAAAAGTTTAGCGATAGTATAAATTTGGCAGAAATAATTAAAGATTTTGCAGAGCAAAAAGTGCGAAGAAAATTATTTTAGTCACTAAAAAGACTTTTTTTTTTTAAATAATATTTTAACTGAATTTGTTTTTTTTTTTAAGAATTGATTATTCGAGTTGTAACCGAAATTAAAATTAAAGTAAAAAATTGATTTTTTTTTCATTGATTTAAACTTTATGAGTATCATTTGATTGATTAGTCGATCTAAGGAAGCATACATACTCGTATACATACATATGTATAAAAAAACAATTATTTGAATATAATAAGCAGTTTCGGAGAAATGTTTGAACAAGCATATAGTTTATGGATAGGTACCCAGAAGACTAACATTATTTGAATATTATACCAACAATACAAACATACGGTCGCAATAACTTTTGTATGCCTTTTAAGGTTTGATTTTAAAGGGCGGCAAATAATACTTTTGCCCAGAGCGGCAAAAAAGCTAGATCGGGCCCTGTATGTATATACTGAAAATAAAATTCCTACAATTAAGAATTCCTTACAAAAACTGAGTTTTTATGGACTCAACTAAAAATTCGTTCGCTCAAATGAAGTACTTCAATTAAAATATACTTTGTTCGATGAAGACTTCTTTGTCTCAAGTGAAGTGTGTTCTTGTTTAAAGACTTGTTTATTTTGATGAGAGTTTTCATAATTTTACGAAATAAATTCATAAAAATGTATACCTAGCTACTTTCGTCGACTAAACAAAAACATTCATTTGATGTGAAAAAAACCATAAATGAAACGAACAAAATTGAAAAATACTTCAATTGCGTTCAATTGATTATTTTAAATAGCATGTGTTGAAATTTGTGCTATAAAGTAGCCGGATACTTTTTATATATGGATACCTGAAAGATATCCGGATACAGCATCAGGTATTCGAACTATTGTGATTGTATCAGATAAATGGATATTCGAATAGTAAAAAGAAACAGTTGACATCCGACACTATCCGGATATCGGGACCCAGATTCAGATCCAGTTTGATGAATTATTTTCTATTTCGTAAAAGTTAAAAATAAATAAAACTCGCCCTCATGAAACTTAGTAAAATCTAGGTTAAAAAGGTTTTTTCTTGTTGAGGGGATAACGGAAATTATACGACTATAAAACAATATACATATATGTATGTATATCATAATATTATATTGATATTATAAAAACATTTATTTTGATTTTAAGGATATTTTTAATGCCAAATATAAAAGAATTAATATTAATACGATTCGAACATTCTTACAAAAATATTTTCTAGAGATAAGTTAAAATAAGAAACCCTTACACCCCTTCGGAACTGAATACTATTCGCATAGTGTCCGATCTCAACTGTCTCATTCAACTTTCTTGATATCCGACACATTCCGGATAGTTTGGATCTCAACTGTTTCATTCATATGTATCCGGATGTTTGAAAAGTATGAAGATTCGGATATTATTTGAAGCTCTAGTTGGAATCATCAACTGTAGACAATATCCAATTTTAATTATTATTATATTCTTTATCTTTTGTAGTTTTGTTTGTCAAAAAGGAAGTGTAAATCACATACAAAGAGCAAAAATAAAAAATTAATGATAAACTTATTATACAACTAACAAATAAATTAATTAACACGAAAAATATCGTTCATGAGTTTTACCTTCACTGATGAAAAACCAGCAAAAAATACTTTGTTTAATGATCAGCTTGATTAACATATAAATATAAACGAATGTTCATTGAACCAATGAATGATATTTTATTACAAATTATTTATTTCAAAAAAATTGTCGTTGGATTTAAGTAAATTTTCGTTTAAGTAAACATTTCAAATAATACTGACGCAAAATTTTAAGCAGCTTAGGATTAAGATATAAGTATTATACTACTATCGTATACTAACTCTTTCTAATTTTAACTTTTCTGACTAGTATCATGCTAATGCTATGTTTTTTAATAAATTGATTCTGAACACACCTAAAGTAATGACAGTTCATGCAAAAAGCTAAGTAAACAGACCTGTTATGACGTTTGTAAATGTCAACGGGTTCTAAAATGTTTGCATTATATTTAAAGAAATAAAAGAGCTATTTGATGATTTCAACTTCAAAAAAGTGTAGAGAAAATATGATGGTATCTATATGCGATTAAGATTTTCAAAATCATCATTTTAACCTAGTTTCATACTAAAACAACTGTAAAATCATACTAATTAAACTAAAACTTTGCGCCATTCTCTTTATATCCTAAAGCCTAGTACGCAGATCGAGACAAGACAAATTTTATCTCTACAATTTTAATCTCTACAAAACTTTTCCAAATCTCGCGCAAAAGTTTGAAGTTGGAGAATTAAAAATAATTTAATGTGTTTTGTAGTATATCTCTGGAACGGGTTGTCTTACAAAAATCGTTCATACCTTTGTGGAATCTCCTCTCGATGCTTTCAAGAGAAGCACCAGCACCTTTTACATGAAACCAGTTTTGACAAAATTTGTCCCGCAAAATAATGCTTGTATCATTCTTTTTCCTGGCAAAATTTAGTGGAGACATTTTGAAGAGCAATTCACAATAGTATGAATTTTGCGCGCGAACTGCGTACTGCTCGTAAAATACCCGAGACAAAATTTGTCCCAGGAAAAAAAATGTATGGGAGACAAAATTTTTCCCGATCTGCGTACTAGGCTTAAAGAAAAACGTGTTTTGAGACTTCGATAAACATCCAATAAATCTGAGTAGATTGTACGACAATTATAGAGCCCTTAAGAGCACTTGTACATTATACCTGATGCTGATCCCTCACTGAACTCATCAGCTCATAACTGTCGTTCTTGACATTCCATTTCTCCGGTCCTTAGCCATCATTTTCATTTCAAAGAAAAACAATTTTTATTATCAACTTAAACAGACAAAAAGCATGTGCGTTTGGAAATGAATACGTAATTAGGAAAAATGGGTTTCTTTGAAAATCTTTTGTTTTTGTTTTTATTCCTTTTCCGTGTTCGCACTGTATAAATGCCGGATGAAAACGATTTCAAAATTTAGTTGATTTTAAAACTCAAAAGTGGTGGTGTAGAGAGAGATTGGTTCTTTGAACATTAAACTACAATATCATTTGTTTAGTTCTTAAGCTGATCTAGTTTCATTTCTTTAAAAAAAAAATGCAAAAAGTTGCTATTTCAAAAAGGTAAGTAGGTATATGTATATAACATTATGAGAATTCTAATCTCATTATGAAAAATAAAGGAAAATCTTCCTTCTAATACTATATATTTTCTTGGCTCAGTCTAGCCTTGCTTAATTGGTCTAGTCTTAGTTTATACCTGGTTACATGGTGGTCCATTATACCTAAATAATTATAAATTAACTTGCAATATCTTTAAGCTGCTCTCCGTCATTTTATAGCATATTTTTCATATAGGAAATTTTAAATATTTATAAATTAAGCAAAATAAAATTTGTCTCTCCAAATAGAAAGACAAATTGGCCAAGAACCAAAACACTCCTTGAATACCCGTCTAGAAGCTTTAGGCGAAGTAAGCATCTGCCTCCTTCTGAGCTGCATCGCGCAGTTAAAGAGTTTCCCGTCCACAATCAACTCTTTAGGTGAGTTAAAAATCTAAAGAGTTAAGTAAATTTTAAAATCAATTCACATTTGTATCGATTATTTTTTTAGTTGCCCTAATGAATCGATTTCTGAGCAAGAAATCTCATTCCTTTTACATCATCACAACCGTCTATCACTGGCTTATGGTGCTCTGGATAGAGTTCCTTATCTAATCCTCAAATATATGGCGGAAAAAATTCAAATTCTCGATTTGAGTCATAATCAGTTTCGAAACCTGTCATTCCTTCAACATTTCTCGAATCTTCATACTCTTATTTTGGACAAAAATTCAAATTTGGATTGTCGTACCCTGCCCGCTATGAAAAACCTTGAAATACTCTGGTAAGTTTTTTTGAAGAATTTTGTTCTTATCTTAGACTTATTTTTTTTGTTCATTCTTGATTTTTTGCCAGGCTAAACAATTGCAATCTTATAAATGTCACAGATTGGCTGACAACACTGCAGGTTCAGTGTCCCTCTCTGAGGCAACTCTCTATGATGTGCAATCCTGTAGGCTGGACAGTACTTAACGGAGTTAGCGAGCACGATGAGAGAGAATATCTTACGCAAATACTTAAGATCTTACCTAGTTTGGAATATTTTGACGGTATCCGAATAAATGATGAACATAGACGACTTGGACGAAAATCAGTTTTAATAGCTTTTCTGGAAGAAACTTTTACAAAGAAATGTATCAATTTTATTAATTTTTCAAGAAACTTCCATAGAAACTTTATGTCAATCGACAAACTAAATGCTCATTTTATTGCTAAAAGCAAAGGATTCTAATCTTAATAAAATCAAATAGATAAAAGATATATTTTTTATAAATTTAAATTAGTATTTTCTAAATTATGAAAAATTGTTAAATATGATAAACTTTATTTATGTACCTAATTGAATTAAAAGTTAACAAATATATAGTTTTGGGGATTTTGTTATTGACTTTAGAAAATCATATTTAATTGATTTAACAATGAAATAAGCTATAAAAAGCTAAAAAGTCAAGTAAGTGATCATTTTTACTTGCGATATAGGTACTATAGGGCAAGTTCTGCATTTGGAAAAAAAACGAACTCGAGATTTTGATCAAAGTTGACTTGACATTACGATGATAGCGAAGACGAATAAAGTGGGTCCGGCAATTCCGTCTGTCTGTCTTTATGTCTGTACCTCGAACTGCAGCCTAAACTACTAGAGGTTTTTTCTTCAGTAATTCCCTAGAGGAGAAACTGAATTTTTTGTAGCTCCAAAACTAACGGTACCCCCTATACACCCGTAATGCAAGATCTTATTTATATCGAAAACGGCTCTAAAGATTTTGATAAAAAAAATTAAATGTTATATTATGGACATGGACTATATTTTGGTCAAAAAAAATTTGTGGAGAAATGTTATTAGGGGTATCTGTCATAGAACCGTTTTTTTGATTTTCGAATTTCTCACCAACGGCTTTAACGATTTTACCCAAAATTTTTATGCAGGAGCCGTTTTGCATTTGAAAAAATATAAACTAAAAATTTTTCGGAAAAAATAGTTTTTGGATTTTTAAAAAAATAATACGAATTTGTTTTTGAAAATTAAATATCTTGAAAACCGATACACGATTAATTTTTTAAATTGCGTTTTAAAATGTATTTTATTAAAAACTAACAATTTGCACATGAATTAAAAAAAAAAAAAATTAAGGAAAATTTAGTACACAAAAAACATGTTTCAGTATGTCTGTATGTTTGTACCTCTCACTACAGCCTAAACCACTGGACCTATTTCCTTCAATCTCGGTAGTTAAGGGTCTTCTGTGATGTCCTAGAGGAGAAATTGAAAATTTTTTTTAGCTCCAAAACTAACGGTACCCCCCATACACCCGTAATGCAAAACGATTTTGATAAAAAACATTAAATGTGATATTTTGAACATGGGCTACATTTTGGTCAAAACAAATTTGGGGAAAAATTCTATTAACGGTACCGTTTTTTTAATTTTCGACTTTCTCATTGACGACTCTAAGGATTTTAACCAAAAATTTTCAGCAGGAGTCCCCTTAAGTTTTAAATAATATTGTATATAAAAATATCCGAATAAATATATTTTGTTTTTTTTTGGAATTTTTTTTCTTAAATCAATATCTTGAAAACGTGTGAACGGTTATTTTTTGAAATTGTTTCCCAAAATCAATATTATTAAATATGTACTTAAAATTAGCATCCCACATTTTTTTCTTGAACTATTTTAAAGAAATTTCTTATATAAAAAATTACTTTAATAATAAAACGATTTTTTAAAGTTTGTTTGCATAAATTCATACTTTTCTAGAAATTAGATGGCAATTTTATGCATTTCTTGCATTTTATTTAGTACCAAAAATGAAAATGTTGTCCAAAAAATTCCATTAATTACTTTAAGTAAGCGCTGGCTTCATGACAGAATGTTTTTTGAAAAATTGTTATAGATTTAGTATGTATCTAATGAAAACCTCTTTTATTTCGATTTTCTCGAAAATGGTAAGCTGTGATTTTGATCAAATTCAAATTTAGTAGTTTAAAACGAACGAACCGATTTTGCATATTTTAATCGAATATCTAACATTCTATGTAAGTTTAAAAATATCTATTTTATTTTCAAATATCGAAAGTTGTAAAATACTGTCGAAGTTAAACCTTCCCAAATGAATCCTCATAATTTTTCCGATCTAATTTTAAGAAAAGATCTACTTAAAAAAATAGTGATTCTCAGGACCGAAGTGTATACAAATAAAAAAGCTTGTACTTCTTTCAAATGAATGCGTTTAAAACTGTTATACAATTTAAAAAAAGGCAACGACAAAATTTAATCCAACACTAATACACTATACACCTCTTTTATTTTCCTTAAAAAAATAATTCGATATGGCGAAATCAAGCTTAGCAATTCACAAGTTGTACAAGTTGAACTCCTTGCAAAGTTACAACCAGTTGAATTATGTCTGGGATTCTTCTTTATGCTCTATCAAATCTTATTTTTTTTTTTTTTTAAAAGTCCGTGAGTTAATAAATAGTACAAAGGTAAACTTATGATAACAATGATGTCTATACCTACCGTTCTGATTATAATTTTCTTAAAAAAAAATAAATAAACTCGATGGCATTACAACTCATAAACGCCTAAACCTAGTGACTAATAACTCACCGGGCAACAATTTTCTACCAATTCCGGACAGCAGCACTTTTCATGACAAGAGATACTTTGGTATAGTATAGTTTGTCACTTCCTCGCAAGAGGTAGTATATCCCTAACATACCTTTTTGCATCAACTGATAATCGAACCCAAGACCCTCTGCATTGAAAGTCCAGCAAATAAACCATTATGCCAAGTAATACTAGTGTGTATTGCATGAAAAAAATAAACCTTTTTCTACCAAAGGAAAATTTAATAGATAATAAATATCCAAACAAATAAAAATTCTGAGACATTTCTGTGGGAGTGTGTCGGCAGGTATAGCGGGAACCTAAAATTTTCTGCTGATTCCGAACGGCTTAGATGGGAAGTACTTTTCATGACAAGAAACACGCTTGCAGCTTGCACGCTTCCTCACAACAAGCAGTACCTCTAAGAAATTTCTTTTGAACACAGAGCTCCATCATGACAGTTCAACGCCCTAGCCATTTAGTCCAGTCAAAGCGTCATTTGACCTTGCGCGCAGAGGCATGGTCAATTTTTTTTTCATGGATCGATAGGTGCCTATGAGAAAAGCTTAAAACCAACATGACAACTTTTTTTACCAAAGTTATTGGTAAAAATGTGTTTTGTGTCATTTTTTGGTCATTTGCGAATATCTCGGCTCCACTATCTCGTACAAACAGAAATTAAACATGTATTTATTCCTAATAATATTATCTATTATGTTCTAAAAAAAACATTTGTTTAAACAAATGAAAAAAAAAGTTATAGTAAGTTAAACAAATTTTTTGTTGTTTAAAAATCACTTTTTCGTGATTATTAAGAAAAAAGCTCATTTAACGATGAAATTTTTATATTTTATTATTAAATTTCTTGTAATTCCCTACAATTTAAAAAAAAATTCAACACTCTACGATGAACGAAAGCCGAGTAATAAATTATTGAACATAGGTAAGTCAGTGCACCCACGCATTCTATGATTTTATGTTTTAATTAATATCTCAGCCCCAGTATGTCGCAAAGTGAAAATAAAAAATTGTATTGCTAATAACAATATTTTCTATCAACTTGCATTTAATTTAATATGTTTGAGCAAAAATATAAAAAGTTACCGTTGGTTTCAACGTTTTTTTTCTTGCTTTTAATACCTTTTTTTCATAGTTATTGAGAAAAAAACTGTATTTCACGGTAAATACTTTTCAGTTTTGGATTTTTGTTTTATAGTCCTGCTAATTTTCTTCAAATTAAAAAAAAAATTAGTCCATTACGACAAACGGGAGCCAAGATATTCATGATTTAAAAACTTAGGAAAGCTTACAATTTAGTATTTTAACCTTGTAGCTTGTAATTTTGGTGTCGCCAGCAACAAGAAGCAACAAATATGTGTAAGTGTGTGTGGGGTGTTTGAAGGATACCAATATATCTTGTTGCTGGCGACACCAAAATTACAAGCTACAAGGTTAATATACTAAATTATAAGCTTTCCTAAGTTTTTAAATCATGAATATCTTGGCTCCCGTTTGTCGTAATGGACTAATTTTTTTTTTAATTTGCAGAAAATCAGCAGGACTATAAAACAAAAATCCAAAACTGGAAAGTATTTACCGCGAAATACAGTTTTTTTCTCAATAACTATGAAAAAAAGGTATTAAAAACAAGAAAAAAAACGTTGAAACCAACGGTAACTTTTTATGTTTTTGCTCAAACATATTAAATTAAATGCAAGTTGATAGAAAATATTGTTATTAGCAATACAGTTTTTTATTTTCACTTTGCGACATACTGGGGCTGAGATATTAATTAAAACATAAAATCATAAAATGCGTGGGTGCGCTGACTTACCCATGTTCAATAATTTATTACTCGGCTTTCGTTCATCGTAGAGTGTCGATTTTTTTTTTAATTGTAGGGAATTACAAGAACTTTAATAATAAAAAATAAAAATTTCATCGTTAAATGAACTTTTTTCTTAATAATCACGAAAAAGTGATTTTTAAACAACAAAAAATTTGTTTAACTTATTATAACTTTTTTTTCATTTGTTTAAACAAATGTTTTTTTTTAGAACATAATAGATAATGTTATAAGAAATAAAAACGTGTTTAATTTTTGTTTGTACAATATAGTGGAGCCGAGATATTCGCAAATGACCAAAAAATGACACAAAACACATTTTTACCAATAACTTTGGTAAAAAAAAGTTGTCATGTGGTGCAAATTTGGTTTTAAGCTTTTCTCATAAGCACCTATCGATCCATGAAAAAAAAATAGACCATGCCTCTGCGCGCAAGGTCAAATGACGCTTTGACTGGACTAAGAAGATAGTTTGTAAATCAATGCTTGTCGATTGACCGTATCAAAAGCAGCTTTGAAGTCAATGAAGCAGCTGTAAAGCTTTTTCTTTTTCTCCAAATGTTGTCTTGCTATGCTTGTTAGTGCAAAAATTTGGTCTACCGTTGAGAAACCGGATCGAAACCCAGCTTGGAAGATACTTAAGCGGTTGTTTGTCTCTATCCATCTCGTAAGCCTCTCGTAAAGAATAGAGTTTAAGATTTTCCTTAAAGAGTTGAGAATAGATATGCCTCTATAGTTTTCTGCAAGACTCCTTTCACCTCCCTTGAAAATAGCGTAAATAATGCCTGTGTTAAAGCAAATGGGTATGCAAGCATCATTATAAAGTTGGTTGTACCAGTCCACTAAGTAGTTTTTGAAGTCAGCAGTAGAATATTTGTAAAATTCCGTTGGGATTCCATCAGCACCCGGGGCTTTGTTGTTCTTCATTGTTTTCAAAACACTTTCTAGTTCGATCAAGGATATCGGTTCATCAAGTTCAGGAATATGGTTGTTTGGCATGGCGTAACTAAACGATAACAGAGACTCATCTGCTGATAACAATCCTTTGAAGTAATCTGCCAAAACCTCAGCTCCGAGAGCATTATTATTTGAAGGAGTATGTTTACGCCCTCCTAATTCTCTCACATTATTCCAAAATGTTTTAGAGTCCTTGCAGAGCACTAAGTTTTTTGCAGTAGTTTTAAGATATTCAGTCTTTTTTGAGGAACAAAGCTGTTTATATTCCTTATTAAAATGTAAGTACTGGTTTTTAAAAAAATCGGCGTTAGTAGATCTGAATAGTTTTAAGAAACGAAATGTTTTTTCACGTAGCTTTACGCAGTCCTTGTCAAACCATATTTTTGCAGCGTTAAACTTTTTGTTAGTACTGAGTGCGAACGGTGCTGACATCTTGATAATCCTCATTACACATTCTGCGACTTGGTCGGCTACTCCCGTAGATTGTAGTGATGGAAGGGTACCACAATGTGTATTCAACCGAGATTGATAAAGAAGGGCCTTGCTATCAACCCACTTCAACTTGTACATGTTGTTTGCGATATTTCGAGTTCCTTTAGAGAAAGTAGCTTTCACTGCAATGGGTAAATGAGCAGAAAAAGTCGCAGCCAGAACCTCGAAATCTTCAATCAGTATCAACCATTGGCCAGATACAGCACATATGTCTATAACCGACTGTCCTTGTCCGCTAATAAAAGTCAATTCACCCTCAGCGTCACTTTTGGAAACCCCATTCAACACGAAAAATCCAAAGCTTTCCAGGAGCTCTATAAGACTTCTTCCGTTTCGATTAACCAAACCATCTTTAGAGTTTCTTCTCGTATTAAAAACTGTTCCAGTATATGTATAATGGAATATAGAGTTTTGATATTCGCCAATTCGAGCGTTAAGGTCCCCAATAAGCATTATATTTCCAAGAGTGTTGCAATTAATTAAATTAAAAAGGATATCGAGGTCATTTTCCCAGTTGTTGCAATTGAGGTACAATGGAATAATATAATATTTAATAAGATTATTTGTAATTTGAATAACAACCCTGTTTTGTACACGTTTGAACTCTACAAAACTACCAACAGTACTTTTCTTAATGGCACATAAGATGCCCCCACTTGCTCTCCCCATGACATTGTTTCTAGTTGCTGGAATGCATGTTAATTTATATCCATTAAAATATTTATAAAAAAGTTGTTCGTTTTCTTCTTCAATAAAAGTTTCTAAAAGAATTATTATATCAAAGCTTAAAATAAATCTAAAAAAGTCAGGTAACAAAAGTTTACTCTTAAGCCCTGTTATATTATATGAAAAAATACTTAAATTAAAAACGTTAAAAAAATTTTGATGGCAGACGGCAAGTTTACCCTATGGTTTTCTATTCAAAATGTTGTTTTGTGTTTGACACATCGAATATCTATTTTATTTTCAAATATCGAAGGTTGTAAAATACTGTCGAAGTTAAACCTTCCCAAATGCTTCCTCACCATTTTTCCGATCTAATTTTAAGAAAAGATCTACCTAAAAAACTAATGATTCTGAGGACCGAAGTGTATACCAATAAAAAAAAGATTGTACTTCTTTCTTTCAAACGAGTGCGTTTAAAATTGTTACACAATTTAAAAAAAGGCAACGACAAAATTTAATCCAACACTAATAAATTCAGAACAAAAAATTGAACAGAAGGCGTCTTGTGGAGCACAGCTCGGTTGCCTGTAGCTCATCGATAGATTAAAAACAAAAAAAACTTAAGGACAGTTGTTATACAGCTCTTATAGATTAGATTAGATTAGATTAGATTAGATTAGATTAGATTTTATTAGCATATTGTAGTTAAATTAAATTCTTTTACACAAAAAAAATCAGTATGACATGGCATTTGCCGTCTGCCAGATTGACAATAAATTAACATACATATATGCAAACATTGTAATAAGCTTTAATAATTATACTACCTTTAAAAAAGAATATGATAATATTTAAGATTGAATTAAAATAAATTATGCGAATAATAGTTTGATTAATCAGAAGTCTTCGTTCATAATTCTTTATCTATATTTCATCGCCTATTTGCAATATTTATGCAGCTTGGCAATATCCATCTCATTCAGAATAGCAATAACTTGTTCCTCTGATAAAAAGTCGCTTCCCAGAATGCTTCTTGTTTATCTGAGAGTAGGACATTTTCTGACGAAATGTTACCCCGGTTACAAGAGAAGATTGAGGAATCGAATCGAATCCGAATTGAGATTTCGATCCAGGTATATGGTGGCACTGGATCGAGAGATCGAATTGAAATGGGATCGAAATGACAATTATGGTTTTGTACACACACTCGATTCTTCGATTCCTCGATCGAGAAATCCTATTTCAACAGGGACGCTACAAAAGTAGAGCGACAGGGACAGCAAACGAGGCCATATTTCTTGCCGCTCTTTTGACATTTCTCTTCAGTAAGGTTTGCTATTTCATGATGGAAAGATATACGAGCCAACAACGAGTCGAAATTACTAAAATTTACTACCGAAATTCGGAGTCAGTGGCCTCAACGTTAAGAGCGCTACGTCCAATTTATGGTCGTCATAATCGTCCTAGCAGATCAACAATTGAGCGTCTAGTAGAAAAATTTGAATCCACAGGCACAGTACAAAATGTTCCCGTGCCAGTGAGACAAAGAAGTGCCCGTAGTGTCGAGAATATTGCTGCCGCTGAGGCTTCAGTTGCAGAAAGCCCAAATGTGTCTCTTACACGTACGTCGTTCTCAAGCGTTGGGCATCTGTTACGTCGTTGTGGCTAATTTTGAAAACCGTCGAAAATTGGGTTCAGCGTCTGGACTTCTGCAAGCGTGCCCGTGGTGGCCATGCAAAAGAAATCGAGTTCAATACATAATGGCATCGAACGTACTTTCACAGGAATAAAGAATTTTATTGATATCCAAAACCGTTTTTGTTTTATTTAAAAAAACTTTTGTAGTGCTCTTATTGAAAAACCCGATATAACATCTTCTCTTTCTCTATGATTACACAAGCTACACTCTAGTGGTGAATCGGGTCTGTGTGGTATGAAATTTAGGTTGAGTGATTCACTTCGGAGTTTAACCATTGTTGAGATCTTGTTTATACTGTTTACATCCCTGAGGTAGTTTCTTTTTCCCGAGATTGTGGTTCAGCCTTTTATAAGTTGTTCAGAATAAGGAGTCGGAAGCTTCAGCTGCATATTCTTCTCTGCATTTTGCATCAACCTTCGTAATCACATCGTACAGGATATCCTTACAGCTCGATAAATTTCCAATATTTAGATTGAATTCCACGTTACAACCTTCTGCGAGAGAGTTCCACTCACTGTACCAGCTATTTTTGTTTTGTACAGCATTAAGAGCTACGAGTACTTTACGAACCAACCTTGATTCAGGCATCTTGAAGATTTTCTGCAAAAAGTCCGCTTGTAGTTTTAGAGTTTTCACGAATAGAGGTGACAGTCCTGTTTCAAGCATTACAACGTGGTTTGGTGTGTTCATGGGCAGGCGAAAAACTCTTTTCACGTAGTGAGTTAGGAGTTTCTCCACCGTGAGATACTTTTTACATCCCCAAACTTGGGCTCCATATACATAAAAGAATATTCTCAGCTGCAGTTTCAAATACTTTATATTTGCTGCCATGTGCTATGTACTATGTTGGTGTTCATAAATATTCTTTTTCATGCAATGTTTATCGCTGTTTTTGCTTTTTGAAGTTTTTCAACTAGATGTTTGTCCATACTTAGATTTATTGAAAAAAACGACACCTAGGTATTTATATTCGCTGACGCATTCAATATCTTCTCAGTTAAACACCCACTTTTCGTTTGATGCTCTTTGTTCTCCAGGAAGGAAATCCACTAGATCGTTAATGAAAAACAAAGTTCCTCTGTTGATTGTGTCAAAAGTTGCTTTCAAGTCGACGAAAAATACATATACATAATTTCCTATTCCGTATACAAAAGCTCTCTGCAAGACTCCTCTAATATTTTCCTTAAAAAAAAATAATTCGATATGGCGAAATCGAGTTCAGCAATTCTGCTGTACAAGCTGAACTCCTTGCAAAGTTACAACCAGTTGAATTATGTTTTGGTTTCTTCTTTATGCTCTATCAAATCTTATTTTTTTCAACAATCCGTGAGTTAATAAATAGTACAAAGGTAAACTCATGAAAACAATGATGTCTATGCCTACCGTTCTGACTATAATTTTCTTAAAAAAAAAATAAATTCGATGCCATTACAACTCGTAAGCGCCTGAGCCTAGTGACTAATAACTCTCACCGGGCAACAATTTTCTACCGATTCCGAACAGCAGCACTTTTCATGACAAGAGATACTTTGGGATGATTTGTCGCTTCCTCGCAAGAGGTATAGTATATCCCAAACAAACCTTTTTGCATCAACTGATAATCGAACCCAAGACTCTCTGCATGAGAGTCCAACAAACAAGCCATTTTGCCAAGGGATACTATTTGTTTGTATTGCATGAACAAATAAACCTTTTTCTAGGTGCCACCAAAGGAAAATTTAGTAGATGATAAATATCCAAATAAACAAAAAGTCTGAGACATTTCTGTGGGAGTGTGTCGGCAGGTATAGCGGGAACCTAAAATTTTCTGCTGATTCCGAACGGCTTAGATGGGAAGTACTTTTCATGACAAGAAACACGCTTGCAGCTTGCACGCTTCCTCACAACAAGCAGTACCTCTAAGAAATTTCTTTTGAACACAGAGCTCCATCATGACAGTTCAACGCCCTAGCCATTATACCAAGAGATACTATGCTGATATTCGATCTTTATAAAAATAATATAGACAAAGAAATTTGTCCATCATCTTTATCAGCGTAAATTCTTTTACAGTTGAATTAAGGCAAAACCTTCCTGCCTAGTGTATTGGGCACAAAAAAATAAGAAGATATTTTAAATTATAATTATTTGTTTTATTGGCTTGAAAAGTTATGTTGTTGGTGAATTTTGGAAACATCTTCTTCTTTTTTTGAATTTAAATAACTCGCTCAATTTAAACGACGACAAAGATGACTTGCTATTGCGATTGATGCCATTGCAGCTTAAATTCGTTCTCGTGGAATCCGTTGTTGCTGTTGAAGACTTTGATGGAATTCTTAAAAGACTATTACTCAGTGGTTCATTAGCTATTCCATCCAAATACTTAAGGCTTGGTATTTTATTGAAAATATAATCTCGATAGTCATTATTTGGTTGTGCATTAAGTAATTGCATTGTTCCTGGATTGCCCATTATCGATAATTGTTGAATATTCGGACACTGGTCTTGTATCCGATAGAGCCATACGTCGATATCTGAGATGTTACAATTGTTGATCCTTATAAATCAAAAATAAACAAGTCATCAAACTTAAGAAATATTTAAAAAAAAATTAATCACAAATCTCACCAAAGTATCTTTATATTTGGTAAAAACGGCAAAGTATTAACGTCCAAGTTCATATTTCGATCCAGAATCAATGTATGTAATCTGTCAAAAAACATCAAAAAAGATAAGTTCGAAAAATTATTGTAGCCTAAATCGAGAAATTTGGTTTTCGATGCAAATTTCTCGGCGATCCTTTTCGGAATTGATCGTAGATTTTCATAAGCCAACGATATTCGTCCGTTTTCTTCGAGAATATTATCACCAAAGGTATCGGTCATCGAGACCATTCTATAACAATCGAACGTGGAATATTCCTGGATGGAGGCACTGCAGTCCGAATCATCGGTTAAACTGTCGATCGATCTTCGATTTACGCAGTCCTTCAGTATCGAATATAGACTCTCACTAGAGGTGTTCAATAAAAAAAAGAACAAATATGTAAACAACAACAACAACATTTAAAACTGAAAGAACCCATTAGCCTCGGATTATCGCTTGGGAAAGAGTATCAACTGAGATGACCCCCATGGTGATAAATGGATGGGTCTTCGGTTTTTTATTTATGTCCATTGAAAGTGACTCACCTATTGTCAAAGTTGGAAAAACTGATCTTATCTGACATTTCTTATGATTTTAGATTCTTTTAAAGTCAATGAACGTGTTATTATTATTATTATTTTTTTACCTACATGGGAAAATAGTTTTTCCGTGTTATGTATATTTTTTTTTTCAGTTCAATTTAATTAATTTTATTTTTGAAATGGACGTTTGATACAAACTGAGTACGTGAGTAAACTCATACTGACTGTCAACAACACCGTTATCAGACTGATGCTTTGTTGTCATTTAAATATGAGATTGTAAACGCTCTGAAATGGGTATCGGTAGTCAAAAAAGTCCACGATCGTTCTCAAGCAGCCAAATAAAAGGAAATGTGTGAACAAGGTTGCCAGGGACTTTTTTAATTCGTATTATTCTCACTTTTTTAATACTAATTTAATATAAACTTATTTCATAAGTCATTAAAGCGGTTCGTTAGAGCATGCCTACCGAGGTAGCTGGAGAAGTTTGTTAGTTGAGGCCCTGGTTTACCCGGACTGTTTTGCCACTTTAAGTAAGTAAGTTTGTTAGAACTTAATCTTAAGATAGCAAAAATATATATTTGAATAGTAAGAATTAACTTGTTTCTAGGAATATGAGAAACAGGGTTCGGACTTTACTTCGATCGAAGTAGATATACTTCGATTTTGAGAAAAAAATTTAATCTACTTCCCTACTTCTCTTTTTTATGATCTACTTCCTTTTGAAATTCTTAACCAACATATTTAAAGACAGCGCTGATCACTCTGTATTACATAAAAAACAACTTTAGGAATCGTTCAAACGTAAGCACCGTGGAAAATTTAATGTTTTCGAGATCACTTACAGAAAAAAGTAGAGCTATTTATGAGCTACATTTTGAATTGATAAAATTCATACAAAAATAGAAGTTCGTTGATGGAAAATTTACTTTAAAATAGTTATATTTAATTAAAATTTGTTTACAAGTCTAAAATCAGAATTTACTTATATATGTTATGTTTATATAATTTAATTTCCTAAAACTACTTCGAAAATTTTGGATCTACTTCAGTTTTTTTCCGTATTTACTTCGAAAATTTAAAACCTAAGTCCGAACCCTGATGAGAAATAAAGTTATCTATTAATTTTGTAGATAAAGGCTTTGCCAAAAAAGTAGTAAATCTCAAATACAAACACGAACGAAAATAAAAGTGATATTTTAGGAGATAATTCTGTAGAATATACATAACTGGCTGTTTGTTCGCGATCGATTGGAAAATACGATGTAGTAATTTGAAGTTTAAGACTTTTCCAACTTATATTCTTCTAGCAGCTAACTCACGTATTTATTATGTGGAAAAAAAATATTTACAAATCTTGTTTCGTAAAATTGTTGCTTAAACGTTATAAATTTGTTTTAAATTTGTCCCTATTGACTCCTAAGTTGAAATTATCATTTACAATCTTGCTGAAATTATTTCAGAAGACGGTTCTGGGAGCTACTTTGCGAACAAAAAAGATTTTCATGATACTCAAGATACTGACCCATCATCAATTTACATACATATATATGTATTTGCAATACTATACAAAATCAAATGTATTATTTTCTTGAATTTAAGTCATTTGCATATCCGTTTGGTGACCGACCGACCGTCTGATTTTTGCTTCTTATAGGTTGATGAAGTTGATGTTTTAAAAAGCTTTTTAGCAAATAAGTCTAACTCTCAGTTGTTATTGATGGCATACACTTTATTTTTTTTTGAAATCTAGATTATCTTTTGTAATAAAATATATAGTTCATACATTTAATACTATTCTTACGAATAGTGCCTTTCTATCCATTAAGAAACAAGCTCAAATTATGCCCATCCCTAAAAATCGTAATTGTGAGGACTTTCCAACTATTTTACCATTTCTTTCAAAAGCTTTCGAAAGGCTCATAAATAACCAAATATGAGTTTTTTTCAAATACAGTAAAATCCGCTTAAGAGAAACCCTCTTTAGAGAAAAACCCGCTTACCTGAATCATTTTTTTCATCCCCAAGTATTTTCCGACCAATTTCCCTTAAAACACTCCGCTTAAGTGAAACTCGCTTAAGCAAAAAACCCGGATAACTGAAACATATTTTGAGTTAATTTTTAATATTTTTCATTAAAAAAAACTCGCTTAAGTGAAAAAAAAAATAATTGAATCGAACAGAACCAGAATTTGCTAGTTTTCGTTTTTCAATAAATTATTTTTGTGTTATTAAATCGTTGTTTTATTTAACTTCTTTCAAGGCAAGTCCAAAAGATAAAAACAATATTGTTTCTATCATTAAATCTCCGCTTAATGGAATTTTTAAATCCGCCTAATTGATTTTTTTTTCACTTATCCGAACTCCGCTTAAGTGAAATTAGTTTTCAATTAAGTAGGGTTCGTTTAATTGAAAAACCCACTTAAGTGAAAGAAAGACTGTGAAATTTTGTCGTTTCTCTTAAGCAGATTTTACTGTAACAGTAAAATGATGTCAGAGGCTTTGGATCTAAACATAGATGTACGACAGCCTTAATCGAAGTTGTGGAATATATTTAAAGGAGGATAGAGTAACAATTCTTACATTGGTGGTTTCTTCGAAAGCATTTGATACTGCCAACTGTAACATACTTTGTAATAAACTTAGAGATTAATTTAAGTTCTCATCACAGTTGGCTAAATTAATTTTCTCCTATTTACCTAATAGATCTTAAGCTGTTTTTACGAATAATTCAATGTTTTCTAAAAGGTGTTCCTCAGGGTTCTATTTTGGGTCCTTTTATATTTTCTGTGTATATAAATGATCTTTCTTGTTTACTGAATTCTTCCATGTACATATATGTATGCAGATAACGTTCAACTTTAAAACAATTTTCCACTAGGTATGATGGAAAATCGAGTGCATGAAACCAATGAGAATTTGGATAAAACTGTAATCTGGTCCTGTAAAAATGACATCTGTTCAAATTCTAAGAAAACAAAATGCTTAGTCACTTGAAGAACCCTAATTGACACTTCCTATTTCCCATAAATATGTCTTAACAATATGATCATTCAATTCGTTGTTTCCACATTAACTTTCAGTTAATTTTTAATATTTTTCATTAAAAAAAAACTCGCTTAAGTGAAAAAAAAAAATAATTGAATCGAACAGAACCAGAATTTGCTAGTTTTCGTTTTTCAATAAATTATTTTTGTGTTATTTAATCGTTGTTTTATTTAACTTCTTTCAAGGCAAGTCCAAAAGATAAAAACAATATTGTTTCTATCATTAAATCTCCGCTTAATGGAATTTTTAAATCCGCCTAATTGATTTTTTTCACTTATCCGAACTCCGCTTAAGTGAAATTATTTTTCAATTAAGCGGGGTTCGTTTAATTGAAAAACCCACTTAAGTGAAAGAAAGACTGTGAAATTTTGTCGTTTCTCTTAAGCAGATTTTACTGTAACAGTAAAATGATGTCAGAGGCTTTGGATCTAAACATAGATGTACGACAGCCTTAATCGAAGTTGTGGAATATATTTAAAGGAGGATAGAGTAACAATTCTTACATTGGTGGTTTCTTCGAAAGCATTTGATACTGCCAACTGTAACATACTTTGTAATAAACTTAGAGATTAATTTAAGTTCTCATCACAGTTGGCTAAATTAATTTTCTCCTATTTACCTAATAGATCTTAAGCTGTTTTTACGAATAATTCAATGTTTTCTAAAAGGTGTTCCTCAGGGTTCTATTTTGGGTCCTTTTATATTTTCTGTGTATATAAATGATCTTTCTTGTTTACTGAATTCTTCCATGTACATATATGTATGCAGATAACGTTCAACTTTAAAACAATTTTCCACTAGGTATGATGGAAAATCGAGTGCATGAAACCAATGAGAATTTGGATAAAACTGTAATCTGGTCCTGTAAAAATGACATCTGTTCAAATTCTAAGAAAACAAAATGCTTAGTCACTTGAAGAACCCTAATTGACACTTCCTATTTCCCATAAATATGTCTTAACAATATGATCATTCAATTCGTTGTTTCCACATTAACTCACTTTGTAAAATTTTGAATAATTATATCAACAAATTAATTTTCCGCGATCTAATGGATCTTGCGATCTAATACCTATTCGTTTTTCTTTTCTTTTATCTGAACGCCAGTCTTTTGTGTATACTATTCGATTATGTGGATCTATCTTCGATATTATAAGAATGATAAGCTGTACGACACAGTTTGAAAAATCACTTACACTTTTTTTTTAAACACATTATAATGTAGATAGTTAACCATAACCATAACCATAATATGATGGTGATGATATTTTGTAGATATTTATTACATTTAAAGATTAATTTATAATTTATTTATTTATTTTTGTTCGTCTCTTTTGTATCTTTCTTATACCGTAAATGTGCCAAAATAATTAAAATATCAATATCAAATAATCATTTTAGCTAACAGAATAATTCACCTAAATGTATTGCGATATTGATATTAGCGCAAAATTTTAATGGAATTAGTACGATGCTAAAGCTGTTTTAGTATGATACTAAGTTGAAACAACGAATTTGCAAATTTTAATCGAATATAGCATCATACTTTCTCTACCCTTTTATTAAAGTTAAAATCATCGAATACCTACTTTATTTTTTTAGTATCGTCCTAGCTTCAATATGACTCTTGGACATTTACAAACATCAAAAAAAGGTTCGTGTACCTACTTTTTTACACGAAATGTCATTGTTTTAGGTGTGTTCAGAAGCAATTTATTTAGAAAATTCTTTTAGTACGATACTAGTTAGAAAATGTTTAAACTTAAGAATGAGTTAGTAAACTACTATAAAGTTAGCAAATTCTTAAGTAGTACCATACTAATACCTTAATAACAGGCTGTTTAAAATTTTGCGCCATTGTATCTTACTGAGTAATGCTGTAATAAATAAAATCTAAATCTGGATTTAACGTTTTGTTTCCGACTCTCTTTTTCATATTTACAAATGATCTTTTGCCTGAAACTGCTAATCCATTAAATAGTTTTTCTGACAACAGTACTCCCAGCTTCTCATATTCATTTTTAGATTCATGTCCTTCAGATGTGGATTTAGGATGGTAGCGTATGATAAGTTCAGTAAATTTAGATCTCGATAGCATTGTCAAATAGAGAACAAAAACCCCCGTAGAATTTAATGCTTCAAAAACTCAATACTGTCTTTTGTCTATAAAGCGCAAGCCACCCATCATGCCACTATCCATGAGCGGCACTTTCATTGAGGAAACAGAGCGGCTTTCAGTTCTCGGTATTTAAATCACCTTGTGTGGAATTAGCACACAAGATCTTAATAAAAACTGATTGATAAAGATTTTACAAACAATTGTAAGAATTTTAAGAAAGTGACCTTAAACCCAGGGTTGCGAATTTTTGAATTAAAAAACAATAAGTCATAAGTCTGTAGATGATTTGTGAATTAAAAAAATTTAATTCATAAATTAGTTAGTGACTTATGATTTAAAAAAAATTTAATTCATTAGCTAGTTGGTAGATTGGAAATGTTTAAGCTTGTTTTGGCTACATAATTATTTAATTATTAACGAAAGTAGATTTCAAGCTTTTGTGTGTCATAAAAGATAAAATTATTATGCAAGCTTATAATTTTCCCAATTAATAATTTTATAATCAGATTTCATCCATTAGCTTATGAATTAGTCACTAGGTAACTTTTGAATAAATTTTTTTTTAATTCTTAAGTAACTTACTTGCTCATGATTTAAATTTTTTTAATTCATAAGTCACTTAGTAGGTTGTGATTTTTTTTTTTAATTCATGAGTCACTTACTTGCTCATGACTTAATTTTGTTTAGTTCATAACTTACTTAGTAGGTTCTGAATTAATTTTTTTAATTCATGAGTCACTAAGAAGCTTATGATTTAAATTTTTTAAATTCACAAGTCACCACTGACTGACTTATGAATTAAATTTTTTAAATTCATAAGTCAGTAACTAGCTGCTGAATTATATTTTTTTAATTCATAAGTCACCCACTAGCTTGTTAATAAAAGCCAAGCTAAAAAGTGGCTTAAGCTTTTGCAACCCTGCTTAAACCAGGTATTTTTACTTTCGATTTTCTCAAGAAAAATTAAGTTTTTCCTTCTCTAATTATTAAATTACATAAAATCCCAATACCAACTTTGTTGAAAACCGCTTCGTTTTTCATCAACAACTTCTTAAAGGTTCGGAAACAAAATTGGATGCTACGATAGCAGCATACTAAAAAATATTCTTTGTGAACTCAATGCCGTTAAATAAACCGCATTTGGCAATCATGGAAAGACCCCGTGGAATATTTTTTTCTTTAGAAATTGATAAGCCACGTACTTGTATACATGCAGGAGAGAGGAAGGTGTACATTGTTTTTATAAATTCATTCTGCTGTTTACGCACGAGAGTAATTTCTGGTAGGAGATAGGGATGTTCTGTACCAGTTTCATCATTTTGTCTTTTAGTAAATAAGACAGAATAATAGGGGAAGATGGCCTAAAATGGCCCACCAAGGTAAAATGGCCACCTTGCTAGAAATTGAATAATCGAGTAGAATTAGGTTTTGGTAACACAATTCTTTAGTTTAAATGGCATCACTGACATAAACGAAATATTAGCAGCTTCAAGCTATTGTTTGAAATTTTACAGGTCAAACTGTCTCTAGTTTGTTGACAAAAAAAAATTATAAAAAACATTCAATTTTGGAGAAAACAGTAAATGCATGTAAGTATTAAGTATTTCTTATTAATTTACTGAAATTAGGTGGCCTATAACTATTTCAGTGTGTTCGGAATTAAAACTTAAATAAAAGAACCCTAAGTGGGCAAAATGGCCTACTAAGCACTCGCCTAAAATGGCATAGTGTGCCATTTTAAACTTACCCTTACATTTTCATTTTCTTTATAGTGAAAATGGTTGGAAAATATAAACGATGTACAGAGAAGCAGTCCTGGACTGATAAATGCATTAACAAACGCCCCAAATGCCGTCCAAAAAAAACTGCAATAATTGAGTATTATTATAATTTCTACTTTTCCTTATTTTGTTTTAAGTGAAGTTGTTTTAAATGAATTGTTGTTTTTATTGTTTTTTTTTTTATTGAGTATTGTTTATGTTTATTTTACTTTGAACTACGAGTATGATTTGTTTAAAATAAAGTTTAAATTAAATTGAAAATGGTTTTTGGTTTACTTGCCTAGTTGGTTTACTTGCAAAAGTAAAATGGCATACCAGTATGCCATTTTACCCGGACAATTTTGATCTTTGGAATTTGAAGAGTTTTTGAAAATTAAATACTTTAAATACTTTTTGAAACTTTTTAAACTCGTAAAGCAAAAAAATGTAAGCGTTATTGATTTAGCTTTAAAAGAATATAACATTTAAGTTTAAATGTCGCATTTTTGCGAGATATGACACATTTTCCTTAGGGGGCCATTTTAGGCCACCTTCCCCTACGATGTTATTTTTTCCAGAATTATTAAGAAAACGATAACAATAGTGTAACCAGTAAGTAGGTAATTGTTTTGATCTTGAATGCTAACTTACAAGGTAGTAATCGTAGAATTTTTTCAAAGAGGGATATATAGGGTTTATAGTTTTCCCATTATCCATAGGGTTCTTTAAAAAAAAAAAAATGCTTCATTGGGTAAAAGCTACTTGCTAAATAATTGTATACCTGCCTTCGGATTTTAAAGATTTGCAAAGAAAAATGAAAAATACGAGTAGCTTGATTTTATTTCAAACGTAGGTATACATTTATGCAAGCAAAATTTTAAAATTAGAAAAATCAGTTATCTTAGGAAAATTTCTGAACAAAATTTTAGTATTATAATTAAAAGCATTATCCTTATGCATTATCTTAAAGTTTTATCTTTAAGACGCTGATAAAGAATCTCCAAACTTTTTCAAGATATGTGTAGAATTTTCAAAATAAACATTTGAATTTAAATTCTTAAAACAAAAAATTATTGTTCGAAAGTTTTGTTATGCAAGTTTGTTTTTAATTTTAATTTGTATATAATATTTAATTTAAATCCATTCATCAAAATTTTTAAAGTGGTTTTCCAGAAAATGGTTTTTAGTAAGTATTTCTTTGGTAAGAACTACGAGTATTACTTTGAGTTAATCAAACAATATTTTAAACAAGTATTTAAGATAGTTTTAAAAAGAGAGAGTTGGATTTTTTTATTATAAATAAAAAAAAATGTAGTTGTAGTGTTTTTGAGAAAATCGGAAGCAAAAAAAAAAAGGTCTATGCGAGGAACGAATAAAACGAATCGTACGCTATTTTCAATTTTTTTTTTGCTCGCAGAATCACAATTGTTGTATTTATTAACACGTAAGTTATGAGATGAGTAGGATCTTGTCAAGAACCATATTCATTTTCGCTGAAAACAGATTTGAAAATACATATGCAATTTTCTAAAAGACCTAAGATTTGTATATCACTGACATAAAAATATGCTTAGATATGTACATGATTGAAGCTTTTTCATTAACAACGAGAATAAAAGAGGAGCCAAGATCGATCCCTGAGCAACACCTCAATTAATTGGTAGGAGTTCGGAAGATTCATTTTTAATGCATACATATAGCTTGTTTTCTTTCAAAAAGATACGAGGAAATCATTTTGACGACTTGTGGTGAAAGGTTCAACTCAAAATGTAACTTTCTTAAGAGAATAGTGTGGTTAACCCTATCGCAAGCTTTAGAAATGTCAAGAAGTACCAAAAAGATAACACCATTATCGTCAAGTTTTTTTCTTATGTCTTCGATGACTCTTATAAATATAAGTGCTCTTGTACAACTTGGGCCGGAACCCGGATTGAATGTTACAAAGAACTTGTTACGCATAATATAATCGTTAAGTTGTTCTTGCATGATTTTTTCACAGACATTAGATAAAAGGGGTTCGATTCAAATTGACCGAAACTCAGTTCGTAGTGAAGTTTTTGGGTGATGAGATTATCTTAGTGAATTTCCACTAGTATCAAAAAATTAAAGTTGTGATTAATAAACGGTATAGCAACAATGGTAATATGGCTTTTAGGAAGATGGTTGATTTCATTTACACATGGTACGTAAGATTTTATTGAAAGAAAACTTTCAAAAACATCCAAACTATTGACACACGAGAAACGAAAAGACGAATCTGAAAAAGCAGCAGCTGGAAATTCAGTAGAAAACTCTAAACCAATCGAAGGTGCATTGCTGGAAGGAGATAAAGATTTACGACTCCATCTTCGTCGATTTTTCCTTGTAATGCATCAGGAGGTTGATTTCTGATTGCAAGCTCCCGGAGATTGCTCTACAGCTCATGCCCATCAGAGCACACAGTTACGTGGTTAGAATAGAAAAGTGTTTTTGCAACTCTAATTTCTTACACAACCCTGTTTCGCTAAACCTTATAAGCTGTATGCAGCCAGGGTTTGGATACGCAGAGTAGCTTTTTTGTCTTTAGTGGGACGTGTGTATTATACAAATTTGATATGTTTTCTTTCAAAAACTGTACTTATTTAATGGATGAATTCATTAAATTAATATTTTCCCGGAGTGTATAATGCAAATATTCTGTTCAAGAGCCGATTTATCTGGGTGATTCTACAAACAATGGAATAAAATGTTATACAAATTTCGGCACGACATTTTTGGAAGCCAAAAGACGTGAAAGTTATTCTAGTTGATCATTAGAACGTCTCTTTGCATTGTTGAAAGCGGCCAGTCAAAAAAATAAAAAATGACGATTTTAAGGACATTTTTTGAAAAAGGATGTTCAGGGACTGAGTTTTTTTAAGGGGACTGAATAAATCTTCATTTAATATAGAAATTAAATTTAATAAGTATTTTATTAAAAGAATATAATATATTAAAATTAAATATTTTTTTCTACTAAGAATCAATTTGAAATAAATTATATTCTTTTTAAAAACTTTAAAAATATTTCGCAATGAAGTTCGAAGTTCAACATAACTAAAAATTTCTCAGGTTTCTGAATAAAATATCATTTGTTCATTTATTAGCAAGGGGCATGAGGCCAGCGGACTGAGGTTTTTAACGGTTATTGCCCAAAAAAGATATTAAGGTTTTACTTTAGAAAAAAAAAAAAATATATGTATAATATTACAGGTTTATTAAACATATACTATACTGCTAACAAAAATGCCTACTTACATACAAATTTGTTTTGTAAAAACTCACAAGAGGACTGACAAATGTCTTTTTCACAGTAGTAACATAAGAAACAGAATCGAGTTGCACCACGATTTTATTGTAAGGAGACTTGGTACTTCAAATTGTCAGTACTGGAAACTCGATCGATATCCTAGTTTTTGATTTTCTCGACTGTTTCAAAATTCTAGGGGACTGATATGAAATGCGGGGGACAAAGAATAATTAAGTTTTTTTGTAATACAAAAATATTTATCTTATTCGTAGCAAAGATGTATTATTTGGCGTAATTTCAGTGGAATTCATCTTAGTATGAGACCTGAAATAAGAGAACGGTAATAATTTTTCTTTGCGAAAACGCATTGGGGACACGTCAGGGGACTGAGAATCAGACACTTTGAAGAATTTTTTGAGCAAAATAAAATAAGGTCACTCTAATAATATTAGCTGTATTTTATTTTCCCCCAGATCTGATCCGGATTAGATTTTGTTTTCAAAATAACATGTAAAACGACAAATACAACAAAAACTGGGCCTTGTGTTGTTTTTGTTATACATGTAATTTTGAATGAAGATCTAATGTGGGTCAGATCTGGGGGAAAATAAAACACAGCTATTGTTAGGCCAGGTAGATATCAATCAGATTTAATTTTATTTAAAAAAAATTAGAATAAATAATTGAACGGATTTCAAAATATTTCTTGGGCCGCCGAAAATTCCATCGTTTGTAGAATCACCCATCTATGTTTTTAAAATCTCTAAATTGAACTAGAAGATTTTCTAAACTGTTCTCAGTTATGAAATCGAAAATCAAGATCATATCACTGATCGGTAGATTTGTTGTCGATTAAGATACTACTATTAAAGGCACCACAAAATAATATATTTGGTGGGCTGACCATCAATTCCTCGATAAGATCGTAAAAAGGCACTAGATTCACATATTAATTGGGTCTGTAAACAGTTCCTAATAAAAGATTATTATGCTTACCAATAATATCAAGAAACAAGTATTCGATCGTTGAACCAAGTGATGAGAAGCATCTTACTTTGAATGACAAAACATCTCTTAGATAAATCGCAACACCATACCACCGCCACGGTCACATCTATCTGTCCGAAAAAGTCTATATCCGTGAAATGAATATAATGCATCCCCATTGTAGGTTGAAAACCTTGATTCTGGGACAACTCATCGATTTAAGGCATCAAACTTTGGGAATTTATATGAGTTACTTTAAAGCGTTCCATACGATTGCATAAAACTCTTAACATTGTTTTAAGTATAACATGGCTCTTGCCCTCCTCTGGAATCCACATTGCACTCACTCATCTCTGTGTCGAGTAAAAAGAAACAGCAACACACTCAAGCATCCAAATTAATAAAGATGGTTTAGTGGAGGTTTATCGTTAAGTCTTGGACTAAGTGCGAAATTTTATTAATAAAACAAATTTTCTGCTAAGTGACGTTTATTAACTAGGATTAAGCTAAACAACCGAAGTAAGAACATTTTGACCAGTCAGAGTTTTAAGACCAGCCCATAGCACTCGGGTCTGAATAGAAAGCATTTATTACGCATTTTTGGATTATAGTTTTATATTAAATTAAATTGGATTATAGTTTTATATAAAATTATATTTTGAGAAAGAGGCAATGGATGAATGAATTATTGAATTGCACTGCCACCTGGAGATCTATTGTGCGCCCACCTAAGACTGGGTGAGTTTCCTCATCTTACAGTTACAGTTCTAGCCTAGCTCTAAATCTATTGTACTCAGAAATTTTAGTATCTATGGCACCATCATTAGAGAGGATAGGTCGCTCTCTTCTAGCGGTATCGTCCCAGATAGTTTTTCCTTTGATGTGATTGGAAAACATTTTCTTAGTATGTGGTCCAGTGTTTCCTCGGGAATATTGCAGAATCTACATGAGACACTGCTTACAACACCAAGTATACCTATAGGTGTTTTCTAAGTTTGCAGTGACCAGTGAGAAGATCTGTTATTATTCTTAGGTTGTTCCTACTTAAGCTGGTGCAGTTAGTAAAACTTTCTTGATTGTAAATGCGCAGAAGTAGTTTCGCATGACTTAGCTTTGAGAGTTCTCTTTTTGTTTGATTTTGTTTTTGATTACGTTTTCATCTATTTCGCAATAAGGCTCAAGCTCTGTTAAGGGGGTTGATGCACCTATTTTTGCTAAGGAGTCTATCTCCCAATTTCTCTGAACAGCAATGTGGTACCCAATGAAGTGTGACCTTGTTGTTTGCCAAGTTCGATTAGCCTGTTTATGCATTCCCACACTAATTAAGAGCTGATGGTATCGGAGCTCAGTGCCTTCTTAGGGCAGCTTTTCTATCTGACGTGATGGCAATGTTTTGCATAAGATAGTTCCTTTCGAGATTATGGTCCACGAATTTCCCCATAGCCTGTGCCTCCGATTGAAAAATGCTCGTGGACTACTCCATCGATATACGAGTAGAAAGACTCTTGCAACAGTCCCTTGGCTTGTACTCAATACATCAGTGTGCTACTTGATGATGTTTGTATCGAGTGTGTAGTTAATTGTTTCTTCTACCCAATCTTTTTTGTTTCTCAACTGTATACTTATAATATAATAAATTCTTACCTTATAGCTGAGAAATATCTAAACCAAAAAAAAAGTGAAATATATTTCCGTGTTAGTTCTCTTCCTCATTTCTGATTTAACTCAGACTGAACCCAGCTTACTTTGATTTAACTCAGATGGTAGACATTCAAGCAAATTCTGCGGTTTTTCCTCATATTGTGCTGTCATATACCGAAAAGATGAAATTCAGTTACTTATTATTTTTAATAACTAATTCAAAAGCAAATATATTACCTACATAGTTTAAAAATTAAAAGGTGACGATACTTATTATTCAATCTTAAAAATACCGACGTAGGATGTGAATATGACACATTAAAATGCTCATAATGGATTATTAGGTGATAGTGTTGGCATCTGCTGTTTCGAAGTTTGGTCACACGAGCCCAGCACGACTTAGCATTGTTGATTAATATAGACAAATAAAGTGGTGCCCGTGATAACAGAAGCACTTTTTGAGATCGTGATTCTTTCTGATTTGTATACAAATAAATAGCCTTATTCTAAAGCATCGAAAGTAAATTCATTTTAGTTTCATTGTATCATTTACACATTTTTCATATTTCATTTGTTGTTGCTATCTAATCTAGTGAGTATTAGTCTGGTATTACATGGCTTACATGTTTTTAACTATCTGTGCTTATTTTACTATATGTATTTGTTCAATTAAAGATATTAGATGATGTAAGGCACCAAAGATAGTTTAATATAATATTATTTTTTATAACAGATACCATATAATATGCATACATCAAAGGGCACGGTAGTGCCCAGCCAAGTTCTGGCACTCAGGCGGTTTTTGACCCCTCCCTATCTTCAGTACCAATGAAGTCAGAAAATTAAAATTCCAAATATTTGCTAAGCTAGTCAGGCACAGCCGCCTCACCGAATTAAAATTTTCTAGCATAAGCGGTTCCTGAGATATAAGGCCTCAAAAATCACAAAAACCGTAACTGACTGACTGACAGATCATCAACATTATGGAGCACTTCAGAGGGCGTGGTATCCGCCCACTTTCTCTGAATTGGTGTTGGTTGAATGGAGCACTTCCGACTGCTGTAAAATGATGAAATTTGGCAAAGTGGTAGGGCTTAAATAGCATACAAAGAAAGAAATATAAAAGTTGAGGTTTTCCATTCAGGGCGTGGTATCCGCCCATTTGCTCAGAACTGATTTAAATTATATATGGCACACTTCCGATTGCAGTAGAACAATGAAATTTGGTAGAACGGTAGGGTTCAAATTGCATATAAAGGACCAACAATTAAAATTGAGGTTTTTCATTCAGGGGGTGTGGTGTGGAATTTTAAAAAACGAATGTTATTAAAGAAAACTGTTCATAAGGATAAAATGATTTTTTTAAATTCTTTTAGTAGTAAGAGATAGAAACAGAATGCTATTCAAATATAAATTTATGCAAGAACAAAAATTATAAGTCGTTATAGTGGTTCCTTAAAAAAATACGCTTTTAAGTACAAAATATTTAAAACATTTTTAAGAAAAATGTTGGTACGCCAACCTTAAGTTTTTTTATTGTTCGAATAATAGTCTAATTTCCAAAAAAAAAAATACTAAGCCCAAGAGCGGCATTCGAATTTTTCAAAAAAAAAATACTTTTTTTTCTAGAAATTGAAAAAATATTTTTTAAGTTTTGAGATGGAATGTTTTTTAAACTTTTTAGGAGTTTCTTTATAAAAAAATTTCATTAAAATCCGTTATGCCAATAATGAGAAATTCAAAATTCGAAAAAATCGTTGTATGGTAGGTAAAGTCAGCAATATCTAGATTTCAAATTTTTTTTTATTAAATTATAGATCGTAAAAATTAATCAAAAGAAAAAAATTTTTAGCAAAATTCTCGGAACCGTTTTCGAGAAAAATACGATTTTCGAAAACCATTTTTAAATTTTTTATGGAAGGTACCGTTAGTTTTAGATAAAACAAAATTTTTTTCTCAAATCTTGTAGACTATAATAAGAAACTTTTATTTGTCAAGTTTGAAAGAAATCGAGTGTGGGGTTTTCGAAATATTGAGTTCCCAAAAAAAAAAATTTGAAAAATTTTTAAAAATCCAAAAAATAAAAACTTGAAAGTTTGAATATGTAAAAATATTTAAACTTTGGAGGAGCCTTAGCATAAAAAAAAAATGATTTAAATCCGTTGTACCGTTTTTGAGAAAATCAAAAACAAAAAAAATGGAGCCAGGGGGGCTATCAAAAATAACAATTTTTTCGATTTTTTTTTTCAACCATTGCCTAGTTTTAACCAAATGAAATTTAAGTTTTTTTTTTTTTTAAAATCTGTGGGACAGTTTTTGAGAAAATAAAATATTTATAAAATTTCGAAAAAAATCGTATGGCAGGTACCGTTATGTTTGGTCTTAAAAAAAAAAGAAAAAAACGTGTGGGGGAAAAAATTAAAACCCATATCTACCAAGTTTGAAGAAAATCGGCCGAGCCGTTTAGGCTGTAGTCGAACCGACAGACAGACAGATAGAATTGCGAGACCCACTTTTTTGGTCTTGGTAATGTCAACTTTGATCAAAATCTCGAGTTCGATTTTTTTTACGAATGCATAACTTGCCTTATAGTACCTATAAGTCGCAAGTAAAAATAGAGTTAAACTTAATTTATTATCTAATGTATTTTTGCCTAAATGGCTGGGCTATTCAATATAATGATGTAGCTGAAGTTATAGATGAAATTGGAAGATTTTTCAGCTTCATAATATGCCATATTTGTATGGCCACTCTTTACCAACAATACAACCCCCAACCCCCTCTTCGTTCTCTTCCATCTATGTGTAAACATTCCTTGAATTAAAATGCATCGAGAAGTCGAAGCAAATTCTTCATGATTAATGAAAACAATCATTTAAATCTTACTTCGAGTTCGAACAGATAAATAATCGTGTTTTTTATTTTTAAAAACATATTATTTATCTTTAGTTAATTTAATCTAAATCAGGAATCTCAACTCATGCTGAAAGTTGAACTTAAATATAGATGAGGTAGTTCTAAGCCTTTGCCTTTGTTTAGGAATGACTTTGACATTGGGATAAATTTGAATTAACCCTTAGATCGATTTTAAATTACTAAAGGAATAGTATTTCTAACACGAAAATCTCAAAATCTTGCTATTAAGTATACAAATCTGTCAAATAATATTTCCCTTCTTCGTTATTTGAAACTTTACACACAGTTCGCTATTCTCATGAATTGTATTGAAAGTATTAGACCTTAATCAAGTGACATGCAGTGTCTTAAATGCCATAATAGCAACAACCTCAAGAAAATAACAACAAAAATATCTTTTTTTTTTATTTTGTTATTCCAGTCCAGCTGAGAGCTGACTGAAAACGACTACTGTGCTGCCGTCTCAGCTCAATTCAATCGACAACAACTACGTCAATTCTGATGATATTCTGGTATCCGCTGAATACTCGTGGAGCTCCAGACAAATTGAAAACTCGACGGTAGTCTAGGCGGTAGTATGCAAGCACAATTCAAATTGAAATGTCGAGTGGATCGATGTGCTCCACTGCCTTGTGATAAATCGGCTTATTTTTCTTTGCATTAAAAACGAAAAAAAAAAAACAACGAAACAAACGATTACGTATACTTTGATTTGATTTCATTATTTTTGCGTTTGATTCTCCGAAAGCGCTTTTCATTCAAAGATTTGCTAAAAAATCGAAATAAAGTGTGAATCTAATCTTAAAGCGGAGTATATTTTATAGTAGGAAGCCTGTTTCTATCATTTAAAGTGTTTTTAATAGTCATCAGCAAAATAAGTTCCAGCGAACTAGTGTGTTAATGATTATTTGTGGCGTGTTAAAAAAAAGGCAAAGCCTCTAAGTGGATGGTAATTTACCTGCCCTTAGCTAAGGGTGCCCCCGTGCAACCTATACCATCATCAGCATACTTTTACAGGTAGGTTGGTGCATTAACACAATAACCCAGTTAATTATGTAACCTTGGCATTGTTGCGGACTTGCTTCGTGGTTTGAGAAAAAAATTGTGTTTTGTTATTTTAAGAAAGGTGACCATCTTCTAATGTAGGTAACTACCTAGGTAGCGAACTATAGCAATAAGCGCGGTCATAGTAATTTCAAAAGATACATAATGCAGTAGGTTAGATATGCATACATGGCTCAAGTGGAAATTCCCATAGTTAAGACGAGGAAATTAGCTTCAATTGAAAACGACTTTCTGTGTAAGAAAGAATAATTTAATGGCTTCGTTATAAATTTGTTAAGTATATTTTACATGCACATTATACAGATATCTAAATTTATACAATATACATACAAACATATTTTTATTTCATAAATAATTTAAATTTACTGATAATAATTTTTTTTGCGAACAAATGTCCAAGATTAGATACTACTTTGTATATCAATCTAGACAATAGTACTATCCACTATGATAAAATAAAATAATGTTGGTGACCAAAGGTCAAACATTTTGTTTAACATTTTTGTTTTCCATTCTACATTGATTGTATGTAGATAAGTATCTTTCTTATGAATGTTGATTAAGTGAGTAATCATAAATTTTGTTGCCAATTTCGCATAAAACCAAGGTGGCGATCGTGACTACGATATGAAAAAGATGTCAATACGTAGCCTCTTTTTCTATTAATGAGTGAACCTTGCTTTATAATTGAAATTCATTTTTGATACTCAAAACCAATGGCATTCAAGAGTGTTGAAAATTTACAGGAATTTTTATTTTTTTAATGGGGAGTTAATCTTTGTTAACATTTCCATCTACCATTTGAATTTCATTTAATTTACTTTGCCGACGAAGATTGCACTGGGGTACTCACATGTCGAAGAGGCTTCCCAAATTGAATATTTATTTTGGAATAAAAACAAAAACTTAGAATTGAAGAATTTGCAAATTGCTTTCTGAATGAAAGATTGGGTTTATATCTATAAAAAATCATAAATGAGAAATCGATGCCGATGCTGTAATGTATCCCAGATACATATACATCGATACATATCTACTTAGTACGGATATTATTGATAAATTAAGAAGACGAGATCTCACAAAAGGGGGAATTTTTGTATCGAACAATTTGTTGGGCGATATAGTAAATAAGTCTCTAGAAAGTAAACAAACCAACATTTCAAAGCGTCTTGAGAGAATGTTTAAAATATATGACGCGCAGTATAAATCGCTTCAAGGTAATTATGAAAACTTGTCAAAGTAAAAAAAAAAACTAACTTCGTAGTAACGCCTAACAAAAGTTTAAAAGTGTGGTCGGTTTCCTTAAAAGAAAAATCTTTACTACTTGTGAAGAAGCGATAAAACAAGGAAATACATGAAACATTCCTACGGTGTTCATTTGATGGAAATGATTCAATGATAGTTCTGTTTCCTATCAATTTTAACGCTGTGTATTGGATTTTACGCAGTAAATGAAGAGAAGATTGGGATGCACCTGCCCAAAGATGTCACTTATACTCGAATTTTGGACTTATAAACGCATTTTAAATTGTAGCCTGATTGGAAAGGGTAAAACATTTCTGAGACGGATATAGAAATCCTAATCATTTAGCAGCGTTTTTTGCGGTCTTGAGAATTGATACACATTAAATTTTCACGGTGCTTACGTTTCAACGATTCTTAAACTTGTTTTTTATGTAATACAGAGTGATAAGCGCTGTCTTTAAATATGTTGCTTAAGAATTTTTCCAAAGAGAAGTAGAGAAGTAGATTAAATTTTTTTCTCAAAATCGAAGTAGATCTACTTCGATCGAAGTAAAGTCCGAACCCTGTACGATACCGTTGAAATTCCACTTCACAAGGAGATGAACATGAATTTGAAAACGTGTATGAAAAGCTGAGGGTGAAGTCGTCGGCAAAACAATGAAGTGGATTAATAGTTTAAGATAATAAATCATTTCTTAAAATGAGGAAGAGAGACAAAACCGAGTCGTCGCATTTGTTTTGTCCAGATCAAATGTGAAACCGTCCAATATAACATAAATATTGAAAGATCCAAATGTTAATTTCTGATCCAAAGTATAAGGGTTTCATTGATACCAAACGCACGCATTTTCGATAAGAGAGCCTCGTACTAAATTCTATCACATACCCTAAAAATATTAAGCGCAATAATCTTACTTTTTCCAAAACAATGTAAATATCTATTCAACTCTTCAGTGAGATATGCCGATGCCGTCAGTACACCTGTGGAACGATTGCTGGGTAAACCGTACTGCTGGTCATTTAGAAGCTTTTGATAGTATTTCTTGATCTGAAAATTGATCAGAAATTCAATACTATTGGAAAGAAGGGATCGAAAGTGCAATCGGTCGGTCGTAGGAATAGGAAAGAAGGTCGGATTTTTTAAGTACAGGCTAGACAAATGCCGTTTCCCATCTTCTAGTAAAGATTCCAGAACAGTAGGATCGATGGAAAAGATTTTGAAATGGTTTTACCAGTCAGAAAGAATTACTCTTCAGAAGAATAGGGGTATATCATCAGGAGAAGTGGATTTGCTTATACCTATATGAATGTAGAGATTTCCTCATGTAGAAATTTCAGTGGAGAATTAACAAAACTATTGAAATCGACTTCGATTACCAAAGATATTTGAAATGCACCTATCAGAAATATCTTTTCAGTAAGTTCAGTCTATAGCTAACTCAGAGTTAATTTGAGATCTAAATTCACTGAAAAACATGGTCCAGGTGTTGTTTAAAAAAATTTCTTAGAAAATTAAGCTTTTATATACAAAATTTTTAAAACATTTTAAAGAAAAAAATTTAGTGCACCAACCTTAATTGTTTTTTTTTAATTCAAAAAAATATTTTTTTTAGTTTTGAAAGGCACTATTTTTCAAACTTCTTAGGAGCTTCTCTATATGTATAAAAAAATTCATTAAAATCTGTTGTGCCGATAATAAGAAATTCAAATGAGTGAATGAAATGAATTATATATCGTAAAAATTAATCGAAAGAAAAATATTTATGAACATTCTGGGCGTCGTTTCAGAGAAAAATATGATTTTCGAAAATCGTATGAGAATGTATAAAAAACCTTAAATTGTTAATTTTTAAAAAATAAAAAAATCGAAATATTGAGTTTAGAAATGAAAATTTTGAATTAAAAATTAATGTTTGGTTGCAAATTGGAATATGTACATACATAATCAAAATCAGTTGTATCGTTCTTGAGAAAATCGAAAAAAAAGCCTTCTATGGAGTGTACCATTGCCAACCTAGCTTTTTCTAAATGATTTTTTTTTTTTTTCAATCTTTGGGACAGTTTTTGGAAATAAAAAATATTTTATAAATTTTTTCAAGGCAGGTGCCATTTTTTTTGGTCTTAAAAAACGGAAATCGGCCGTGCCGCTCAGGCCATGGTCGAATAGACCCACTTTTTTTTTTATCAAAATCTTGAGTTCGATTTTTTTACGACTGCATAACTTGTAGAATCTAGAAAATAAGGTTATTAAAAATGGTGCAAAATCTTAAATTCAGTTACCTCTTAACAATTTTCTAACATTAAAGTAGTTTACTATAACTTTTTCTTAATTTGAACATTTTTTACTAGCAACGTGATAAATTTCTTCTGAATACACCCAAAAGAATGACAGTTCGTGCAAAATACTAAGTATGTAAGCATTCATTTACGTAAATGCAAAAACTATTAAAATGTATGTTATCGTCATGATAAAAATATTCGTATGTAACTCAATGAAGTAGCCAGTATAGGTATTGTAATTTTAAACTTTTGATAACCTAAACTGACCCGGCAATTGCGAATGTTATCAATGAATAGTGTTTTTTGATTTGTTTTAAAGAGGAGGACAATACTCTGTAGAAAGATTATAATGAAATACATGGTACTATATTTTGTATCAGAAGTTTTGTGACAGCTTAAAAAATATAAATAAATCGCTTATAATACTATCTATAAAATGAATCGAGCTTGTTTCCATATTTAGTCCAAAAAAACTAAAAATTGTAAAATACTAACCATGTTTTATTTTAAGTCTTGGGGTTTTCAAATGATGAAAGTCAAGAAGTAGGTATATAACCGAATGGTAGTCGTGAATATATTTATACGACATTACATATATTTAAACCATTAAGGTAGCAAAAGTTAAGTTATCGTGACAAACTTGAATTTATGTTGAACTATTATGCTGCACCCTAATATGTATAAAAACTACGCAGAGAATCCTTTATAGCCATGTAGAACACACTTAACATGTACCTTATACAAGGGTGTACAATTGAATGATGGAATAAATCGAAGTTAGAAAAACGCAGTGAGTCAATTTCATATTAACACACTCTCCATATGAATAGTTTTATTAATCTCGTGAATTAATTTTGTATAAAAAACGAGGTTAGTAAAACCCAACCTTAAAAATATTGAACATACATATATGTGCAAAGATTGTATTGGTTAAAATATGTCGCTGATTGCATTATTATGAGTCCAAAATACAATTAATAGGTATTTAACATTAAAAACGGGAATAAAGAACAAATACGCCTATCAGTTTTACCCAGGTCGGTATTCTGTAACTATAGGCCCTAGGCTACGCATTGAATTGAACTGAATGAATTGGGGCATAAATACACTGCGACGGCGACCTAAAGATCTATTGGGCCCCCCTCGAGAACTGGATGAGGTTAGCTTATATTACAGTTCTTCCTCCAAGTTTGTTCCTTTGAGGAATTAAAGTATTTTGAGTATTCTAAGGGAGGATAATTCACTCTCTTTTATGTGGTGCTTGCCCAGATACCTATGCATTTGATGCACGAGTGCATAACATTTCGCCAGTATGTGGTTAGGTGTCTCTACGTGAATGTTGCAGAATCTGCAAGACTAGGCCAAGGATGTTGAAGTGTCTTCTCAACTTGCGATGGCCTGTGAGAAGCCCTGTGATTTTTCTGAGGTTGTTTTTCTACTTAAGCTGATGCCGATTAGAAAACACTCTCGGTTGTATTCCCCGAGTAGAAGTTTTGCCTGCCTCAGCTTAGGGGGTTCTTTCCAGATTTTTGATCTTTTTGTCTCCTGTTCTGTTTTGATTTTATTTTTAACCATGTTTTCTCCTATTTCGCTGCACCTATTTTTGCTAAGGAGTCTGCCTCTTCGTTGCCTGGACACCAACGTGGCCTAGTACCCAATGAAGTGTGACGGCTGACGGCAAAAGCCAATGCTTATTTGTGAACTATATACACTTTTAAACTTAAAGAAATAATAAAATCACATATTACTACTTACTACAGTGCTATTCTTGCCCAGTTTATTAAGCTTTATCACGCACTCCCATACAAGTTTGGAACTAATGGCGTAGGAGCTTAGAGCTTTTAGTGCAGCCTCAACAGAACAATGTAAGATTTATAGTTTGCATTTAAAAACAAAGTTAAGATTTTTGTAGATATAATGTTAAAATTAAAATCCATTTTTATTTTTAAAATTTTATTTAAAAATGGACATATGTAACTACAATCTAGAGCTAGTGAAATGGGGTGATATTAAAATTGCATGGAAGGGCTGTCTATTTTCCATCTTAAGATTGGAGATATAATTTTCTAAAAAAATACTTAAAATAAAATTTTCAGCTGATTCCGAACGGCTAATGAGCAGCACTTTCGACGACAAGACATATACTCTTAAAGGATTTGTCAATTCCTTGCAAGGGGCATGACAGTCCAACGCACTAACGATTATTCCAAGGGGAACAATAGTTTTCGTAATGGATGTGTCTCCTATAAGTTTTAGGCCTCTATCTGGAATTCTATCCAATGCCAAGTGGAAACAATAGTTTCCGTAATGGATGTGTCTCCTATAAGTTTTAGGGCTCTATCTGGAATTCTATCCAATGCCAAGTGGAAACAATAGTTTCCGTAATGGATGTGTCTCCTATAAGTTTTAGAGCTCTACGAGTATTTGGAATTCTATCTAAAAAGTTCAAATGTGTTATGGGGCACCAGCTAAGATATGAGAGTTTATACTCAAGTTTTGGGCGGATGTATGCCTTAAAGATCTAAAGGGGTATACAATCTGAACTAACGGATTTAGGTATTTCAATATATTTGAGGACTCTTGTGACTGTACCAATTCGAAAGAAGATTGGTCCCTTAGAATCGTTTACGCTCTTAAGTATAGGAGGAGTCATATCACTATGCAGCAAAGTCAAATAGGCAGCAAAAGGAGTGTTTTTGCGAACAAGAGTTGGAACCGATGACTAAGGAGAGTTTTTATTATTTTTTACAAAAGGGACATTGTAGTTTTTTTTTTTTGACGTAGATTTTGATCGTGTAATAACTTTGTTTTGCGAATATGTGCAATGCAGGTGTTTCTCGCTTGCATGTACTTTTTCAGGTTTTCCTCAGTAGGGTTTGTTTTGTAACATCGGATACTTAACTCTCTCAACCTGATAACCTCTTTACAGCCATAATCGTAGCCAGAATTATCTTTGAAACTAACACCTTTAGTCCTGTTATGAATAAAAGATTTCATTCCATTGAGAATAATACATGTTACCATATCAGAACTGGAATTGGAATCTATGTCCCTATCGAGGAAGCATAGTGACCAGTTAAAGTTTAGAAATAAGTTTATTTATTTATTTTTTATTTATTTATTTATTTACATCTACAAGCAATTTACAGCTAACAGATTATGGATAAAATTAAAACTAAAGTTATATACTACATATAATGCTAAAAAATAAATAAAAATAAAAGATTAGCTTTAAAGATATTTCTAGAAAAACTTATATCAATACTCATAAGTCGGCAAACTTCATTGAAATGAGTTATAGCTCTAGAAATAGGCTCATTACTACCATAACTGGTCCTGTGGTACCGTTCAAAAAGCAAATTCCTTGAGCGTAGTGATCTAAACGGAGCATAAATTGGCATAATTGAAAGTAAAGGAGGGCATCTTATATGATAACATAATACATCTCTTACAAGCATTGCATCATGAATCGTTCGTCTTGAATCTAAAGATTTAATTCCAAGTAGTAGACATCTAGCTTTATAATCGGGGGCAAAATTCCATTTCATTTTAAAAAATATAAATTTTGTAAAACGCCGTTGAACATTTTCAATACGATTTGAAAGATTCTTAAAGGCTGGATTCCATATAACGTCGGCGTATTCAAGTATCGATCTAACAAGTGATATATATAGTGATATCAACGCATAAGGGTCGGAGAAATCAACACAGTTTCGCTTAATAAATCCAACAAGTGAATTCGCTCTACCAACAACATATTCGATATGACTTTTAAAAGAAAAAGTTGAATCGAGCATTATACCAAGATCTTTGATTTGTTCTACACGAGATAACAAATTAGATTCAATCAAATAGTTGAAGACAATGCGGTTACTAGAATTATAAAATGAGATAACGTTACATTTCTTAATGTTCAATTTTAATCTATTGTCGTTACACCATTCAACAACTCGGTTTAAATCAGATTGTAAACGATAACAGTCCTCAACGTCTTTTATGTCCAAAAATAATTTAAGATCATCTGCATATAAAAGACATTGGGAATGTTGAATAGCTAACACAATATCATTGATAAATATGTTAAAAAGGAGAGGACCCAAATGACTCCCCTGTGGAACACCAGAACTACATTTTATAGACCTCGAAAATGAATTATAAATTAAAACTTTTTGAGACCTACCAACAAGGTAAGACGAAATCCAACTAAGAAATTTAGAGTGAAAACCAAATATCTCAAGTTTCCTTATCAGAGTTAGATGGTCAACAGAATCAAAGGCTTTGCTAAAATCTGTATAAATAGCATCAACCTGACACTTTCCCTCAACGGAATTAATCACATATGATGAGAAAAGAGCCATGTTAGTAGTGGTAGATCGCCCAGATATAAAACCATGTTGTGATTCCGATATGGATTCTTTGGTTAAAAACTCTACTTTATTTTTGACTATACTCTCAAACAACTTGGGAATTGCTGAGAGTTTTGAAATACCTCTGTAATTTTCAATTAAGTTCTTAGACCCAGATTTGTAAATAGGAACTAGGTAAGAGATTTTCCAGGTGTTCAGAAAAACTCCTTCAGCTAGAGACTTATTAAATATTTGAAGCAGAGGATAACAAATTGAAGAAGCACAAGATTTGAGAAATATAGCGGGTATACCGTCGGCCCCTGAGCTTAACTTAGGTTTGAGAGATTGAAGTCCCGAGAGAATTTCAAAACGACTTAACTGTAGTTCTCCAATATCAACCTTACTTGGAATATTAGGCATGTTTGAACAGTTATTTAAATCAGGGGTTGAGTAAACTGATTGGAAAAAGTTTGCGAACAATTCAAGTATAGAAGTATTATTTGAAGCTTCAATATTCTTAAACGACATATTTTTAGGAAAACCAGTAGATTTTCTTTTCGCATTAACAAATGACCAGAACGAATTACAATTGCCTTTAATATTACTTTCAACATTCATGATGTAACACTTATGAAGGAACTTATTAAGAGTGAAAAATTCTTTACGCAATTTACTAAAGGAAGCATAATCTAACTCATTTTTGGATTTTTTATATTTATTATAAGCTTTACGTTTCACGTTTTTAAGATTAGATAACGGAAGCTTTGGTAGTTTAGTGTTCAGTTTTTGAGCCAGAGGTATAAATTTTGAAAAACTCTCAAAAATTATCGAAGAAAATCGCGTATACATTTGTTCAAGAGTCAAATTTAAAAATTCATCAGACCAATTAAAAGTAAAAAGAAAGTTATTGAGATCAACAAAGTTTGCCTTTTTAAAGTTAAAACATTTTGAAGGTTGATTAGGAACATTTTCAGAAAAGATATACATTTCAATTTCAATAAATAATTCTTTATGATGAATAGATTCATTTAAAAGTGAAAAAGGAACAGTCGAAACTTTAGCATTTAAAAAATCATTACAAACAAAAACTAGATCTAATATTTTATATAATGAATTTAAAATATTATTAATTTGAACGAGATTTAATGAATAGATAGAGTCAATAAAAATTGATTCATAATCTCTTAACATATTGGAAGCAATTAGCATACTTTCATTATCGGATAAGTTCCATTCTATATTTGACAAGTTAAAATCGCCAAAAACACATACATTATCAAATTCAGAGCAAATATTATTAATAAATTCAATATTCATAAGATGTTTTTCATACAATTCAAAATTACTATTTGGAGCAATATAACTGATAATAAAGAATAGAGAAACATTATGCGTGGTATGAAGGTTAATAGAAATACACATTTGCTCAACGTCCAAATAACGCAAAGCTAATTCTTTACATCTAAGTGTTGACCGAACAGCAACCATTATTCCTCCTCCACGCTCAGTTACAGTACTACATCTGTCAAGTCTGTATACGTTGAATAGGCGAGAGTCAAAAAGTTCAGATGAAGATATTCCAGGATGTAACCAAGTTTCGACAATTATAATCACATCGTAATCGAGATGACTTGAGTTGTTGAATAGTTTAGATACTTTTGTGCGAATGCCACTAGCATTGTGGAAGTAAACATTAAGTGAGGATTTGGTGTCGCCAGCAACAAGAAGCAACAAATATGTGTAAGTGTGTGTGGGGTGTTTGAAGGATACCAATATATCTTGTTGCTGGCGACACCAAAATTACAAGCTACAAGGTCAAAATACTAAATTGTAAGTTTTCCTAAATTTTTAAATCATGAATATCTTGGCTCCCGTTTGTCGTAATGGACTAATTTTTTTTTTAATTTGAAGAAAATTAGAAGGACTATAAAACAAAAATCCAAAACTGAAAAGTATTTACCGTGAAATACAGTTTTTTTCTCAATAACTATGAAAAAAAGGTATTAAAAACAAGAAAAAAAACGTTGAAACCAACGGTAACTTTTTATGTTTTTGCTCAAACATATAAAATTAAATGCAAGTTGATAGAAAATATTGTTATTAGCAATACAGTTTTTTATTTTCACTTTGCGACGTGCTGGGGCTGAGATATTAATTAAAACATAAAATCATAAAATGCGTGGGTGCGCTGACTTAGCTATGTTCAATAATTTATTACTCGGCTTTCGTTCATCGTAGAGTGTTGACTTTTTTTTTAAATTGTAGGGAATTACAAGAACTTTAATAATAAAAAATAAAAATTTCATCGTTAAATGAGCTTTTTTCTTAATAATCACGAAAAAGTGATTTTTAAACAACAAAAAATTTGTTTAACTTACTATAACTTTTTTTTCATTTGTTTAAAGAAATGTTGTTTCTTAGAACATAATACATAATGTTATTAGGAATAAATACATGTTTAATTTTTGTTTGTACGAGATAGTGGAGCCGAGATATTCGCAAATGACCAAAAAATGACACAAAATACATTTTTACCAATAACTTTGGTAAAAAAAGTTGTCATGTAGTGCAAATTTGGTTTTAAGCTTTTCTCATAAGCATCTATCGATCCATGAAAAAAAAATTGACCATGCCTCTGCGCGCAAGGTCAGGCCCTTTTTCATGACGCTTTGACTGGACTATTAGTTGCTTGTTAGTTTAACTTGACAGTTCCCTTTATTCCTTAAACCCCCCTTATTAACCAAATGAAATTTTTGGAAAAATTCTTCATGACCCTGAAAGAGAATGAATGAATGAATATTGAGCCTTTATTGCACTGCGACCTAAATCTATAGATCTATTGTGCCCCATCAATTGATACGAGTAGATGAGTTGCTAACCCTACAGCTTTTCTACCTAGTTTATTCGTTTAAGAAAATTGAAAATGTGGAGTACCTTCAGAGAAGATAAGTCACTTTCTTCTACTTGATAGGGTCCAGGTACATATTTCCTCATGAGTTATTTCAGAATCTGCATATGAACTGTTTTCTAAAGTGTCTTCTTACAATGTTCTGTGAGAAAACTCGTTAATCTTCTTATGTTGAAACGATCTCCTCAGAAGTCGAAATGAAGTGTACAAACAACTTATCCGTCCGGTTCTGACGTACGCTTTTCCCATATGGTTTACTATTTCACCTACAGTAATGAAGAAGATGAAACATTTTGGGAGAAGGATGTTCCGCATTTACACTAGTCTATAACGTAACCCACTGATGAAGAAATATATACCAACTAAGAAGCTGTACGAAGCAGCGTTACCTTAGGATATTTTGGAAAAGTTGCAAAAAAAGTGGCACTCGAGAAAAAAAGGTGGCACTTAAAATTAAAAACAAAACAACACCATATATGTATGAAAATTGACTTAAAGGAACAAATTTCACACTCATCTCAACGAATTTATAGGAGTTGAAGAAAACACATAATTTAAACAATCATTTTAAGGTTTATTGCAACGTAAGCTAAAAACTAAAAATTTAACAGTTCATTTTGTATTGATTATTAAATAAATAAAAGTATGAATAAATAATAAATAATAATTTATTTAAAAGAATTCGTATCACATTTTACTTTCCTGTGATGGTTTCCCTATATTTTTTTATGAGGAGCTCATCTGGACTCCACTCAGCTAAGTCACAGTTGCTTACTAAAATTAAAGAAGGCAACATATTTTCGCAAGTTTCAGTGTTTAGTCTGTTGGTGAGTTTGTTTTTCATCAAAGTTAGCTTGGAAAAAACCCTCTTAGCGCAGGCACTGCCACGAGGCAAGGTTAAAATTTTTGCAACAAATTCATATAAGTCGGAAAATAGGTATTTATTCAAACTATTTTTAATGTTACCCACTTTTTCAATGTGTGGGTTATGTTGAATTTTAAAACTTTGATGGTATAAGTATCGTACGCATGAAAGATAAGAAAAGGTATGGAAAAATGGCATGGTAAATTGCTAACTTTAGTTTTACTTGTGGGGAATAAAAAGTGGCACAGACTGAAAGGTGGTGGCTCGGTGGCACAGCCTGAAAAAAAGAGGCAATTTGATACTAAAGTGGCACAGCGGTAACGCTGGTACGAAGAAGCAATGTTAATACCACTGGAAAAGTATTTGCTGCGGTTCTCCCGAAAAATCATCAGGAACCTAGGAGAAGATTTTGGTTATAGTTTCCAAGTAATAGTTAAGTGTGTTTTAGCTTGGGGATTTTTTTCCAGTTTTTGGATCATTTAGACTCCTCCTCTGTTTTCATTTAATATTAATCCTTCAATTCTGGAGAAATTCCCTGCGCCTAGAAAGGCATCGTTTTTAGCAAGTTCATTTAGCCTGCCTACACATTCCCATAAGCATATGAGCTTAGTGCTTTGAGTGCAGCTTTGGCTATCTTACATAATGGCATTGTTTTGGTTTCGGTATTTCCTTTTGAGATTTTGACATGCAAAAATGTTTGTGGATTTTCCCGTCGGTATGGAATGTTTCGGTAGGCCCGAAAATTTCAGCCCCAGTCATTCTATTTTACCTACCCACTCTTTTTCGTATCTTAGCTTCGTCTTAAAATGTTGTTTAAAGTTTTATTCTGTAATCATGCAATCCCTAGGAATTTCGATAAGGTTTGATACTTCTGACATTAAAAGGCAGTTTGATCCTAGGCAAATCTCATAATGGTCCCTTTAGCAGCAATTCCAACTACTTCATGTAATGCTGACATTTGAAGGATAACCTCCATTGCTGCTGTCTGGCAAGTTCTCATTGCTCCAGTAATACATAGTACATATGCTATATACTTACATGTGACGCTTTGGAATTTTTCTAGTGCTTTCCAAGTTTCTTGCAACTTGGTTCTTTTGTGCAATGTAAACGCACTAAAGATAATGATGAGTCTTACCATTATGGCGTACATTCACAACCCAATGATCTGCCTGCATACCATAAGATCCTCTGTGGCTTTTTCGATGGTACATATAATCCACGTGCTTGTTCCAGCTTACTATCTAGGTAATATAATTTTGAAACGGAAGAAGAGTTCTTTCTACAACCCTCGCTAAAGGTCTTTTTTTTTAATTTTTCATAACTTTAGCCTTGATTAAATTCTTGTAGTGTTAAAAGTACTCGTATTATAATCAAGTTAAAATATTTATTTCGGTTAAACAGTAATTTGTATTCATTCGCCTTGAATAAATAAATCATCCGAAAACATGTGAAGCATCGCAATATAAAAATAAAAATAATAAGTAAACAAAAATAAGAATAATTTATAACGCCAATGCACTGTGGTTCCACCGTAGGCCAAAATTCTAAAAAAATTACTGTAGCGATTATTATATAAAACGGTTAAAATGACCTGAGAACATTCCAAACTAATTAGAAATAGAAAAAGAAAAACCGTTAGATTTTTATCTTCAGAGTAATAACATTCCAAACACATGGCATTTGAGTTTTAGTGCTCTAAGAGTAAGTGCGACTGCATTTCTTTAATTATTTTTTTCCGTCTGTTTGCGTTATATTTTTTTATAATGGATATATTAGTGGAAGATAAGATATTTGTCATTTATTTTTTATGATTCATTTTTCGAATAAGCATAAGAGTTTATAAATTGGGTCTAAATAAAATAAAAATAAAAAAAAATTAGCTTAATGTTGTTTGTTTTAAACTTTTAACTGTTACGCCCCGTTACGCCCCCACAAAGTTATATATTACCAGAAAGGTAATTTCATGTACTTTTTAATGCACCTTGACTTAGCTGCGATTACTTGCGAATTCACTTTTAATTAATCTTTGAGCCACCTAAAGTCTCATTTTTTTTATTTTAGGGCTTTTAACTAAAGTCTCATTTACGAGAATGTTTCTGCTTCAGCATTGGTTAAATGCTGATGGAACCGTAACAAACAAGTCCCCTAAAATATTAGACGTCATTTTCAAGTCCTTAGATGACATTCCAAATGCAGATTATAGAGTATTGGAAACTAGAATCGTATATGTTTGTAAAAAACTTACGTATTTCTGGAAAAAAAACTTGCCCAAAGAGATGCCTTCTTGTTAAAAATTATTCAGGATGGCTTAATGCAAAAGAAGTATGTATCATTTCTGAAAATAACAATTGTTTGCCATATTCAACTTCTGCGGGGCGACCTTCAACTTCAGGGCGAACTTTCAAAGATTTTGCCGAGAGCAGTGAATAACATTGAAAAATGTTTAGAGAAGCCAGTTAATGAATGCAAATAGGAATTCGGTCTTTCCCCACTCCACTCATGGATTCGTTTCTTTGAATTTTTTATTCACGTATCGTACAGATTACATATAAAATAAAATTCACGACTGGGTCGCACGAACTTGCTCCTATGTAATTGACTTGGAATTTTAAGAATGAATGTTATTAGAGGTTCATAAGGATACAATTATTTTTTTAAATTCTATTAGTAGTAAGAGCACTTACTGTGCGAATGAAAATTAAATTTCCAAAAAAAATATTGAGACGTTTTTGAAATATCAAATTTTCCAAAAAAAAAATGAGTTTTTTTTCAAAAATTCAAAAAATCCTTTTTTTAAAGTTTTGAAATGCAATTTGTTTTAGAATTTTTAGAAGCTTCTCTATAAAAATTTTCATTAAGATCCGTAATGTGGATAATGAGAAATTCAAAATTCGAAAAAATGGTTCTATGGTAGGTACAAGCTGTATCTAATATATTAATTTCAAAATTTTTTTTATTAAATTAAAGATAGTAAAAATAAATTGAAAGAAAAAAAAATTTATTAAAATTCGAGGTGCCGTTTTCGAGAAAAATACGATTTTTGAAAACCAGTTTTTTTAATTTTTTAGCATTTGTATGGTAGGTACCTTTATTTTAAGGTAAAATAAATTTTTTTTTCTCACATCTTGTAGATTATATTGAGAAAATTTTATTTATCAAGTTTAAAAAAAATCTAGCATAGGGTTTTCGAAATATTGAGTTTTGAAAAAAAATTTGAAGTTTTTTTTAAAAAACCAAACAATTTTTTTTTGAAAATTTGAGTACACAATTCTATTTATGGTTTTGGGGAGCTTTAGCAAAAAAAATGATCAAAATGATCCATCGGGGGTACCGTCAATAACTATTTTTCGGAAAATTTTTTTCAATCATTACCTATGTAGCTTTGATTAAATGAATTTTTTTGTATTCTTATTTTTAAAATCTTCCGAACAATTTTTGAGAAAAAAAAAATGTTTATAAGATTCGGAAAAAAATCGTATGGCAGGTACCGTTATTTTTGGTCTTAAAAAAAAAAGAAAAAAATGTGTGGGGGAAAAAAACTAAAAATGATATCTACCAAGTTTAAAGAAAATCAGCCGAGCCGTTTAGCCTGTAGTCGAACAGACAGACAGACAAAATTGCGAGACCCACTTTTTTTTAAACTTCGGTATCATCGTAATGTCAACTTTGATCAAAATCTCGAGTTCGATTTTTTTTACGAATGCATAATTTGCCTTATAGTACCTATAAGTCGCAAGTTAAAAATTATATTTAAATAAAACTATATTAAACCGACCTTCAACCCTTTTATCGAACGTATCTCAAAGTAGTGACGAGATAGTTTAAAACTGATTGTAGATTCGAAATCAGAGAGCTCAAAACATTTTAGCACCAATCGTTTTAAGATTTTATCAAGTGAGTTAGTAATTATGGCCGCCTTTGTTCGGGAGTGGAACCACTGTGCAATGGGTCAATCAATATACTCGTAATTTGAAACCTATCACTCACCAGATTGCATAATTAGCTTCGTAAACACTTCGTTAAGTCAATTGACATGTCAAGCAAATGTCAATTTTATTATTAACCTTCTAATTGAGAATTTTACTTTAGCAAACAAATCACAATCACATTATTCTTCATTCACAATCAGTGTCGTTTATTTACAATACGTTTTTGTGAACTAAAAATAGATTCACAATGCAAATCACTTTGCCGGAGGCCGAGAACCTATTCAGTATTCAACTAAGTGGCAATGCAAAGTTAAAAACTTATTGTACATAGCTAAATACATATGTACATATATGTTCGTATGAATGTATATCGGTTAATGTGGGAAACTGACGATAAAGAGCTCATAAAAATTACATTTATTATAATTTATTTGCAAGTTTTTGTTGCTTTAAGGGCTAGCAGGAAGCGCGAAACAAACTGATTCAATTAGAATAGGTAACTTCTTTGTTAATATAATTAAATTATGTTAAGTGAAGAAAATAAAAATATGAACTTAGCTTAGTTACACACATATACATATATATACACTGAGTTTGTATAAAGTCTGATGAATAAGGACTCAATTGAAGTTTTTTTTTGAATAAAATGATATCAAAGTGAAAAAACAACTTAAATAAAATGCACGACTGGATCGCACGAACTTGCTCTTATGTAAAAGTACTTTGGAATTTAAGATACATTTTATAAATATAAAACATGAATTTAAAATGAAATTGATTTCTAGAAAAGTATGAATTTATGCAAATAAACTTTAAAAAATCGTTTTATTATAAAATAAATTTTTTATATAAGAAATTTCTTTAAAATTTTTTAAGAAAAAAATGTGGGATGCGAATTTTAAGTATTTAATAATATTGATTTTAGGAAATAATTTCAAAAAATAATCGTTCATAGGTTTTGAAGATATTGATTTTTCAAAAAAAATTTTTTTTTCAAAAAAACCCAACAAACAATTTTTCGAATATTTTTATATACAATATTATTTTAAACTTAGGGGGATTCCTGCTGAAAATTTTTGGTTAAAATCGTTAGAGCCGTTAATGAGAAAGTCGAAAATCAAAAAAACGGGTCTATGGCAGGTACCCCTAATAACATTTTGCCCCAAATTTTTTTTTTACCAAAACGTAGTCCATGTCCATAATATCACACCTAATTTTTTTTATCAAAATCGTTAGAGCCGTTTTCGAGATAAATAAGATTTTGCATTACGGGTGTATGGGGGGTACCGTTAGTTTTAGAGCTAAAAAAAAATTTCAATTTCCCCTCTAGGGAATCACCGAAGACTCTTAAGTAACAAGTTTGAAGAAAATACCTCCAGTAGTTTAGGCTGTAGTCCGAGGTACAGACATACAGACAGACAGACAGACAGACAGACAGACAGACAGACAGACAGACAGACAGACGGAATTGGCGGACCCACTTTTTTCGTGTTCGCTATCATCGTAATGTCAACTTTGATCAAAATCTCGAGTTCGATTTTTTTTCCAAATGCAGAACTTGCCCTATACGTAGTACCTATATCGCAAGTAAAAACGAAAAAAATTGGGTTTGATGCAAAATTGCGGAGAAACGGTTGTCCGCAGAAAAAAAAAATTTGGGACAAACTAAAACTATAATAAATTCTTGATTGGTTATAAAAAAATCTTACGAATCGGACGTAGTTTGGCAAAGATAAAGCCAGTTGAGGGAAAAGAGAGCAAAAGTCATAAAAACCGTTATAACTTGAAAACGGGACGAAAACGAGAAAATTACCTCTTAAGTTTTTCGACTCAAAATGACCTCAGGAATCCATGGTTTTCATTTGGGGCGGTGACTGTGGGACACCCTGTATACACCCTGTAGTCTGATGAATAAGGGCTCGATTCAGTGTTCCCGTTGTACATTTTCGAAGTATGGTACAATATTTCGTCTTTTCAATTACCTGGGTGAAGTGGCGTAGCTAGGATATTTGCCGCTCGGAAAACAATAATTTGTTTCATCAGTACTTACTAAACAGCAAAGCTGAAAAATTGAATTCTGTTCATATTTTCCAGATCTAATGAACGGAAACGAGCTTATCTCATCTGTGTCTGACAGAGTTGACACTTCACTGAGATTTTAGTAGATTGTAGATCTAATGCATTTTGTCTCAAAATAAATCTACTGCCTTAAAATAAAATTTACTGCACTTGATTTTACGTTTAAAAAATTAGCCTTCAAGCCTTCACAAATAAACAACTCCAAAATTCATTTTTGAAACGGGTGTTGAATGCAGCCATATGTATAATTTATAGCTTTTTTGTTTGCTGTTGTGTTTCTGAAAAAAAAAATTAGGTTATGTTTTATTTATTTGTATTCATTTATCGGTTTTGTTCAAGTAATATTTATTTTTTTATTTTGAAAACAAATCATCTGCGAAAATATTCAATGTTACTGCATTTTTTTTTTAAATCTACCGTGAAAAATTTTCTGTGAAGTGTCAACCCCTCAGAACTCTGAATTGAGAGAGAAAAAAGTGTTTTTTTTTTTAATTATTTCTAACTTTGCTAATAAACAACGATGATGATTTTGCACCCTTATTGAATAAAACCAAAAATTAAAAAAAAAATGGAAGAACAGTTAGAATTCCATTGAAACTGAACATTTCATTCGATTTTGATGAAATTTTTGAAGTGGTTTCTTGAACAAAAATTAATTTATGAAAACACAATTTAAAGAAAATATCGTTATAGCAGTTTAATTAATAATTAATTTCTTACATGCAACATTGAACATTTTTTCCTAAAAAAATTGTTTTCCCAATTTTAAATCTTTAATAGTATATGTACATTTAAGGACAAAATTTTAAAAAAGTCCTCCATTTATTTTCAAGATATTGAATTTTCAAAAAAAAATTTTTTTTTTCAAAAATTCAATAAATATTTTTTTTTTAAGTTTCGAAATGCAATAATTTTTAAAGTTTCTATAAAATTCAAAAAATTTTATTGAGTTAAAGCTAGGTAATAGTTGAAAAAAAAATTCCAAAAAACGGTTATTTTTGGTACCCCAACAATTTTTTTTTTGATTTTCTCGAAAGCGGTACAACCGATTTTGATCATTTTTTCATGTTACAGCTCCCCAGCAGTTCCAATATTATTGTGTATTCAAATTTCCAAAACATTTTTTTTTGGATTTTTGATCTCTAGCCGACGCCATCCAGTTGCGCACCCCAAGGCTTCGGGCGTCCGGGTCTACGCCATCTCTCCAGCGCAAGCATGGTCTACCACGCTGTCGTCTACCATGGAATGTACCACAAAGAACTTTCCGAGCAGGTTCCTCTTCGCTCATGCGAGCTAGGTGCCCTGCACACCGGAGTCTACCGAGCTTAATTTTTGTCACGATATCTGTTTCTAGGTAGATTGTGTACAATTCATGATTGTACCGTCTCCGGAATCGTCCTTCCTCACATATGGGGCCAACAATTCTCCTTAAGACTTTTCTCTCGAACGCAGCTAAGAGGTCGGAGTGCCTTTTGCTAAGCACAAGCACCCAAGTCTCGGATCCATATGTGAGTACTGGCAGGACCATGGTCCTGTACAGCAGCAGTTTTGAAGTTATGGTGAGATTTCTGGATTTGAAGAGCTTTGACAGACTATAGTAGGCTCTGTTGGATTTGAGAAGCCGCCCGCGTATTTCTTCTTCTATATTGTTATCGGCTGCTACTATTGACCCAAGGTATTTAAAGGATTGCACCACTTCAAATTCGTGCTCCGCTACCTTGATTGTTTGACCAACTGTTCCTCTCGCATTCGACGCCACCATGTACTTTGTTTTACCTTCACTAATGTGCAGCCCCAGATTTTGTGCCGCCTGCTCGATCTGGATGAAGGAATCGTGTACAGCTTGTTCGGTTCTTCCGATGATGTCAATGTCGTCTGCGTAAGCCAGTAACTGGCTGGACCTGTTGACGATGGTCCCTCTTGTTGCCGTGCCAGAGTCACGGATTGCTTTCTCCAACGCCAGGTTGAAGAGGAGGCAGGCCAAACCGTCCCCTTGTCGGAGTCCATTAAAGATGTTGATTGGTCAGGATAGCAATCCGGCTATTTTTACTTGGCTTGTTACGTTGGTCATGGTCAACCTACATAGTCGTGTCAATTTGTTTGGGATGCCGAATTCTCTCATGGCTTTGTAAAGTTCTACCCTGGCTATGCTATCATAGGCGGCCTTAAAGTCTATAAACAGATGGTATGTTGGGATGTTAAATTCTAGACATTTTTCCATCGCCTGCCTAAGGGTAAATATCTGATCAGTTGTTGATTTGCCTGGAATGAAACCACACTGATATTGTTCGATAACGGTTTTAGCGTATGGGGTTATCCGGTCTTGTGAGATAGAGGAGAGTATCTTATAGGCGGTACTCAACAACGTGATACCTCTATAATTGCTGCACGTTGTGACATCTCCCTTCTTATGTATGGGGCATATTAAACCTTTTCGCCAGTCTTCTGGCATTTCTTCCTGCTCCCATACGTGTATGTTTAGTTTAGTTTATTTGTCAATCAGAATTATTCTTACAGACTTGAATATATATAACAATTGAAGAAATAAATAAATGATAACAAAATTTCATAATAAATAATAACAAGTATAATAACAAATAAATAAGCAATAACAATGTTATGATTTAAATTTATAAATTAGAAATTTGTTCAAAATTTACTAACGTATATCAAAGCTTATTTTTAAAAGTCTCTCTTGTACAATTTTCAAAAAAGTCAATTAAACTGCAAACAGAATTAGCTTCTTTGACGCATCTTGAAATTGGTTCATTGCAACCATAATTAGTTCGATGATGGCGAACGAAAAAGAGAACTGAAGTTCTAGTATTTCTTGGGGGAACACGAAAACCAAATTCATTTAAAAGAAATGAGCATTTAACTCGAGAATTTAAAATATCACGAACAAACATAATTGAAAAATATCTTCTACGAAGAGCGAGAGTATGAATTCCTAATAATAAGCACCTAGCATTATAACAAGGAATATCACTGTTCCAATAAATTAGTTTCAAAAAGGTGTACCTCGTGAATCTTCGTTGCACCCTTTCAATTCTTTCAGAGTGAGTTGAATAAAATGGGTTCCATACAACTGAGCAATACTCTAAAACAGACCTAACCAACGAAAAATAGAGGATTTTTAGTGTAAAAAAATCAGAAAACTCACGAGCGTTTCTCTTAATAAACCCAAGCATAGAGTTACTTTTACTTATTATCCAATCTATATGAGGTTTAAAAGATAATTTAACGTCTAAAATAACTCCTAAGTCTTTCTTTTGAGAGACCCTTTCTAAAGACACATTTGACAAATTGTATCTGTAGTAAGAGCATACTCTCTTTTTAAAACAAGTTAATACTTGACATTTAGCTATATTGAGATGAAGGCAGTTAGTTTCGCACCATTGCGCTAGCCTTATAAAATCTTCTTGAAGTAGTATGCAATCCTGAATTGATTCGATGTGCCTGTAAAGTTTCAGATCGTCTGCATAAAGAAGGCACTTTGAATTAATGAAGACCTCAGATATATCATTAATAAATAAAAGAAAGAGCAATGGTCCAATATGACTACCCTGAGGTACGCCCGAAGGAACAAAAATTTGATTCGATAAATATGTATCAATTTTAACAACTTGAACACGATCACTTAGATAAGACTCGATCCATTTCAGTAAATTGGAATGAAAACCAAGGCATGCTAATTTATGAAGAAGAACTGTATGATTCACTCTATCAAATGCTTTTGCAAAATCGGTGAATATAATATCAGTTTGAAGGTTATTTTCAAAATTAGAAATTACATAATTGATAAATAAAGAAAGATTAGTAGCTGTTGACCTCCCTGGTACGAACCCATGCTGAAAATCCGATATGTGCTCTCGAACAACAAAGAGAATTTTATCACTGATAATTTTTTCGAATATTTTAGGAATGACTGAGATTTTGCATATTGGTCTATAATTAGAGATTGATTGTCTGGATCCTGCTTTAAATATAGGAGTAAGATAAGAAACTTTCCACTCACTTAAGAAAGTTCCGCTTTCCAACGAAAGATTAAATAAAAACGTTAGTGGTTCAGCTAAAGATTCAGCCGCATTTTTTAAAAATATTGGTGAGAAACCATCTGGTCCAGTTGATTTGGATGTATCTATAAGCTTTAATGCAGTTAATACTTCATCCGAGTTGATTCGGAGACTTCCCAAACTGAATCTTTCAGCCACATTAGGAAGATTGCCTGAAAACGAATCACGAGAATACACCGACTCAAAATATTGAGCAAAAAGATTACAGATCTTGGATAAATCACTTGTTGTCGTTCCTAAGTAATGCATACAATTTGGAAAACCACTAAGTACTCTTACGTTTAGAATTAATGAATTTCCAAAAGTGACTACAATCATTTTTGATTTTATCTTCAGTGGAAGATATGTAATCTTTATACAAAAACGAATTTAAAGAAACAAACTCCCGTTCTAAGTCTAAGTACTTATTACGTAAATTAAGGTCGTTTTTATTACGTTTATATCTCTTATAAGCTTTATTTTTTTGATTCTTAAGTCTTGAGAGTCGTTTATTAAACCAGATTGGATTTGAATTGCATGAGATTCTTTTTATTGGAACAAAACGTTCAATAGAATCAGAGATGATACTCTTTAGAATGTCATAAGCCAAATTTAAATCAAGTTGGCTCTTCATGTTCTCCCACGAAAGTGCAGATAGATAAGCATTAATTGCATCAAAGTCAGCGTTCTGGAAACAGCGTACGATTCTGGAATTATCTGATTTATTTGACTTTAAATAATTATAAAAGCTAATATTGGCAACTAAAGCACAGTGGTGAATTGAATTCTGGAGCAAAGGTAGCAAACATCTCTCCATTTCAACATTAAATTGTTTATCAACAAAGATTAGATCGAGGACTCGACCTAGATCATTAGGATTGTTATTCAATTGAATTAAATCATATTGGCTGAAAAAATCAGCCACCAGTACTTCAGTTTCTGAATTCACATTAAATGGCACTAAATACTTGTCATCTTCATCCAGAATCCAATTAATTTCACCTAAATTAAAATCACCTGCAAAAAAAACATGCTGTGAGTTAGCAAGATTATCAAGAACAAATTTACTGTTATTTAAATGCACATCATATAAATTGACAGAACTCCTAGGGGGAATATAACTACATATAATAAAAAAATCTTCATTATTACATAACGTAACATTAATAATTAATTGATCAATATCGAAATTAGATTGATTGGGAGAGGAGTCAGATACGAGGTCAACAAGCTTGCAAGATAAACACGATTTAACTGCGATCATGACTCCACCCCCTCTCTCAAAGCCAGTTATAGAAGAGCATCTATCTTTTCTAAATATTGTATACGAAGAATTACAAAATTCAGTTGATAAAAAATTTTCAGATAACCAAGTTTCAGTAAACACAACAATATCATATGATTCAGAAGATAATAATAAGAAAACCTGAGAAAGCTTAGTCCTTAAACCTCCTACGTTTTGATAGTAAATAGATAATTGATATGTAGATAAATTAAGTGACGATGATAGGTTGATGACTTCCTGACGTTCAGATACAGCTTCCGTTGATTCAATATTATTAAGCATTAAGTGTCCAATAAAACTATCGAGGCACCCTTGTTGTTTTTTGAAAGATCGATGAATTGTTTAACCCTTACCGCATAAGGCCAAATTGAAGGATCGTTCAAGAGTATATTATAATATTCGACCGGTACGCACAGTTTGAAATTAACGAATTTGGCATCTTTCACAGACATTCCTTTTTTAATGAGCTTAAAGCATTTAACAGCATTAAAAGGAATACTTGTCTTACTAACAATATATTTCACAATATCATCAGGCTGAGTATTCGGATGAAATTTAGATATATGAATCCATTTTGAATTATATATCACATTTAATGATGAACTACAATCGTTACCAACAAGAATATGACGGTTTTTCCGTGTCGATTCAGATTCTATTTTTTTAGAGTTTAACGTTAATTTAGACGCAGGTAATTTGTCTATATTCAATTGATTGGAGTTAGATGAATAGGTTTTTTCATAATTGTATGAACAAACAACTGGATTAGATACAGCGACATAGGCTATAATATCATGAATTGCTTGACGTAAGGCTGGCCCGCCGTGATGAAATAATTCGGCTGGTATGCCATCGGCTCCCGGGGCTTTGTTCTGTTTAAGCCGGCCTATAGCCTTCTCGACCTCTTCTATGCTTGGTGGCGGCAACATAGAGTATTCTTCTTGAAGTAGTGGAGCCTCCACTTCCGCAGTGAGCTGACCATTTAGCAATTCATTAAAGTACACTTCCCATCGCTCCAGTATGCTTTCAGGATCGGTGATCAGATTTCCTTTTCCATCCTTGCAGTATGTGCAGCGTGGTGTATACTGCGTCATGTTTCGGACGGATTGGTAGAACTTCCGCGCCTGGTGCGGACCTCGCTCTCGGCTATTTTCTATTTCACAGATTAGGTTCTTCTCCCAGGCTGATTTTTACTTGCGATATAGGTACTATAGGGCAAGTTCTGCATTTGGAACAATTCCGTCTGTCTGTCTGTACCTCGAACTACAGCCTAAACTACCGGAGGTATTTTCTTCAAACTCGGTAGTTAAGGGTCTTCGGTGATTCCCTAGAGGAAAAATTGAAATTTTTTTTTTAGCTCCAAAATTAAGGGTACCCCCCATACACCCATAATGCAAAATCTTATTTATCTCGAAAACGGCTCTAACGATTTTAACCAAAATTTTTATGCAGGAGCTGCTTTGCATTTGAAAAAATGAAAACTAAAAATTTTTTCGAAAAAATAGTTTTTGGATTTTTAAAAAAATAATACAATTTTTTTTTTGAAAATTCAATATCTTGAAAACCGATACACGATTTTTAAATTACGTTTAAAAATGTATTTTATTAAATAATAACAATTTGCATATCAATTTTTTTTTTAAATTTTAAGGAAAATGTAGTACACAAAAAACATGTTTCAGTGTGTCTGTACCTCTCACTACAGCCTAAACCCCTAGACCTATTTCTTTCAATCTCGGTAGTTAAGGGTTTTCGGTGATTCCCTAGAGGAGAAATTGAAATTTTTTTTTAGCTCCAAAACTAACGGTACCCCCCATACACCCGTAATGCAAAATCTTATTTATCTCGAAAACGGCTCTAACGATTTTGATAAAAAAATTAAGTGTGATATTATGGACATGGACTACATTTTGGTCAAAAAAAATTTTGGGGCAAAATGTTATGAGGGGTACCTGCCATAGACCGGTTTTTTTATTTTTCGACTTTCTCATTAACGGCTCTAAGGATTTTATCCCAAAACTTTTAGCAGGAGTCCCCTTAAGTTTAAAATAATATTGTATATAAAAATATTCGAAAAAATATTTATTGGGTTTAAAAAAAAAAAAAAAAATTTTAAATCAATATCTTCAAAACCTATGAACGAATATTTTTTGAAATTATTTCCTAAAATCAATATTATTTAATACTTAAAATTCGCATCCCACATTTTTTTCTTGAAAAATTTTAGAGAAATTTCTTATATAAAAAATTTATTTAATAATAAAACGATTTTTTAAAGCTTATTTGCATAAATTCATACTTTTCCGGAAATCAGACGGCAATTTTATGCATTTGAACATTATTATCTCATTAAATCCATGTTTTATATTTATAAAATGTATCTTAAATTCCAAAGTACTTTTACATAAGAGCAAGTTCGTGCGATCCAGTCGTGCATTTTATTTTTGTCTGTGTAGCCGTTTTTCTATTCTTCTGAGCTCTTTATATTCCTCATCAAGTTCGAGTAGTGGCGACGGTCTATCAACACGTGGTCTATTTGGTTACGAGTGACTCCATCAGGTGATACCCAGGTGGCTTTGTAGATATCTTTACGCGGGAACCTGGTACTCGCAACGACCATGTTTTTCGATGCTGCCAATTCTAAGACTCGAAGTCCATTGTCATTAGTGTTCTCATGCAAACTATGGGTGCCTGCGTAGTGCCTGAATACCGGCTCCCGACCTATTTTTGCGTTCAAATCCCCAAGGATGATTTTAACATCATACCTTGGACAGGCATTGAGGGCCCTCTCGACTTGTTCGTAGTAAGTCTCTTTTTCTTCATCTGAGGACTCCTCCGTAGGTCGGTGAACGTTAAGGAGGCTGATGTTCGTAAATTTGCCTCGCACGCGAAGGGTGCATAGCCTTTCGCTTATAGCGTTAAAGCCGATGATGGTAGACTTCATTTTTTCGCTGACTAGGAAGCCTAGCCCGAGCACATGGTGTTTTGTATGACAGCTGTAGTATATGTCATATTCTTTCTTCTGTAAAACACCATTCCCTGTCCATCTGATTTCTTGAAGAGCTGTTATGTCAGCTTTATATTTTGACAGGGCATCGGCTAGCTGCTGAGCAGCTCGAGCTCTATAGAGCGATCGTACGTTCCATAAGAAAATTCGTAAATCGTTTTTCAGTTTTCGTTGCGTGGGTTGTCGTCGTGTGATCAGTCCGTTTCCGAGGCTTGTTGTCGGTCTCGTAATTCATTAAGTTTTACGGGACAGGAAATTAACCTGTCGCCAACCTGAGGAAACAGCCTGATCATATTAGCCAAACCTTTTTAAAGGCTTGTTTCTAGCGGCCGCCACGGAGAGCCTATGATCAGACTTCCACCAGTCCCGAATAGTTGCGGCACGTTCATGTTTTCGTATGCTACATGTTATTCCCCCTATTCGTTTGATGGCTGACCGCCATGTTAGAATATGGTTTTGGAAAATCGTATTTTTCTCGAAAACATTTCCGAGAATTTTGCTAAAATTTTTTTTCCGTTCGATGAATTCTTACGATCTATAGTTTAATAAGAAAAAAATTAAAAACAAGTCTGTAATAGACTGTATCTACCATATGCAGAACGATTTTTTCGAATTTTGAATTTCTCATTATCGGTATAGCGGAGTTTAATGAAATTTTTTTTATAGAGAAACTTCTAAAAAGTTTAAAAAACATTTTTTTTTTGTAAATTCTTTTGTAAAGTTGTTTTTTGTAAAGTCTATTCGTACGACCCAGGCGTGTATTTTATTTTTTATTAAATTATAGATCATAGGAATTAATCGCAAGGAAAAAAATTCTAGGCACCGTTTTAGAGAAAAATACGATTTTCGATATGTATTGAAAAAAGGTTATTTGTCAAGAACATGTGTTTTTTTTTTTAATTTTAATTTAATTTTGTTGCATAAATTCTTTTTTTCTCCAGATATCAGCACGCTATTTTTTGTAACCTTATACTATCTTAGGATATACATACCTAAGAATTTTTCTCTAATTGCATCCATGTTTTCATATGTACAATTTTTAAATTCCAAAATATTTGTGTATAAGAACAAGTACGTGCATTTTATTGTTCTATGTCTTATTGATAATGGTAAAAAATACTGTTAATTGTCAAGTTTGAAAAATTTAGCATGTTGTTTTCAAAAAATTTACTTCCAAAGAAAAAAACAATACCTTTTTTGAAAATTGGAATAAACAACACTATTCAAACTATTAAAGTGCTTTAATATAAACAAATTTATTAAAATAAGCAAATCAATTTTAAAGAAAATCGGCTTAACCGTTTAGGCTATAGTCGAAAAGACAGACAGAATTGCAAAAAACACTTTTTTCGTGTTCACTATCAAGTGGATCGAGTTCGATTTTTTACGAATGCATATAAAAGTCAATTTTTAACTTTGAGGGATTTTGTCGTTTCTGAAAAACTGTCCGATGAATAACGGTATGTGGAAAACCAATTTTTTGGATTTCTTAATCTCGGAATATTTATTTTACATAAAACAAATATGTACTTGTTAATAAAAGTGCTAACAAAATAAAATAGGTTCCTTCCCAGTCTTCAGAACGTGTGTACTTTAGTGAGAACTACACATAATTCATAAATAATATATTTTATCAAGGTGTGACATGACAGTGCCACTATTGATACAGCTGATTTAACTTAAGGTAAGCTTTTTGTTATCAATTATAGCTTAAGTTATTTGCAAAAGTAAGAATTAAAAATAATAGAGCTAAAATGCATGACTGAGTCGCGAATACTTGCCCTACCATTCAAATGGCTTACGATTTATTATCAAATGTTAATGTTAAATGAAAAAAAAAAATGAAAATTGAATTAAAACTAGTTTTCTTTTTTTCTAAAAAATAAGTTTATGAAAAAGTTAGGTAAGTAAAAAAAAGATAACTTTAGTAAAAAAAATTACATCCATATCAATCAATCAATCAAAATTAATCAAGCTTATAATTTATTGACAAATTAAGTAAAACGTTAATCAAAATTTTTTTCACAGATTATATTTTTTTTATCAATAAACAAAGATTTCTGCTAATTCTCGTAGAACACCACTCTAAAATTTTTAAACAAGGCCGAAATAATATGTTAATTCAATATTATCTAATGTTCTATTATACTCCTTTATTCAAAAGAACTCACGTATAGATTTTTTTGTTTTTTGTTATTCACAATAAATTAATATAAAGATAGACTTTCGGCTGAGTCACACACTTACCCGATTACTAAGCGAATGTGGATATAATTATTTATTAATAAACATATAGAGAAACGTCACATCAGAAAGAAGTGATGAACCAATGTTGCCTTATTTTTACTATAAACTTTATTACATTTGATGAAAATATGGTGTTAATTTTTGTACGAATATAAAAACTGCCCCTAATAATGTGTGAAAATTATTTCAAACCAATAACGACGTATAAGCACTCAGCAGATATACATAATATGTACATATTTTGCTTTGTACTTTTGATTCATCATAACACTTAAAACAACTTTGTTCATTAAGTAAACTTTGTACTTCAATTATAATGCCAACGCACTCTGCACTCAACTTTATCGATTTCTGATCATTGTTACTTGAAAAAAAAATTAAGTTTTGCTTGATACTAGATAATACTAGAAATATTAATCAGTCACATAATGTACATACATACTATATTAGCTTGTTTGTATTTAAAATTCCAAAATATTTTTTCAAAGGCTAAAGTATTCAACGAACGATATGACCGAAAATATTTACTATGTATCGATATTTTTGTTTGCCATTATTTTTTAAATACGCAGACTCACTGATCAGTATTAGTCTCCGCTTTTTACTTGCATACATACGTGTCGCATTCGTAAACAATCGAACTCGAGATTTTAATGAAACTTGACTTTAGTAGGTATATTTTGTTAATTTTTTCCCCCGCCATATTTTTTTAAGACTCAAACTAACGACACCTGTCATACATTTTTTTCCAAATTTTAGAAAATATCTTTTTTTCTCAAAAACTATACTACAGATTAAAAAAAAAATTAGTAAAAGTTTGATTTTAAATTTTCAAAGTAATGGTCAATTATAGTACCTCCAAAAACCGTTTTTTCGGTTTTCGTTGTTCAAAAAAACGATACAACAGATTTGATCCATTTTTTTATTCTAAAAGCTTTTAGTATTAGTATTTTGTGTTCAGATTTTCAAAAAAAAAAATTAAAACAATGTTTTTTAAAAACAGTTTTTTTAACTATCTACAAGATATAGGACAAACATTTAATTTTATCTAAAAATAACTATATACTCACCATACAAATGTTGAGAAATGGTTTTTTGAAAATCGTTTTTTTCTCAAAAACGCCACCTAGAATTTTGATACAATTTTTTCCAGTTTTGCTTAATTTTAACAATCTATAATCCAATATGCAGTACCCCTTGGCATAATGGTTAGTGCGTTGGACTGTCATGCGGAAGGTCTCGAGTTCAATTCTCAGCCGCTGCAAGAAAGTTTTTTTCAGGGGTGTACTGTCTCTTGCGAGGAATTGACAAATTCTCCAAGAGTATCTCTTGTCTTGGAAAGTGCTGCTCATTAGCCGTTCGGAATCGGCAGAAAATTGTAGGTCCCCTCCGTTCCTGGTAACACGCACACAGGAATGGTTGAGAGTTGTAAGTCACTAGGTCCTGGTTCACTCCGAGCTGTTGCATCACCAAATTTATTTAATCCAATATAAAAAAATTTAAATTAAGACATAACCGACAGTACCCACCATAGAACCATTTTATCGATTTTTTGCTTTCTCTTTATCGGCATAAAATTTTAAACTAAAAAAAAATATTTTTAGAATATTTGAAAAATATTTCAAATTCGATATCTGAAAAGTGGGTTATTAATTATTTTTGAAATTTAATTTTTGGTTGCACAATAAAAAAAGTTGAAATTAGCGTTCCAAATATTTTTTGTAAACATTATAATTACCTATATAAAAACTTATTTTATTTAAGAATTTAAATTGTAATTCTTAGATATGTAAATTCTTATTTGCTTATATGTATACATATAGCATTATTTTGTTTTTAACTCCAACTACTAAAAAAACTATTTTGACCTTTTAAAAACTTATTTCGTGATTCTGAACATTTTTCATTAATATCGCATTGATGTTTTTTAAATTCCAAGTCTCTTAAGTTCGAGTTCGTACGATTGAGACGTCTTTCTTGCATTTCTTGAATCAAGCCTTAAAACAATAGGAATTTACCTTGGTCTGTTTTTGATTCAACTGATATTATGGACTTTTTGAACTTTTTTTATTTAAATATATTATGTTATATCATTAAGTCGTGCAAATACAAACGAAACATAATATGCATCAACAAAAAGAGTGCTTTGCTTCATTTAGTCCTCCCTTTATAATTCTGTAACAAATAATAACATAATAATTCAGCTAGGTACAGTCATACCGTTGTCAAATTAATTTTTTTTTAATTCATAAGTCACTAGTTAACTTTAGAATTAATTGTTTTTAAATTCTTAAGTCACTTACTTGCTCACGACTTAAATTTTTTAATTCATAAGTCACTTGGTAGGTTCTGAATTAATTTTTTTTAATTCATAAGTCACTAAGAAGCTTATGATTTAAATTTTCTTAATTCACAAGTCACCAACTGACTTATGAATTAAATGTTTTTAATTCATAAGTCAATAACAAGCTGCTGAATTACATTTTTCTTAATTCATAAGTCACCCACTAGTTTGTGAATTAAAGCCAAACTTAAGCTAAAAAGTGACTTAAGCTTTTGCAACCCTGGTTCAAGGGCACCAAGTGAGATGCACTGTTGCTTTTGCTCCAAATATTATGTTAGTTAATTGCTTTACGTTGCTACTTTCGGATTTATCGTTATCGGTAATACTGAAGTGAGTTTGAGAATGGCTGAGTTCGTAATTGCAATGTTTGTATGCCCCTTCCCCTGACTAAAACATGCTTCGAATACATTTATGAACACAATTACAACAGCATGTGTGAAGTAGGGTGTGTCACTTTTGTATGGCCGCAAAAAAGTACTCTTATTTTTAAATGTAATAGTGCTCAAAAGTTGTATTAGAGTCTGAGATTTAAGAACATGTAAAAAAAAATAAGATATCGTTCGTCTTTGGCTCGCTCAAATCGGTTGAAGTTGAAAAAAAAAATTAATTTACAGTAATTTTTTTTTTTTTTACATATATTAAAAAAAAAACTCAACAAAATACAGAAAGAATTTTTGTCTTTACAAAAAAGATATACCACGATATTGTAGGTGGTTCCGTTGATTTTTAAGAATTTTTTTTTGTAAAAAAAAAAAGGATTTTACATAAAAAAATGATTTTTCTTCCTTCTTTTATTATTTCATAGTTTCTTTATCAGTGTTCAATTTAAACAAATATAAGCTTAAAAGTGTTTCCTTGCAATTGGCTTTCAGTTGAAAGCCTAAAAATATTTTATATAATTTTTTTTGTATCCACACGGCGGAATTTAAAACAACACATATTTCAAAAATCTCGAAAAATCAATTTTTTTTGGATTTCATGCTATTTTTGAGCGAGCCAAAGATATTAATTAATATGTATAAAAATTTTAAACGCAGGATTTAATTTTAGTAAGCAATGCGACTTTTAAAAGCTATTATATTTGAAAATACCATATAGTTAAGCACTTTGACACACCCTAGTGTGAAGTCATACTTTGTTAAAAATGAGTTCATAATTGCAAAAATAGCAAACATAGAATAAGTCAGATATGTAGGTATGTACAATTAATAGATATATTAATTATTTTTCAGGAACTTTTATTTGGTTTTTTAATGTTATTTTAAAAAATGGCTGGTAAAAACGGAAGGAACCAATTTTGAAAACATGGGGCGAAAATTGCTAAAAAATAGAAAATTAAAAAACCGAAGCAGAAGGAAATTATTTTTAATAAGAGAATCTGCAAAATGATGTTTAGGCATAGGCATATTCCAAAAAATACGAATTTCCTCAAAACGATCAAATACCTCAGCCAATAGCTTTGGAGGAAGTTCAACATTGTGTCGAGATCCATAAACTTCATCGAACTGATGGAAGTAATTTCATGAGAAAGCCTCTCTACCGCTTAGTTTATTTGTTTTTACTTGCGCCTTATAGGTACTACATACATATAAGGCAAGTTATGCATTCGTAAAAAAAATCGAACTCGAGATTTTGATCAAAGTTGACATTACGATGATAGCGAAGACCAAAAAAGTGGGTCTCGCAATTCTGTCTGTCTGTCTGTCGGTTCGACTACAGCCTAAACGGCTTGGCCGATTTTCTTCAAACTTGGTAGATATGGGTTTTAATTTTTCCCCCCCGGACGTTTTTTTCTGTTTTTTTTTAAGACCAAAAATAACGGTACCTGCCATACGATTTTTTTTCGAAATTTTATAAATATTTTTTGTTCTCAAAAACTGTCCCACAGAATTTTTAAAAAAAAATTTCATTTGGTTAAAACTAGCTAATGGTTGAAAAAAATTTACAAAAAATTGTTATTTTTGGTAGCCCCCCTGGGTCCATTTTTTTTGTTTTTGATTTTCTCGAAAAAGGTACAGCCGATTTAAATCATTTTTTTTTATGCCAAAGCTCCTCCAAAGTTTGAATAATTATTACATATTCAAATGTTCTATTTTTTATTTTTTGGATTTTTTTTCAAACTTGACAAATAAAAGTTTCTTAACATAATCTACAAGATTTAAGAAAAAAAAATTTGTTTTATCTAAAACTAACGGTACCCTCCATACAAATTTTAAAAAATGGTTTTCGAAAATCGTATTTTTCTCGAAAACGGTTCCGAGAATTTTGCTAAAATTTTTTTTCTTTTGATCAATCTTTACGATCTATAATTTAATAAAAAAAAATTGAAATCTAGATATTACTGACTGTGCCTACCATAGAACGATTTTTTCGAATTTTTTTGAATTACTCATTATCGGCATAACGGATTTTAACGAAATTTTTTATAAAGAAGCTCCTAAAAAGTTTAAAAAACATTGCATTTAAAAACTTTAGAAAAAATATTTTTTTTAATTTTTAGAAAAAAAAGTAATTTTTTTTTTTTGAAAAGTTCGATATCTCAAGAACGGCTTAGTATTTTTTTTGGAAATTAGACTTTCATTCGTACAATAATAAAAACTTAAGGTTAGCGTACCAAAATTTTTTCTTAAAAATGTTTTAAAAATTTTGTACATAAAAGCTTATTTTTTAAGGAACCACTACAACGACTTATAATTTTTGTTCCTGCATAAATTCATATTTGGATAGCATTCTGTTTTTATCTCTTAAGTACTATTCACATGAGAGCGACCAACGGCCGACGAATGAACGAACATTCGCCCATTTTGACATTTCGTGCACATGCATTTTTTTTTATTCGTCGCGAATGGCGTTTACTTAGATAACTTAGAATGATTTTGAGGTTAGCCGCGCGCGAACAATTCATTCGTTGCAGTGTGGATGGTATGTGGGACGCGAATAGTGTTTGACAGTTCGTAGCAATCATATTGCAATTCGCGACGACCAATTTATTTTCTCAAATTTCTCTCATTTTAGCAATTACAACGCTAATTTTAATAAATTAACATTAAATTAAACTAGATTGCTACCCTTTTGTAATGTTTTTGTGAAGAATTTAGGCTTATATATGTTTTAAATCCCATTTGTTTTTTTATTCGTTGGTCGTTGGTCGCTCTCATGTGAATAGTCCTTTATACTACTAAAAGAATTTAAAAAATCATTTTATCCTTACGTACAGTTTTCTTTAGTAACATCCGTTTTTAAAATTCCTAGTCTATTACATAGGAGCAAGTTCGTGCGACCCAGTCGTGCATTTTATTTTAATCCTATGATAGGAAGCTTTCAAATTTTGGAACTTCCTTATAATAAATATTTTGCCTATCATACGGAAATGCGGGCAAAATAGTTTTAATTTCTTGGAAAACTTTCCCATAGAACGTTTTTCTTCCTGCGCCCAGCTTAAAATTCAGATTTCATTCTCAAACGTATGGACACCAATAGTTCAATATCAGCATCGGACTAGATTTTGGCTTCGTATTCAATCCTGTCGATGGATAGTTATTAATTTCTTATCAAAGATGTAAAAATCAATATTTGTACGATTATAAATTAATTTCAAAAAAAAAATGCTCACATTTGATACTCTGCTATTTTCCTGCAAATTCAGCAATATAAAAAAAAACGCAAATTGACCGCATGTTGTCTGTAAGTTTACTTTTATGAGCACAAGTGTTGCCATGCTCATGCAGAGATGATGCTGTTTGTTTACAATTATTATGAACGCAATTTTTGCAGGACTGCGGAAGTTTTACAAATACGAACTCAGCCATGATATCAGCTATCATCACTATCGAGCCGGTTTTTTTTTGTTATCCCGTTGGTGTAATTGTTTCTATTGGTCAAGTTAGGACTTTCTGGTTTTCAGCATGTGAAAGAGCGTCTCAAAAACTATCCTAACAAAAAAAAAAAAGGGGGAAAAATAATTTTTTGAGTCATAACATAAGCCACCTTTTCATAGGCCGGGTCACATATTCAATAATTTTATTTCTATATTAGGATCTCGGGATTAATAGCTTTTTTAGAAGGGAGGGCAAAATACAAGTTTCTTTTTAGAAATGCAATAAAATGAACAGAATTAAATATTTCCATGTTTTATGGCTTTATTAGCAAGACCAAATATTCCCATTACTTATGAAATATAACGTCGTTCAAATGGCTACCTCGGCTGGCTTCACAGTAACGCATTCTGTCAATCCAATTTTCTAAGACCTTGTTGATGGTTTCGGGCTGTAGCTCACGGATGGCTTGCATAATATTGGCCTTAAGTGCTTGAATCGTTTCCAAATTGTCGGCATAACATTGTTCCAAAGTGGTCAAATCGCAGCTCCAAGGCGGCCAATTGACATCCCCAAGACGCACACAAGGTTGTGTAGCATGGCGCGGCATCCTGCATGAACCAAATGTCGTCCACATCCATGTCTTCAATTTCAGTAAAAAAAAAAAGTAGTTTAACTAGGCTCTGTAACGTCCAATGTTGACCGAAACGTTGTTTCCAGCCTCATTTTTGAAGAAAAATGGTCCAATGATGCCACTACTCCAATGAGTCTCTCACTATCAGCTACATCAGTCACATTCTCGTTTGTGTGCACCTACGGCCAACTTTCATGAACTTTTTGCACAAACTTACGTACAGCAGGGTATGGTGGGTGCTTCATTTCGACCAAAACTTGACATGGACATTGACATAGCCATGACTTTTCTTCACTTCTGCAGAGCCTTCAGGACAAACAAAATTTCAGCTAGGTAGAAGTCTATGACCATAATTTTGCTTGGAATTTTTTAATTCTCCAATTTTTATTTTGCACGTCGCGACCTCACGGCCGTCGTTACTTAATTGTATTCATGTGTAAAACAGTAGCTGACTTTTTTCATTTTTTATTTATTTTCAGAAAATTACAAGACCATAGACGATAAATTGGTTTCACGAGAATGACTGGAACAGGTAATTATAAATAGTTCATTTAATTTCATACCTACTCATGTTCAATTTAATGTGGTGTTAATTTTCCAGCTAATTTTACAGAATTATTATGAGACTATTTTTCACAAACCTACTTATACTTTATCTTATCGCTTTGTGATTCTTAGCAAATAAAAAGTGCTTACACTTAACTAGCAAAATCTACTTAATTCTGTAAATTTTTGTGAAGCCTCATTACAAATGAAAACAACAATGTTTATTTGTAATAAAGCCACCATGTTGAGTGTGTAGTTATAAGTTATTTCAATCAATTGAAATAAACAATTTCTTAAAATTTTGTTTGTCAATATATGGAACATGTGTATAATTTAATTGATTCATGTAAGATATAAAAGCTTTTACATTTTAATGAATTTAAACAACATTATTTATGAAATTTGAAAAATGTCAAATCTATATTTTATTTCTTTTTACTTCCTCTGAAGGGTATTGAAATTATGATGATAGAGAAGTTCGAAGAAGTTGATTTTGTTATATCCTTGTCTGTAAAACTTAAAGTACTATCAAGAAAAGAACGATTGTGGTGACATCTTAAGCATAGCGACAGTATACTTGTTAGATTGGTCTCTGCTATATATTTTATAATAAAATATTCTCTTTTTTACTACTTGTTTTGTATCTTATCCTACTCTCCACTGTAAAATTGTGCACTAATTTCAGCGTCAATACTAGGATAGCGTTGGCGTTCCAAAACCAAGCTTCATGATAATACTATAGGTTTTATACACGAAGGTAATACCGACTGTCGGTCCGCGCATTCATGCACTCAGTCTAAATCTAACAAGCTAAATTCTAAACGGTTGGAACGATTTGCTTAAAATTTTTGTTAAGAGTTTTTGAATGTGATTCTCTCCAGAAAATTTTAGATAATGTAGACAGCTATAGGGAACTGAACTGCCATTGAGTGATTTTAATATTTTTCATAATTTTCTCGAAAACGACAAAAATGACTGATCAAAACTAACTGATATTTTGATCAGACATCACATTAAGACGATAAGGAAGATGAAAAAAGAGAAGTATGAAAAAAATGCATTTTACCTGAAAGTAAGGATACCCACCATACAAATTTAAAAAAATGATTTTTGAAAATCGTATTTTCTTGAAAGCGGCTTCTAGAATTTTAAAAATTCGATGCCTATAACAGAAACAGTAGAACACAAGTACGTTCCATCCAGTCGTGCATTTGTAGAATTTTGAAATGCAGAATTTTCAAATACAGATTTTTTGATTTACAGAATTTCGGTTCAGAACTATGACTTCAACTATTAAACTACTTTTCAAGTTTTTTTTTTCGCAAAAAACAAATAACGAAAATAGGGTTTCTTATTTTGCTCCAATTTTGTGCATAAGTATTATTAAGACGCGCAATTAATGTTGCATTCCAAAATTTCACAAGCTAATTTGTCACAAAAAAAAATTCTATTTTTCAACCCTTTATCGGCATCAATTTAGTTGTACTGATACTTTCTTCACCATCTACCCACCTTTTAACCTTAAGCCATAAGAACAAGTTCGTGCGGTGCGATCCAGATATGTGTATTTAATTTTTTAATATGCCTCATACAAAGTTTTTGTATATAATAATTATTAAGTATCTATGTATATACAATTTTCTTTCAAAATCTTAGGCTTAGTAGACAAAAAATCGTGGCAACCTTTAACAAAAATTATTTTATTTTCTACATACATACGTATTTATGCTAAATCTTCTTCAACAGTTATGTGCTGGATTTTGATGAATTTAACTCTTTCATAATGTTCCTGTTATGCTTACTAACGTTGTGAGTTCAGGAAATATATTTGTGACATACGATGAAGCCATATACTTACGTACCTACGTTCGAGATATCACCTGAGTCTGGGTCGAAAATTCATTGAACAAGAATTTAGACAGAAGAATCGATTTATTTGTTTACCTGATTTAGAAATCAATACGATTATGAGTGAAAGTGACTGAAAATAAAATTAAACCATTTTACCGGTATTTCCTGGTGGTGTGATTCTTTCCAGGTATATACGTAAATAAATATTACATGAGATTTTAATAAGAAATAATGGTTAGCTCGTCGTCGGCTCCAACTTCAATTAGCTTTTTACCCTTGATGTGAGTTATTCAGCGAGGCGCATTCAACATCGAACATACATACGTGAGTTTGGAAGCCATCTTCTTAAAGCTCTTGCATTGCAATCACAATATACTGTATTGGAGTTGAGACTTTTGAGTTCGAGACTTGATCTGCGGTCTTCAAGGGCGTTAAGAGACTGCGGGAATAAAGCCATCATCATAGTCGAGAGTTAAATGTGAAGCTCGATGCGGATGACACTCCTCATGTCAACACCACAAGAAAAAGCGAAATTTAGAGATTCTTTCCTTAACCACACTACACGAATGTGAAATACTTTATTGTGATGTGTAGATATTTAAAATTAATGTGCATCGGTTTCTTATTTTTAATCCGCTCAAACATTTTAAGAGTAGTCATTATCCCTTCAGAAAAATGAAAAGTAGCTTTCCGAATAGGCAATAGGAGAACACACCTATTATAATTGACTTGAATGAAAGGAATAATCTATGTCAGCACTTTAACGCAATAGATTTGTTTTTTTTATAATTCCGAAGATTGGATGACCTCGCACTGAAAAACTGGGTCTAAGTTAACTTGAAACAGACTTTTATATAGACAACTTATATTTTCAAACTTGATTTTGAAACTTGTTTTTGAACTGGAATTGGGTTGCTTTAGTGCAAAACTGTTTTTTAAAATTGTCAAAAACAAAAAAGAATAAGAGAGCGGTTTAATTTCAAAGTAAATGCATTACAATATATTAAAAATATCGATAGTATCGATAGTTTTTAAAACCTTCGGTGGTATTGTTGTGATATTAGGTTAAGTTAGATGGGGCTCCCCAGGAACTAGATAAGCAAGATGTGTGGAACAGTAGATTGAAAGGAGCTTAGGTATTGTATGCCTCCTGAACCATCCTGAATTCTGAATTTCAAGATGTTCTTTAGTGACAGGTTACTTAATTGGTAGAAAAAATATTCTATAACTGCTGCTTTTCTGGTTCTGTCGAGACTGGGACATTCACAAAGGAAGTGAGATAAGCCCTCCTTCGCCTCATCAGATAACAAGACGATGGATTTGTGATCATTGGTGTATGCAACGACCTTGACACAGCCCGGTTCTAGTTTAAATAAGATTTGGCCAGCGACTAGAACGCAAAGCAGAGGAGATAAGACTTCACTTTATGGAGTACCCCTTACTTTTGACTTGCTATTATTCATTTCTGCATTTATAAGTCTACTTTGAAGCATGTGCTCTATTCAGTTCCTCAATGCCGAATCGACGTTGATCGACTTAAGGCTTGTCGAATTGCATTGTTTTCAACATTATTGAAGGCTTCTTCTATGTAAATTCTTTGAAGTTGACTGAATTTTCGAATATGCCGAAAGATTTGTTCTTCATACATGCATGTTGGGCCTGCAAGAGCACACCATCATTTAGCTTTAGGTGAATAAGGGTTTTAGATCGACTTTCTGGGATCTTGGGAAAAAAGGAGGAAAGGCTTGTAGGCCTGAAAGTTGGCTTGCCAACCTTCAGAACTTCTCTCCAACAAGTGGAAATGTAGTTAATGTTAAGACATCCCTTAAAAATGTCCACTATAATAAGAACAGTTAAATATTTAGAGCTTTGGAGGATTATTATGAAATTATTCCATCTGGCCCTGCAGACTTATACGCTGGCTGAGAAGGAGTCTACTTTCCTTCTATCTAAGATTCGGTTACCTATATTGAAAATTCCACTTGCCTTCTGTGTTTGGGTGATGTAACACTAATACATTTTGGGAAGTGTGTGCTTATTAGTGATACTAATGCCTCAGAGCATGAGTCTGTTCAGGTCTTGTCCGGTAGACTTGATATGACTTTCCTTAGCCTAGCAACATCGTTCTTTCACGTGTTTTGCATAAGTTCTCTTATATTTATATTCATTTTTGCTGATCTTGAAGAGAACCCAGTCAGCAGGTTCATTATCTACTGTGTTTTGCTCTATTAAAAATCTTCCTTGAATTTTTCCTAAGATTAGACAGTTATTTGGACTACTAAACGGGGTTGAGCTTGCCTTTTTACTTCGGTAATGGGGCAAAATTATTTCGTAGGGTTTACTAATGTGTTACAATATCTGAGCAATTTACTTAAGGTCGATTTTTATACTGGTTCAACAAAACAGCCAATCTTATACTGAAGGCGTCCCATTTTGTTTTTCTGGGGATTCTATAAGTCTTCGGATTTTCTTTCTCATGTTAAGTTTAGAATGTTATTATTCTATGATCAGAGAATGTTATATTACTTGAGACCTTCCAGTCACTAATTGTGATGAAATCAGAGTTAGTGGAAAGCTTACGTAGAGCACATAATGTTCTAATTCATGTAATAAGGGTAGGCTTGTTACCTCTTTTTGGTCCCCAGCTATGAGGACATAACCATTATGACCTACTGTTGTAGCCAGGTCATTAAAAACTGTTGGTAGCGAAGGCACTGTTGAATTACCTGGCATGTAGACGGAGGCTTTATATAGGTATAGCATAATCTTTTTCTATTCATGAAGTGAGACTAAAAAAATATAGATAATATTGCATTCCAATTTTTTGTGTTCTGTCTTTTATTTATAAAGGGTGGTCCAACAAAAACGCAGGATATTAATTGTAAATAAAACAAAAAGGTTTTAGAGAATTATCTTAATATTTTTTATTATGATAGAAGGATCTAAGACAATTATGTGTAAAACAAAATATCGGCCAAAAGCTCACCACGACTTCGTTGGCATACCTCTATCGGATAGAGGTCCATATTTTCAATGACTCTGAGACATAATTGACGTTCAATGTCGTTAATGTGCCAAAATATCTCATCATTTGAATCTTGAAGTCCAACGGTGTCAAATCATATGGTGTCGCCACGACGCGACGCAAGATAACACGGCCATTGAATTTCTTGCGCAAAAGAGCCATTGTTTCGTTGGCTGTGTGGCAAGTGGCACCATCCTGTTGGAAGCACATATCGTCCAGGTCCATATCCTATATATTTCTGGTCACAAAAAGTCTGTTTGTTCGATAGCCAACACCGTTCGAGGTAAATGCTTGGCCGACCTCATTTTCGAAGAAGTACGGCCCGATGACGCCGCCAGCCTATAAACCGCACCAAACAGTCACTCTTTGTGGATGCATCGGCTTTTCAACAACCACTCGCGGCAATTCTGCTTGTTAACGAATCCACTGCCAAACTATCGCGAACAGCAGCAATGTTTTCCGAAGAACGAACTCCGCGAGCTTGTTTCACAGCGGTGTTTTCACATTTCCTACAGACCCGGTTTACTGAATTTTGCGCACAATTCTACCGATGGTAGACACATTTGATCGATTATGCTGGCCAAAAAAATCACGAAGTGCACGAAATGCATTTTGATTTGAACGCCCATTTTCGTTAAAGTCCACAACATTCTTAACGCGCTGCTCAACCTCTTCATGGTTGAACTTGTCAAACACTGAAACAAAGAAATGTCAAATTAAGTTGGGCAAAAAACTTGACGTTAAGGTGTGTGACTCACAATTAACATCGTGCATAATGGTTGGACCACCCTTTACAAGCAAAAAATTCAAAGAAGAAATCAATTCTTTGATTATTTTTGACATTTTTACACTTTTTGACTTATATTATCGGTTAGATAAGCTGAACCCATTGTTAAACTTTTCAATAAATTTTAATTTTATCTTTTTACTTCCTTTTGTATTCCATTCCAAAGGTCTTAATACTTGTTATTATTTCAACTTCCTATAGTACAGCTAATTTCAAACGCAGATAACAGTGTATGGGATCATAGATTTTAACAAAATCTACATTGATGTGTAAAACTATTTAAAACATTTTTACTATATCTATACATACATACAGCACTTACAATAAATGTATACAAATACAATACATAATCATACAAATCGCCCTTATCATAAACTTAGTAAGTACTACATCGATAACCCCCCGCATGGTGGCACTATCACCGTTTGTATTTTTAATCTTTTCCTGTTAAACTTAACAATAAAAAGTATAATCAAAGACACTGTAACGAATTTATGTATTTGATTACAAAAAAAAACAAGTTTTTTTGTTGATAATAACTGATACCATCTGAAAAGCTTTTAATTTACGTTGACGACTTGCTGATTGCTACAGTAACTAAGGATAAGCATTTTATGGTTTTTTGAAGAAAGTTTTTGAGGTTCTTTTCGAAAACAGCTTGCAATTATGTCTTGACAAATGTGTATTCATGTTCGAAAAAATTAAATATTTGAGGTGTGAAGTTTCTGTGAATGGAATAGGTCCTAATTGTAATGGCTTAAAACCTGTTGGAGAATTTTGAATACCGACAAATCAAAAGAAACTGCACTCATTTTTGGGTTGTGCTCCTATTTCCGAAAATTCATCCAAGGTTTTTCTCTGTTAGCCAAACCACTTTATTATGCTTTGAAATAAGATGCGCAGTTCTTATTTGGCGAAAAACAGTTGGAAGCTTTTATGAAATTTAAAGAAAAACTTCTTAACACTCCGATTTTGTTTTGATCAGCCTTGACATTATGATAATAGGGAAAAGGAAAAAAGTGAGTCTCGCAATTCTGTCTGTTTGACTATACAGCCTACATAAATGGCTCGTATAATATTCTTTAATCTTGTCAGATTGCATAATTATATGGTACCTACCATAAAAATTTTCGGAATTTATTGTATAAAAGGTGTTTATGAAAAAATGTCTATTTGAAAACTAAAGCAATGCTTATACGCAAGTGAACAGCAAACAACTGAATTAATCCATAGATACTCGTATGCATATTTGTTGAAGGAAAACATTTTTACCCAAATAAACCTGTTGATGACGTTCATTTTTATAAAGGCCCCGCGTCATAAATGTGTACTTAGCTTGTTTTCAAATTGTTTGTAGTTTTTTTTTTTTTTTAATTTTTATAATTTTTCTCTTCATTCACAAATTAAGTCAACACTGGAACATTCAGAACATTCCTACTATTTCTATTTATTGGATTCTTTTTACTTGCCTACATATACATACATAGGTACTATAGGGGAAGTCTTGCGTTCAAACTGAAAATTACGATGATAGAGAAAATGAACTAAGTGGATCCCACCGATCAGCCTGTCTGTCTATATATCTGAGCCTCAACCTACAGCCTCTGAGCCCCTCATGCGATTTTCTCTCAATTTGGAATTCAAGAGTTCTAAGTAATATTCTAGAGGGGCAACTGAAATTTTTCTCAGAACCAAGAATATCGTCATTTGCCAGCTAACCAAAAAGAAAAATCGTATTTATCTCAAAAAACGGCTTAAAAATTTTTAATAACTGAAATTCCGTAGGTAGATATTGTAGGTAGATCTACATTTTTGTCAAAATAAAAAAAAAATAAAATGGACGACTGGATCGCATGTGATTGCGATCTTTGGAACTTAAAAATTGTTTATAAATAAAAAAGCATGGATCAATTAGACTAAAATTTTCAAATGCATAAAATTACAATCAGATTTCTAGAAAAGTATGAATTTATACAAAGAAAGTCTAAAAATCGTTTTATTATTAAAATAATTTTTCACATAAGAAATATCTTTGAAATTTTTCTAGAAAAAAAAAAATTTGGAAGCCAATTTTAAGTACTTAATCACATATAGGCGCAAAATTTTAAACAGCCTATTTTTAAGGTATTAGTATGATACTACTTAACAATTTGCTAACTTTTTAGTAGATTACTAACTCTTTCTTAATTTTAAATATTTTCTCACTAGCATCGTATACTAAAGCAATTTTCTTAATAAAACACACCAAAAACAATGACAGTTCGGCGTTTGTACTCGTAAATAGCCCGATACTAAAAAATTGAAATAGGTATTCGATGGTTTTAACTTTAATAAAAGGGTAGAGAAAGAGCTATATTGGATTAAAATTTGCAAAATCGTTATTTTAACTTAGTTTCATACTAAAACAGCTTTAACATCGTACTAATTCAACTCAAATTTTGCGCCATAGATTTTAAGAAATAATTTAAAAAACTTGCGTTCACACATTTTTGATACTAATTTTTCAAAAAAAAAAAATTAAAACAATTTTTTTCCATATTTTTATAAACAATATTATTTTAAATTCAAAAAATTGTTAGAGCCGTTAATAAGAAATTCGAAAATCAAAAAACAGTTATATGAAAGTTACCGTTAATAATATTTGTTCCCAAAATTTTTTTGTTCTGAGTGTAGTCCATACCCATAATAGCACACTTAATTTTTTTTATCAAAATCGGTAGAGCGGATTTTGAGATAAATAAGATTTAACATAACGGCTGTATGGCAGGTCGCGTTAGTTTTGGAGCTAAAAAAATCCAATTTCTCCTTGAGGGAATCACCAGATACAGACATACAGACAGATGGACAGAATTACCGGACCCACTTTTTTCGTGTTCTCTATCATCGTAATGACAACTTTAATCAAAATCTCGAGTTCAATTTTTTTTCAAATGCAGAACTTGTCCAATAGAAACTTTATCGCAAGTCAAAATGTCAACGTAGCTTGTGATAACTACCCAAGCTACTCATTGAAGAATGCACCGTTTTTGTTAACATTGGAAGCTTCATTAATGTTGAAATAAAATTGCACTTAAAAATAAAAAAAAACAATATTTTTTGGATTTTTGAAGAACATTTTTTTGGAAGATTTAATATCTCGAAAACGGGTTAACGATTTTTTTTTTAAATTTTATTTTTGAATGTAAATTATAAAATACTTCAAAATGGCATTCCAATTTTGAATAATTTTATGTATCTAAAAGCTTGCAGTTGTTTAATTAATTTAAAAAAAAAAACTCAATATTATTTATTCAAAAAAACTTTATTAATTATGTACTTTTTGTATTATTTTAGTACTCGAAGATCCCCAATGGAGTTTGGAGCGAAGGGCTTCATCAGGTCATCTAGTCTGGCGAAAAGATACGCCCAGTTCAAAAGTTCGTTTTCGTTTTGATGTGGAAGTTTTGGAATTTGAAAAGGATCCTGCAGAAGATTTAATCGATGAAGCTAATGATGATTTTTCCGTCTCCAATATATCATCAACTGTTGGAATATGTGTAACGTGTATGGCTGCAGCTGCTGTCAGTGTTCTTCTTCCATGGTATCTCCTGCATTCGACAACGTAAGGAATAATTGATATTTTTCATATATCATGATATAAGATGATAAAGAAAGTAATATAGTGATTATGCTGTGATGTTAAGGTATTTTTTAGGTACTGTACATGTACACAAAAAAAAAAAGAAGAATTAAGTAGATATTCATAGTGTAATATTTGATGTATGTACAAAAATACTAACCAAACATTTAAGAAATTAAAACAAATAATAAACGAATAAAAATGTGCCTTAAATTAGAAAAGAAAAGATTGTAGCACAGAAACTATATAGTTCTCTATTAAATGTGATTATTGGTAGCAGAATGGACAGATAATATTAGCATGTACTTGTACTACCTACAGTGAGTGTATTAAGTCTTTTGTAACTTGCATTGAGTCCATTAGTTTTTATGTTTAAGATTATTAAAGAAAATACATGTATAACAAAAAAAAAAAAAAACTTAAAAAAATAAGGAAAATGAAATATTTTAATAAATCTTAAATATATATTAAAAATTAATTACTTACATAAGTAATTGAAGCTAAAATATGTTTTATTTTATTTTATAGAAAAGAATTTTATATTTTAGACAAAATAAAAATTCCAGTCAAGAATCGTTTGACATTTAAGCACGAAAAGACCACAATGCATTAAAGCATACTTTTGGCGCTGAATATAAATTGGAACATTATTTATTTTATTTTATCTGATTGACATTTTTCCATCCAATCTATTATTTATGGAACATATTTATCGTTGTTTCAGAACTTATCAGCCTCCAATATTGAGGTATACTCTACGAAGGTGGTTATTATAGAATTTAAGTCTATTGGAATATGTCTATTATATGTATACCAAATACAAAATTGGTCCTATGATACTTTCCTGTGGTACACAAGTTTTAAGCGTTTTAAATTTGAATATTCATTTAATTTTAAGTAAGACCCCTCTGTTCCTAATAGCACGCACACAAGAATGGTTGAGAATTATAAGTCACTAGATCCATAGTTCTTTACGAACTGCTGCACTGTTAAATTTATATATTTATAGTAAAGGTTTTTTCAATTGGCGCGGGTTGATTTTAACACCCTGACTGTGACAGCTTTGTTGTTTCGGTGACATCTGTCAAATTTGTTGTTTATTTTTCAGGTACTAATGTCAAACGTTGCGCGCGTTGCACCCATTTTACGGTACACGTGGTGGCCCTTCGCAGTCCACTTTTCAGGATTTAGTGGCCAACTTTAAAACAACCTGTTTAGATAACATTCGTACCTTAAAGGAAAGTAAGATAGTCCAAGAACATCGCCACCGTCCGTGGAAGTATACAGCAGAACTCGTGTCAGTCGATCTATCGCCGTGCACAACGACTCGTCCTTTAGGTTATTTCAACTTGGCGAATTTTGCGTTTGGACTTGGGCCTACACGCCTTTAAAATCAAACTGCCCCAGGAGCTCAAAGTCCATGACCATAGATAACGCCGTTTGTTCGCTGACTGGGCTTTTGGAAGAGGACCCCAATTTTGGCCGTTAAATCATCTTCAACGACGAGACGCATTTTTGGTTGAATGGCTGTGTTAACAAGCAAAATTGCCGTATATGGAAGAACAAAAACCCACACGAGGTTCACCATGTGACAATACTTCATACAAAAAATTACCCTATGGTGTGGATTTCGGGAGCCAGGGTTACCCCTGGGATTTTTCAAAAAGTCGCAAAAAAAAGTCGCTTTTACAAAAAAAAGTCGCAAATTCGAATTCATTGAAAAAGTCGCATTTTTGAACAAAAAGTCGCAATTGAAAGAAAAACTCGCATACCTAAATATTATTAGATAGGTATACATTAAAAAATAACAAAAAAAAACAACTTTATTTTACATAAATTAATATGTATACCTAAAAAGATATGTAAATCACATTAATGTTTCGTTTTTTTAATAAAGTTTCTCTATACTTTTGAATTAGGTTGTTTTCAGGAACAGAAAATGAGATTTGTGGAAGCTAACATATTTTCGCAGGTTTCCCTTTGTAAACGGTTTGTTAATTTATTTTTCATAAGCGTAAGCTTTGAAAAGACTTGCTCAGCGCAAGCGCTGCTGTGTGACAACGTTAAAATTTTACAAACAAATTCGTAAAGGTCAAAGTATAGGTTATCACCTAAACCATTTTTTAAAGTACCAACCTTGTACCAAAACTCTTCTATATTTTTAATTTCAAAATTTTTGCCATAGTTTTTGTCAAACGCTTGAAGCTCTAGGTGTTTGTATTGATCTACCACTTTTTCTGGCTCATTTGTAAAGCTATTAAAATTTGAAACCAACCGAAAATAGTTAAAATCCTGATTTGACCTAATTATTTTTGGATCTATATGTTTTAAAATAGAAAGCTTCTCATCTTTAACATTAAATCTTGAAAAAATTTCTTAGCAAAGCGTCAAATAATATTGAAGTACATTTTTTTTATGCAAATAATTTCAAAATTTGTGAGTTTTTTATCCTTTAAGCAATTTTCGGCTTCCATGCCGATATATATTTCTTTAATTTTTTAAACTAATTTTCGTTTCGATAATCAATCTCAGAAATAGATTTTCCAAGAACACATTCTTTCAATAAAAAATTTTGAAAAATAATAAATAGAGGATCTTCTATATAAGAGCACAAATAAGCAATTTGTAATGTTTCACCTTTGAGTATATATCGTCGTCGTTCTATGAAAACTCCCTAAGTCAATTTAAAAAAAAAATGTGATGCAATTCTTATTTAATTCATTTCGGATAAACAATTTGCAAAAAATTTTATTGCACAATGCCTACGCCAAACAAATTCTACAATTGAAGCCTGAGATCATGCTATTCTGATAATTTTTGGATTTTTTTATATTAGTTTCCAAGTTCAAATGCAAATTCCTCAAAACACAAAAATGGACTTAGGGAGTTTTCATAGAACGACGACGATATAATATGGAGGGCTCGTTTCTATTCCAAATGCGTGACTATCATAGGGGGCGCTACTCAAATTTGTGTAAGACAAAGTTATTGCCGAGTTCTTCATATCACATGTGACGGAGAACTATATGCGAGGAGAAGGTAAGCACAAATCGGAGGATACGGCTGTATCCTTAACTTACAGAAAGTGAGACAGCGACCCCTATCACAACTTCAAGTACTACAATGCATTAGGGATAGGAACGAGCCCTCCATATTATATATACTCAAAGTGCTTCACTCTGAAAAACTTTGTTTAAAATATTTATTTTTGAAAGAATATATTTTAGAAACTTTAAATAAACTAAATTTTCGTTGTTCAAATTTTCGAGAATAATATCAATTTTTGAATTTGTACTTTCTTCAAATTTAGCCCTAATAAAAAAATGTTGCAAAACAACCCATTGCTCCACGATGCGGCATGTTACATGTAACAGACAAAGCACAAAGGTAAGGAGAAATTTCAGGAAGTGTCAGTGTCAGTCGTCAGTGCCAAACACGTAAGAGAACAAAAAACAATCTAACAGCGCCCCCGTGGTGGGAATTGAGAAAACAAAAACTACTTTCAAAAACAAGAATGCGAACAGAAAACAAAGAACAAAGCAAAGACAATCATACTCACACATTCTCAGAAAAGTTTGATGGTAATTGTTTAAGCAAAGAAAAAGTCGCAATTTTAAACAATTTTAAAAAGGTCGTCGCATAGTCGCACAGCACAAAAAAGGTCGCAAAAATGCGACTAAAGTCGCATAAGGGTAACGCTGTTCGGGACAGTGCTCCGTACTGTTATGAAAACGGCGTTGGTGAGGCGGTTACCGATGATGGCGAGCGCTATAGAACGATGATAACCAAATTCTTATGGCTCAAATTGAATCATATAGATTTAGCCGACATGTAATTCCAGCAGGACGGCACTACGTACCATACCACATAGCAGACGCCACGATTAACATGCAGAACCATGGACGATTTGATGGTTACGTTATCTATCGCAAAGGTTACGTGGATTGACCAATAAGGTCGTGCAATTTACAAATAAAACACAATGGACCTATGCCATTTAGGTGAAAATAACACAGGTTAGGTTAGGTTAGGTTAAAGTGGCTGTCATAAAAGCGTCTGACACATTTAGACCAGTAGAGGTCCATTGTGATACCACGATCTAATAGGAACAAAAAGATTCCCTGCTAGTTAAAATCATTTGGAGGTTCTGATGAAGCGAAGGAGACTTTTAATGTCTGTGTTTATAAGATCGCTTGGTCCTAGATGGGCATGTACAAAGAAGGTGTGGGATTGTTTCCTCTTCCTCCTCCTCTAAGCAACTCCTGCAAAAATCGTTTGATAGTACACCAAGTCTACCTATGAGACAGTGTCCAGTTATGACACCTATTACGGAGCTGATCTGAGATTTACTAAGGGACAATAGACATTTTGACCGTTTCAAATCCAGTTTAGGCCAGACTTGTTTGGTCGCCATACAAGTGGTAGTGTTAAGCCATCGTGTGTTTGATTGTTCCAAAGCAATTCGTTTCAGCATAAGTTTACTTGTAGCTATAGGTGACCCGGCACCCAGAATAGGTGAATGTTAAACTGTTTGGCCATCTCCATCAGAGACGTTCGATAGTCTTGGGCTGTAATGGAGTTTAAAGAGACTGATGCGAGGGATTTCAAAGCAGCCTGACTATCTGAGAAGTTTTCTTTAAGCCAAGACAGTACTTTCTTTATCGCGAGAATTTCCGCTTGGAATACGATACAATGGTTTGGTAGGCGGAAGGAGAGACTTAGGCTTAGTCCATTTGAGTACACTCCACCACCCACTCCGTTTTCAGTCTTCGATCCATCTGTATAAAAATGTACTGATTTATTTTCTATCAGAGCCCTTTCCTCCCAAGCTGAACTTGAGGGAATGGTGACTTCAAAGTTTTTATCGAAAACCAAAAAGGGAGTGATGTAGTTGGAGTGACTTGGGAAAGTTCCGAATAAATTCAGAATGGTGGTGTGGCCAATAGAGTTATTGGTCCATTGAGAGATGGCTTTGAGACGCACGGCTGTGCTCGCGGCCATTTGCTTGCTGTAAATATCTAGGGGTGTCAGGCTGAGAAATATGTCTAGTGCAGCGGAAGGTGTCGAGCGGAGAGCTCCGCTGATGCACATACACGCTGAACGTTGTACTTTGCTTAGTTTATAACGATTTGTCGCTTTATCTAAGGCCGTCCACCATACGGTCACCCCGTAAGTGAGTATCGGTCTGATGACCGCAGTATATATCCAGTGAGTGATTTGTGGAGACAAGCCCCACTTGTTCCCCACCGCTTTTTTACAAGAAAAGAGAGCTACCGTGGCTTTCCTTACTCTTTCCTGTATATTAGGTTTCCAACCTAACTTTTTATCTAAAACAAGACCCAGGTATTTAGCTTCATCTGAGAAAGTAATGGAATACCTTCAATCGATGGAGGGTCTAGTTGATGAATTTTGTATTTCCTTGTGAAGAGGACTAGTTCAGTCTTGTGGGGTTAACTCCTAGTCCACAGCGATTGGTCCATTTGAGTAGCTTGTTGAGAGCGGTTTGTAAAGTTCTATTAGAATTTGAGGATGCTTTCCTGGTACGGCAATGGCAATATCGTCAGCGTATGCAATCACTTTGAATCTCTCTTCTTCTAGGTCTATTAGCAATTCATTAACTACCATATTCCATAGAATTTGGGATAGGACTCCATCTTGTGGAGTACCTCTACTGACTGACTTCTTGTAGTAAAGCTACCTAGTTCCGCATTTATAATTCTGCTTTTTAGCATGAAATTTATTAGGACACTAAGTGAGCTATCTATACGTTGAGATTCTGCAGTGAATTCACTATTGCAGCGCTGTCGACATTGTTGAACGCGCCTTCTATATCTAGGAATGCAAATAGAGTGTATATTCTTTGTGATTTAGGGAGTCTTCGATGGTGCGTACCAAGGTATATAGCGCAGTTTCTACCGATTTTCCCTTACAGTAAGCGTGTTGTGCTGTAGAAATAAGGTTTAGTTCTATAACACTACGCAGATGAATGTCAATCAATCGTTCCAGAGTTTTAAGAAGAAATGACGATAAACTGATTGGTTTAAGTTCCTTGGGCGTAACGTGGGAGCATTTACTAGCTTTGGGTATAAAGACTACTTTAACACAGACCATAAAATCAAATTCAGCCTGATCTATGCGGAAGAGTCATAAATGGAAAATTATATCAGTCCGATTCATACCATCGTAGAAAGCTGTGGCAGGGATCTGAACGATTTAATATTCCAGACACGGGCTTTTCAAATAATAAAATATTTTGTTAATACCTCACGCCACAACTTATCTTTATTTCATTTCAGCATCTAACCGCCCTTTTTGAAAAACACCTTAAACAAAAAACCTTCAGAACACTTTATCTAAAAGCTAAGTCAAAAAAAAAAAATGAATCACGAAATAGATGGATTATTATAAATGTATTCTAAAGACAAATTAAAAATGAGTATTTTAAAATTAAACAATAATTTTAGATCTGCATTTTTATTCCTAAAACATTTGGATCGTTCGTTGACTTGACGACTATAATAATTTTTAAACAAAATCCGTCCAGATGTTGTGCTAAAATTCAAATATCGGGAATTCAGTTAAAAGTTCCAAAATCTTGTTCGGAACCAAACAAAATAAAAAGGTCGTGTTCTTATTGGATTTGTTGCTTTTCTTCTACATAAATATTTTCAAATTTATGACCGGGTTTTTCTTTTTTCAATTATCGTTTAGGTAGGTATGGGCACCTATAGATTTTAAGAATCAAGCAGCAGCAACGACTGCATGCATTTACTGAATTCCAAGGAAGAACTCGACAGACTTGCATCAATTCAATTAGAGAGGTTATAAAATGTATGCATATCCTTATTACGGTAGCTATTTATGATTCCAGTGTGTGTTTTGATGTTTCAACCAAGCTTATAGTCACGTTTTTCAATTACGCGTAATAAAAATTTAGCCAACAATATTTTTTCAATTCAATTTTTTCAACAAATAACCTCATGGTCCTTTTTTCTATTTTAATCTTCAAACATCATCCTTTAAGGATTCACAATATGGCTGTCTGCTGGTGTTTGTAATGAATGGGTGTTTATAAAATGAGAGAACTGCGCCTAATGAACCAATATAATCTTCAATAAAAAGAAGATTTTCAACCCCGAATTTTATCTGCCATTTGATGTCATTCTTGTGAATCTCCCCTGTGGAATAAGAATTTTATGCTTCAGACGGATTGGTTCGTTGTGACTTGTGAGGTGGTTGAAATTTGATATCAGTGACTTTGAATTTATGGGGATTTTTATGTGCGAAAAGAACATCGCCATTTTCATTAAGAATGAGTTTTTGAATGGTTTTATTTTGAGATACGAGTACGTATGGAGAAAACTCCAATGATGGACAAGGGAAATGAATACGCCTTTAAGCTTGAAACATATGACACTGCTTTTTGGGTTTAAATGATAACGAAAAGGTCCAAAACTCTCTTCTGTCACATATATACATATATTTATTAAGAATATAGATCAAAATGCATTTGTACAGATAGATACCAAATTCTAATGAGTCGAAGAACTATATTGGTAGGTACAGTCAAACGATTTAACCTATATCTTTTAACTCCATAATAATTTTTAAGGGGATGGACTTTTAATTTTATTGTTGCTTAAATCCTATAGTATACTAATAAAAATTGGGATATTCTCCCTCCCCATTGCTTTTAAAATGGTTTAATCGAATACCAATTGGTCAGAGAGAAAATTATATGCACGACAGGATCTCAGAAATATTTTTATGATTCTAGACTATACTTAATATGCCTTGAAATCCATTAAAGAAAATATTATTTTTACTTGCGACTTATAGGAACTATAAGGCAAGTTATGCATTCGGAAAAAAATCGAACTCGAGATTTTGATCAAAGTTGACATTCGCCGGCTCGGCCGATTTTCGTTAAGCTTGGTAGATTTCATTTTGGATTTTTCCCCACACACGTTTTTTTTTTTTTAAGACCAAAAATAACGGTACCTGCCATACGATTTTTTTTCGAAATTTTATAAATATTTTTTTTTTCTCAAAACTGTTCGACAGATTTTAAAAATAAAAATATAAAAAAATGTCTCAAAAACAGTACAACCGATTTCGATCATTTGTTTTTGCTAAAGCTCCCCAAAAACATAAATAGAATTATGTACTCAAATTTTCACAAATCTTTTTTTTGGATTTTTAATAAAAACTTCAAATTTTTTTTTTTTTTCAAAACTCAATATTTTGAAAACCCCATGCTAGATATTTTTGAAAATTGATAAGTAAAAGTTTCTTAATATAATCTACAGGATGTAATAAAAAAAAATTTATTTTACTTATAAATAAAGGTACCTACCAAATACAAATGCTAAAAAATTAAAAAAAAAATGGTTTTCAAGTATCGTATTTTTCTCGAAAACGGCGCCTAGAATTTTGATAAAATTTTTTTTCTTTCAATTAATTTTTACGATTTTTAATTTAATAAAAAAGAATTTGAAATCAAGAAATTACAGCTTGTACCTACCATTTTTTTCGAATTTTGAATTTCTCATTATCCACATAACGGATCTTAATGAAATTTTTTATAGAAAAGCTTCTAAAAAGTCTAAAACACATTGCATTTCAAAATTTTAAAATAAATATTTTTTGAATTTTTGAAAAAAAAAAAATCAATCTTTTCTTTTTTTTGAAAATTCGATGCCTCCGAAACGGCTCAATATTTTTTTTTTGTAAATTTTATTTTTATTCGAACAATAATAAAAACTTTAAATTGGCGTACCAAAATTTTTTCTTAAAAAGCTTTTAAAAAGTTTGTTCATAAAAGCTTTTTTTAAGAAACCACTACAACGACTTATAATTTTTGTTCTTTCATAAATTCATATTTGGATAGCATTATGTTTTTGTCTCTTACTACTAAACAAATTTAAAAAATAATTTGATCCTTATGAACAGTTTTCTCTAATAACATTCGATTTTTAAATTCCTAGTCTATTACATAAGAGCAAGTTCGTGTGACCCAGCCGTGCATTTAATTTTTTCTGCTAAAGGTCCCCAATAGTTTGAATAGTATTGTAAATTGAAATTTTACAAAAATAACTCTTTGGATTTTTTTTTTGAAAACTCAATATTTCGATGCTCGATTTTCTTAAAACTTGATAAATAAAAGTTTCTTAATAAAATCTACAAGATATGAGAAAAAAAAATTATTTTACCCAAAAATAACGGTACCCTCCATACAAAATGTTAAAAAATGGTTTTCGAAAATCGTATTTTTCTCGAAAACGGTTCCGAGAATTTTGCTAAATTTTTTTTTTTGATTAATTTTTACGATCTATAATCAACTAGAAAAAAAAAATTGAAATCAAGATATTACTGACTGTACCAACCATAGAACCATTTTTTCAAATTTAGAATTTCTCATTATCGACAAAACGGATTTTAATGAAATTTTTTATAGAAAAGATTCTAAAAAGTTTAAAAAACATTGCGTTTCAAAACTTAAAAAAAAATATTTTTTTGAACTTTGAAAAAAAATCAAGTTTTTCTCGATATCTCAAAAACGGATCAATATTTTTTTTTTGTAAATTTAATTTTTATTTCTACATTAATAAACACTTTAAATTGGCGTTCCAAATTTTTTTCTTAAAAATGTTTTAAAAATTTTGTATATAAAAGCTTTTTTTTAAGCTACTACCGCTACTACGAATTATAATTTGCATAAACTAATTTTTGCTTAAAACACATGGCAACCTGTGCTTAGCTCATTTAAAAAATGAATTTTATCATTATGAACAGTTTTCTCTAATAACATTCGTTTTTAAAATTCCTAGTCTATTACAAAGGAACAAGTTCATGCGACCCAGTCGTGCATTTTATTTCTTAAAACGTGCCCACAGAAAACTGATTCAACAATTTTTCGGAAAAATAGCTATAATTGGGACCCGAAATTTTCAACAAAAAAAAATATATATTTTCTTTGATTTAAAAAAATCAAGTTTTTTTTGAAAATTCAATAAATTTTATTTGGTCATGAAATAATGATCACATTCTTCTTTGGTAAGGTCAAACTTTTTTTATTTTAACAATTCAAACATTTTATTTTATGCTTTCGGAAATTTTCAGTTGTGATATATACGTAGGTTTTATAGAGCAAGTTTTGCATTTGGAAAAAATCGATATTTTTATCAAAGTTGTTAATACGATGATAGCGAACACTAAAAAATTGGGTCCGCAATGATGTCTTCCTGTCTATACATATGTACCTAAGCCGCTACAGAGATTTTTTTTTAAACTTGGTATTTAAGGTTCTTCGCTGATTCCCTAGAGGAGAAATTGAGAAATTTGTAGCTCCAAAACTAACAGTACCTGCCATACAGCCGTTATGCAAAATAAAACTAAGTTCGCGGCAGTTCACTCTTTTTACAAGAAAATAATCAAGCGATTTTCGATCCGATTCTAACTTCGGTATCAATAGACTCAGAAATTTCAAATTTACAGTTTTTGTTTGAGCAAACACAGGCGCCTCACCGAAATTTCAACTCTGTAACATTAATGGTTCTTAAGGTATACGACTTCAAATATCGCAAAATCCGCAACCGCAATCACTGACAGATCATCAAAATTGTGAAGCACTACTCGACACCGTAGGACCTTGTAATTTCGCACAACGTAGGTCTTGTGGTCCTTAAAAAAGTAAAAATACAAAATTTGGAATTTTCTAGTAAGGGGGCGTGGCATGCACTCATTTTCTCAATTTAAGGACCTATCTCCAATATTTATATCATATATCGTCGATTGATTGCGCTGTTAGTACTTATGATAGAAAATTCATTTAGGTTTTTATTTTTAGAAGAAATACCAGCCTTTCTAATTGCGTTTAAATAACTTTGATATCCTATTTCACGCTTGAGACATCCAGTTTCTATAGTATATTCCGTTTTTCCTGCCCAAGCTAATCTTTTGACTTTGGGCTCAATTTTCTCCAGAAAATGTCCAGTAAACATACCGTTTTATAATTTTTTTGAATGAACGTAGCAACAATAAAAATAAAACTGAATGACAAATTTACGAAAAACCCATACCTAGATTTTATAAAACTTGGGAAAACCTGAGACATGTAAAATTAAAAACAAATGGTTTTTCGCTTCAGGCTCCAAAGGCTCTATGAATAAAAAATCATTTTGTGTGGGTTTAGATATTTTGTTCCTCCTTGGTTCTTATGCTAGAGCCATAAATATGCGAATATTTATTGATGATAACAGCTGCTTCACTTAAATGGTCTTGCAGACCATTAGAGAATCGGTCCATTTTTTCCTATCCAACGATTACCGTATTCTTCATCTAACCAATTCTTAACCGCTCGACCATAGAAACTGATTAATGGCTCATTTGTAATAGTTTCCAGTATTATTTCATCAGTAGAAGTTCTTCTTACTTGTCGAGCCCCCGTGTTAGGTCATGTATTTTAAACTGCTCCCGATTCTTTAAGCCTTCGGGAGGAGTAAGTATTTCCAAATACTCGTAAGCTAGGAAATAATCGTTGGTTTGGATGAAATAGGCCTTTATACCCCAAACCTTTCCCTTTTTTGATAACTTTTAAGGAAACGGGAAAGGAAATAAGGGGTTTTGATAGGTACTCACATAAACGAGCTATGCTATTTTAAAAAAAAACATTGCAAAATTCTTGAAAAACCATTCTTATGCTAGAAAAGTTTCTAAAATCAGAAAACCCCTTTTTTACTTGCTGGAAGTTTTCCTGAACAAAAAAAAAATAACAAAAAGGCAAAAACTGTAAATCTCAAGATTTTAAAATAAACGTTTAAAAGACGTTTTAATCATGATCTAACAGTTACCGTTAGGGTACACCAAAAGAAGCCTTTTCTTAAATCTCCGATATATGATATAAGAGTTGGAGATATGCCCTTACTGTAGAACGATTTTTTTAGAATATACCCAAGAAAAATATTATGCACGAAGTAAGGGTTACCCTGTATGAGTATAGGCTCAAAACTTTGGCACATTTACGACAGCGAATAGGGAATCGAACTTTAGACGTAATCGTAATTATTTTGGAATTATCTAATCAGAAGAACTTTAAGTCCATTTTCAGCGCTTATAATAATTTACTGTATATGAAATACTGCTGTAGATTTTCCCAAGTATTATAAGATCTATGGGTTTTTCCATAAACTTGTAATTGATTTGCATTTTCATTATTGTTACGTTCATTAAAAAAAAACAGTAAAACGTTATGTTAATTAAGCATTTTCTGGAGAAAATTGATCTTATTTTTTTTAAACTTTCCTCTTTTGAGAAATTGGTATCTTCTGACTCTACATACAAAATGTTGAGAAATGGAATCAAGATTTAATATAAAATGCTGAGGGAAGATTATTATTTTATTTTTTGTATTTATAAAAAAGTACATAGTATCCCTTGGCATAATCGTTAGCGTGTTGGACTGTCATGGCTTCACTTCGTGACATATCCTTCAAGATTATCTCTTGTAATGAATGGTCTTTCTCAGCTTAGCAGTTTGAATGTTGGCCAAAAAAGTTTTTCTCGGACGAGGCCCAAAATATGTGCTTTTATGAAATGTGAACTTTATTATAAAAGTAGGGGATTTATTAAAAAAGTTCAAACTTTCGTATCCAATCCGAAAATACTATTAATTTAATTTATTTTATCACTTCCTCTGAAGCCTACCTTTCATGAGGAGTTAACACAAAAACGGTAGATGGTTATGGTAAGATTACAGTTCGCTGCAGGCATGATCGCTGCAGGCGTGATCGACTTACCTCACAAAATACTCACAGATAAGAATTTCGTTTGCCTAATATCGTACAATGAAATAAAATGTGGTGAATCTTGATAAGGAAAATCTTTGGTCTATTTTCTGTCATGTCCTGGTCCTGTATTATTCAATTTCAATAATCCTGAATATAGTCATACAAATTTCCAGATTAATTCTTAAATTCAAAATTGTAACATAGTTTCGTTTTCAAATAAGAGTATTTCATAATGGTGAGCTGTTCACGTATAGGCTATTCATATATCGCCAAAATTTCGTAGCAATTTTAGGTACAACATGCTTTGGCTTTGTCATCTTTATGTGAATTGTCTTATAAGAGAATATGCAAGTTGCATTGAGATTTCGTTAAATTTTCATCTCCATGAAATCTTGTTCCATCAGTTTTAAATATCGAAAGTTTTCAGTTAAGATCGCGTTTTTCGTTTTGGTCAGAACATAGTATTAGACACAGAAGTCGTTTTATGTCTCATCTCTTAACAAGTTTAACCTGAAAGAAGATGCCATTATTAGGCATTTTTGTTTTATAATTCAGAATTTAACCTGAGTTTCAAAAAAAAAGTTTGAATTTCTTTTTTTTTGGCTCACAGCGTTTAGAATTTCGAATTTGTGTTTTTTTTGCGTTCTAAACATGTTAAGAGCGCGCTCTATTAGCTCCGAATGTAACTTTTAACACTCTAGAAATAAAAATATACAAAAAACGATTAAAATGGCGTTGGCAAAATCGCGTTTGTGAAAATGGTAAAATATAATCATATTGTAGCACTTCATATATTATTTAATTATTCTTTTATTTTATTCTTATACCTATTATTTTTGTAAAATTAAGGTGGCAAGAATAAAAATTAAAGCTTTTATATATTAAAAATTAAAAATAACAAAGAAACTCACTTCTAAGTAATAAAAAAATAAAATAACAAAGTTGACAATAGAGTAAACAAAAAGTATAAAAGTAAAGTTTCAGTCGATTTAATTTCATTCTCGTCTGATATTTCACTTAGGGCAGTCGGGTAATCCATTGTCCAGATAGAAAAATATCATACTTGAAGTTTGAGAATATTTCTTGTAAACCTTGATCTATAATACTTTCTTAAATAATTTAGTGCTTTTGTTTTGCACATCGGTGTTAAGTTTAATTTGAGAGTTTATTTAACGGACGGGTTCTCCTCCGTCTTTAAAACTCGCACATTAAATCGTGCCACCTTATTTGATTATTTAATAACTTAACTTTGAAATTTTAATTATTTTCTTTTGTTCCTTAATATTAATTTTTTCTTTACATTAAAATTTTTTTTAAATAAAACTGTCAAAACTAATTTATGTTTATTAAAATACAAACGCTTCAAAGGTGAAAGAGACGCTGGTACAGTGGAAGGATTTATAGCAACTATAAAAGTATATAAGGATGTCGAGCGCATAAGTGATGAAGATGCTATAATGGGATTTCCCTTACTTCTGGAAGAAGGTGCAACCAACTGGTGGCAAGGTGTTAAAGATGAAGCCAAAACTTTCGACGACATCATCAAGCTTCTCCGCAATGCATACGCTTCAGCTCAGCCAAACTATCGAATTTATATGGAAATTTTCGACTCAAAACAAAAAATAACGGATATCAACTGACCAATTTATATGCGAAAAACGAGCGCTTTTCGCAAAATTAAGTGAACCAAAACCAAAAGAAAAAATGATGCTCGATATGGTATACGGACTTCTGCATATCCGCATAAGGGATGGCGTTCCAGCAGATAGCTTTAAAGACTTTCAAGAACTGCTAAACAAAGCTCGAACTGTAGAACAATCTTTAGCAGAAAAGAATTTCCATAGGAATGAAAAATCCGAATCAGGTATGATTAAAAACAAATGTAACTTTTGCAGGCACGCAGGTCATACTGTAAACGAATGCAGAAAAAAAGAAAAGTATGAGGCTAAAAAGAACGTTCCTCCACAACAAATCGAACCGAAATTCCACTGCTATAAATGCAAATTACCGGGTGTAGTTCGATCCAACTGCCCTAATTGCAAAGAACTTCCGAAAGGTCCCTCAACGGTTTCCTTTAATTACATAAGAACATCGCTTGGAACAGAGCTACCAACAATACCAATAATAGCACATGGGGAGTCAGGCATAGCCTACTTAAACACTGCCGCTCGGACAAGCGTTTGCGGAAGAAAACTATGGATTCACCTAGTCAAAAATGGAACCAGATTCACGCAAATTCCAGCTAATGTAACCCTGGCAGATGGCAGTACCGACAAAGATGACGTTTTTGTTGGAGAAACCCATATTATCATTGGAACTCGTCCTCGACCGATAAAATTTATCGCTCTTCCAAAAGCTACCGACAATCGTACGCTCATTGGGATCGATTTTCTCGAAGAAAATGGAATGGTTCTCGATCTTGGACAACGATTGTGGTATTTTGCTGACGAACCGGATAAAAAGTTTGATTTCTATGATACCAAAAACACCAGCATAGTCAAAAACACCGATCCAATCGACTTATCTCACGTTCAAACCATTAGTGCTGACCTACTCGCTACCCCAAAAAAGTTAAAGAAAATGTCACCAAACGAAGGAAGTCCTTTAAAAGAAACTAACGTTTTTCTCGACCGGTTTAAAAATATAGAAGTCATTTCGCCAATTAATGCAACACCTAAACAAGAAATTAGTCCTTTCAAAACTCCTAAATACAAAGAAAAATCTGCAAAACTTCATTCTACAACGAAACGCACGTTTTCGGCAATTTCAAATGCTAGGAATTAGTATTCTCCGCACTCTATCCAAAACATATTCAAGGACGCATTAAGAAATGAAATCACTCCAGAACGAAAACATGAAAAAGACAATCTTTTCCCATCACTGGTACGTACAGGAGAAGATTTATACATAGAACCTTTTTTCACAGAAATTCTAGCTATCGATGTTGAATTAAGGGAAGATGAAGCTATAGAATTAAATGAAGATAATAAAAGAAAATTAAACGGGTTATTGTTGATGGAGGAATCCTTGTTCAGTACACCAACAGAACCTACGCCATATACTGAAAACAAAATTAACACGGGAAACCACGAGCCAATATCAACAACGCCATACAGACTATCACCAACCCGAAAGGAACAACTGAAAGAAGAGCTGAAGAAGATGCTCGAAAAAGGCATCATTACAGAAAGCGAATCTCCTTGGGCTGCACCTGTCGTGATGGTACCCAAAAAAGATAAAGGGATACGTGTATGTATAGACTACAGAAAGCTAAACAGCGTTACTGTCCCAGACAAGTACCCTCTACCGAGGATAGACGATTTACTACACTCCACGTTGAAAACAAAATTTATGAGCACATTAGATCTTCAAACGGGTTACTACCAAATAAAGATCCATCAAAACGATGTCGAAAAATCAGCATTCATAACACCATTCGGACTCTACCAATTTAAACGTATGCCATTTGGACTTCGAAATGCTCCAGCGACTTTCCAAAGATTAATGGATAAATTCCGGAAAGGTATTCCTGCAACATACATCCTAATATACATTGATGACATCATAATATGCTCAGACAGTTTTGAAGAACACTATCAGGACTTAAAGAAAGTTTTTCAACATCTAAACGTATTTCAACTAAAAGTGAATAGAAAAAAGTCGAATTTCTGTTGTCCAAAAGTTGCATATCTGGGACACATAATTACGTCGCAGGGTATTCAAGTTGACCCAGAAAAGGTTTCTGCAATTGCTAATCGGCCAGAACCAAGAAATGTTAAACAAGTACTGTCTTTTCTCCAAACGTGCTCATGGTATCGCCGTTTTATCAAAAACTTCGCTGACGTTTCGAAGCCTTTGAGCACTCTTACAAAAAAAAATGCTGTATGGAAATGGGGTTCAGATGAGAGAACGGCGTTCAATACTCTAAAAACATTACTTACATCAGCACCTATCCTACAACAAGCAGAAGATGATCAACCTTTCACGTTAAAAACAGACGCAAGCAATTATGCTCTCGGGGCTGTTCTAAGCCAGGGGGAGAAGCATCCTATTGAATATGCCTCAAGACTTCTTACAGATGCAGAACGCAATTACTCCACAACAGAACGAGAAGCCTTAGCCATTGTTTGGGCTGTCAACAAATTCCGAGGTTACATTGAAGGTGGTGAAATAACCCTCAAAACAGTCACCAACCCCTTAAGTGGCTTATGAGCCTTAAATCACCGACAGGACGTTTAGCACGATGGGCATTACAGCTCCAACCCTACAATTTCAATATGGAATACACTCCTGGAAGATTAAATTGTGTTGCCGACATGCTGTCCAGACCAACTTGTGAAGAAGAACATCATACTGAGACTGAATGTCGCATCTGCAGTTTCCAAGTTGACTTACCAGTAAGAAATGCAAATGAAATCCGTAACGCTCAGTTAGAAGACGCTGAAATTAAAATAATCACCGAATCATTTGAAAACAATGATGAAAATGTACCTAGATGGACATCACGTGGATACCTAGTGAATGACGGCATTTTATATAAATATTCTCCAGAATCCGATGCTGAAACTGCACAACTTGTTGTCCCTGTACAAGAAAGAGAATCTATTTTGAAGCATTATCACGATGAAACAACTTCCGGTCATTACGGTGTTGATCGCACATTAGCCCGCATCGCAACTCGCTATTACTGGCCTGGAATGAGAGACAGTGTAACAAAACACATAGGGAATTGCCTTGCTTGCCAACGATATAAGCCGAACAACATGAAACCGTGTGTGTTACTTCAAACCGTATCTAGCAACCAACGTTTCGAAGTTGTAGCAGCTGACCTTTTTGGACCACTACCTGCCACTAAGGATGGATATCAATGGATCTTGATAGCCTAAGATGTAGCAAGTAGATGGGTTGAAATATTTCCCCTTAAAGAAGCAACAGCAGAGAACTGCGCTATGACCTTGCTCCAAGAAGTATTTTTACGCTATGGAATTCCAAGACGTTTGATAACAGACAACGGACCTCAGTTCATATCTGTTTTAATGCAACAAATTGCCGATTATTTTGGGATTCAACAGACTCTAACTCCAGTCTACCACCCAGAGGCTAACCCGGTGGAAAGAAAAAACAGAGACCTAAAGTCTCAATTAGGAATCATGGTAGGTAATAACCACACTTCCTGGGCTGACAACTTACCTGCAATAAGGTTTGCAATGAACACTGCAAAATGCGAAAGCACTGGCTATACATCTTCATTTCTTATGTTCGGACGAGAACTAAGAACCATTGATGACGTAGAACACGATCTTCGGCCAATTGATCAAGATAAAAACTTCACTCCGCAAATTATTTCACGATTGCAAAAGCTATCACAAGCATTTAAATATGCACAAGCAACAACTGAGAAAACACAAGACCGAAACAAACGCTATGTCGACAAAAAACGAAGACAACAACCCATTTTAAAAATAGGTGACCAAGTTTTGATCACCACTCACACGCTAAGTAAAGCTTCTAAGGGCATTACTTCAAAATTTGCCCCGAAAAGAGATGGTCCATATGTGATCATTAAGAAGATTGGTGCATCAGCATACCAAGTTGCATCTAAAGATGACCTCAACATGCCACTAGGGACATACCACGTCTCTGCTATCACTAAATACCGATCTTCCACATCTCAAAACAATGAAGACCCTATACAACCATTACGGAGACGAGGACACCAAAAGAAGACAACACCCGTTACAAATCCTGCCGCATCATCGAGACGATCTCAGCGCCAGAGGGGGAGATTGTAGCACTTCATATATTATTTAATTATTCTTTTATTTTATTCTTATACCTATTATTTTTGTAAAATTAAGGTGGCAAGAATAAAAATTAAAGCTTTTATATATTAAAAATTAAAAATAACAAAGAAACTCACTTCTAAGTAATAAAAAAATAAAATAACAAAGTTGACAATAGAGTAAACAAAAAGTATAAAAGTAAAGTTTCAGTCGATTTAATTTCATTCTCGTCTGATATTTCACTTAGGGCAGTCGGGTAATCCATTGTCCAGATAGAAAAATATCATACTTGAAGTTTGAGAATATTTCTTGTGTTGATGATTATTATTCAACGGACGGGTTTCCTCCTCCGCTTTTAATAACATAAACCTTGATCTATAATACTTTCTTAAATAATTTAGTGCTTTTGTTTTGCACATCGGTGTTAAGTTTAATTTGAGAGTTTATTTAACGGACGGGTTCTCCTCCGTCTTTAAAACTCGCACATTAAATCGTGCCACCTTATTTGATTATTTAATAACTTAACTTTGAAATTTTAATTATTTTCTTTTGTTCCTTAATATTAATTTTTTCTTTACATTAAAATTTTTTTTAAATAAAACTGTCAAAACTAATTTATGTTTATTAAAATACAAACGCTTCAAAGGTGAAAGAGACGCTGGTACAGTGGAAGGATTTATAGCAACTATAAAAGTATATAAGGATGTCGAGCGCATAAGTGATGAAGATGCTATAATGGGATTTCCCTTACTTCTGGAAGAAGGTGCAACCAACTGGTGGCAAGGTGTTAAAGATGAAGCCAAAACTTTCGACGACATCATCAAGCTTCTCCGCAATGCATACGCTTCAGCTCAGCCAAACTATCGAATTTATATGGAAATTTTCGACTCAAAACAAAAAATAACGGATATCAACTGACCAATTTATATGCGAAAAACGAGCGCTTTTCGCAAAATTAAGTGAACCAAAACCAAAAGAAAAAATGATGCTCGATATGGTATACGGACTTCTGCATATCCGCATAAGGGATGGCGTTCCAGCAGATAGCTTTAAAGACTTTCAAGAACTGCTAAACAAAGCTCGAACTGTAGAACAATCTTTAGCAGAAAAGAATTTCCATAGGAATGAAAAATCCGAATCAGGTATGATTAAAAACAAATGTAACTTTTGCAGGCACGCAGGTCATACTGTAAACGAATGCAGAAAAAAAGAAAAGTATGAGGCTAAAAAGAACGTTCCTCCACAACAAATCGAACCGAAATTCCACTGCTATAAATGCAAATTACCGGGTGTAGTTCGATCCAACTGCCCTAATTGCAAAGAACTTCCGAAAGGTCCCTCAACGGTTTCCTTTAATTACATAAGAACATCGCTTGGAACAGAGCTACCAACAATACCAATAATAGCACATGGGGAGTCAGGCATAGCCTACTTAAACACTGCCGCTCGGACAAGCGTTTGCGGAAGAAAACTATGGATTCACCTAGTCAAAAATGGAACCAGATTCACGCAAATTCCAGCTAATGTAACCCTGGCAGATGGCAGTACCGACAAAGATGACGTTTTTGTTGGAGAAACCCATATTATCATTGGAACTCGTCCTCGACCGATAAAATTTATCGCTCTTCCAAAAGCTACCGACAATCGTACGCTCATTGGGATCGATTTTCTCGAAGAAAATGGAATGGTTCTCGATCTTGGACAACGATTGTGGTATTTTGCTGACGAACCGGATAAAAAGTTTGATTTCTATGATACCAAAAACACCAGCATAGTCAAAAACACCGATCCAATCGACTTATCTCACGTTCAAACCATTAGTGCTGACCTACTCGCTACCCCAAAAAAGTTAAAGAAAATGTCACCAAACGAAGGAAGTCCTTTAAAAGAAACTAACGTTTTTCTCGACCGGTTTAAAAATATAGAAGTCATTTCGCCAATTAATGCAACACCTAAACAAGAAATTAGTCCTTTCAAAACTCCTAAATACAAAGAAAAATCTGCAAAACTTCATTCTACAACGAAACGCACGTTTTCGGCAATTTCAAATGCTAGGAATTAGTATTCTCCGCACTCTATCCAAAACATATTCAAGGACGCATTAAGAAATGAAATCACTCCAGAACGAAAACATGAAAAAGACAATCTTTTCCCATCACTGGTACGTACAGGAGAAGATTTATACATAGAACCTTTTTTCACAGAAATTCTAGCTATCGATGTTGAATTAAGGGAAGATGAAGCTATAGAATTAAATGAAGATAATAAAAGAAAATTAAACGGGTTATTGTTGATGGAGGAATCCTTGTTCAGTACACCAACAGAACCTACGCCATATACTGAAAACAAAATTAACACGGGAAACCACGAGCCAATATCAACAACGCCATACAGACTATCACCAACCCGAAAGGAACAACTGAAAGAAGAGCTGAAGAAGATGCTCGAAAAAGGCATCATTACAGAAAGCGAATCTCCTTGGGCTGCACCTGTCGTGATGGTACCCAAAAAAGATAAAGGGATACGTGTATGTATAGACTACAGAAAGCTAAACAGCGTTACTGTCCCAGACAAGTACCCTCTACCGAGGATAGACGATTTACTACACTCCACGTTGAAAACAAAATTTATGAGCACATTAGATCTTCAAACGGGTTACTACCAAATAAAGATCCATCAAAACGATGTCGAAAAATCAGCATTCATAACACCATTCGGACTCTACCAATTTAAACGTATGCCATTTGGACTTCGAAATGCTCCAGCGACTTTCCAAAGATTAATGGATAAATTCCGGAAAGGTATTCCTGCAACATACATCCTAATATACATTGATGACATCATAATATGCTCAGACAGTTTTGAAGAACACTATCAGGACTTAAAGAAAGTTTTTCAACATCTAAACGTATTTCAACTAAAAGTGAATAGAAAAAAGTCGAATTTCTGTTGTCCAAAAGTTGCATATCTGGGACACATAATTACGTCGCAGGGTATTCAAGTTGACCCAGAAAAGGTTTCTGCAATTGCTAATCGGCCAGAACCAAGAAATGTTAAACAAGTACTGTCTTTTCTCCAAACGTGCTCATGGTATCGCCGTTTTATCAAAAACTTCGCTGACGTTTCGAAGCCTTTGAGCACTCTTACAAAAAAAAATGCTGTATGGAAATGGGGTTCAGATGAGAGAACGGCGTTCAATACTCTAAAAACATTACTTACATCAGCACCTATCCTACAACAAGCAGAAGATGATCAACCTTTCACGTTAAAAACAGACGCAAGCAATTATGCTCTCGGGGCTGTTCTAAGCCAGGGGGAGAAGCATCCTATTGAATATGCCTCAAGACTTCTTACAGATGCAGAACGCAATTACTCCACAACAGAACGAGAAGCCTTAGCCATTGTTTGGGCTGTCAACAAATTCCGAGGTTACATTGAAGGTGGTGAAATAACCCTCAAAACAGTCACCAACCCCTTAAGTGGCTTATGAGCCTTAAATCACCGACAGGACGTTTAGCACGATGGGCATTACAGCTCCAACCCTACAATTTCAATATGGAATACACTCCTGGAAGATTAAATTGTGTTGCCGACATGCTGTCCAGACCAACTTGTGAAGAAGAACATCATACTGAGACTGAATGTCGCATCTGCAGTTTCCAAGTTGACTTACCAGTAAGAAATGCAAATGAAATCCGTAACGCTCAGTTAGAAGACGCTGAAATTAAAATAATCACCGAATCATTTGAAAACAATGATGAAAATGTACCTAGATGGACATCACGTGGATACCTAGTGAATGACGGCATTTTATATAAATATTCTCCAGAATCCGATGCTGAAACTGCACAACTTGTTGTCCCTGTACAAGAAAGAGAATCTATTTTGAAGCATTATCACGATGAAACAACTTCCGGTCATTACGGTGTTGATCGCACATTAGCCCGCATCGCAACTCGCTATTACTGGCCTGGAATGAGAGACAGTGTAACAAAACACATAGGGAATTGCCTTGCTTGCCAACGATATAAGCCGAACAACATGAAACCGTGTGTGTTACTTCAAACCGTATCTAGCAACCAACGTTTCGAAGTTGTAGCAGCTGACCTTTTTGGACCACTACCTGCCACTAAGGATGGATATCAATGGATCTTGATAGCCTAAGATGTAGCAAGTAGATGGGTTGAAATATTTCCCCTTAAAGAAGCAACAGCAGAGAACTGCGCTATGACCTTGCTCCAAGAAGTATTTTTACGCTATGGAATTCCAAGACGTTTGATAACAGACAACGGACCTCAGTTCATATCTGTTTTAATGCAACAAATTGCCGATTATTTTGGGATTCAACAGACTCTAACTCCAGTCTACCACCCAGAGGCTAACCCGGTGGAAAGAAAAAACAGAGACCTAAAGTCTCAATTAGGAATCATGGTAGGTAATAACCACACTTCCTGGGCTGACAACTTACCTGCAATAAGGTTTGCAATGAACACTGCAAAATGCGAAAGCACTGGCTATACATCTTCATTTCTTATGTTCGGACGAGAACTAAGAACCATTGATGACGTAGAACACGATCTTCGGCCAATTGATCAAGATAAAAACTTCACTCCGCAAATTATTTCACGATTGCAAAAGCTATCACAAGCATTTAAATATGCACAAGCAACAACTGAGAAAACACAAGACCGAAACAAACGCTATGTCGACAAAAAACGAAGACAACAACCCATTTTAAAAATAGGTGACCAAGTTTTGATCACCACTCACACGCTAAGTAAAGCTTCTAAGGGCATTACTTCAAAATTTGCCCCGAAAAGAGATGGTCCATATGTGATCATTAAGAAGATTGGTGCATCAGCATACCAAGTTGCATCTAAAGATGACCTCAACATGCCACTAGGGACATACCACGTCTCTGCTATCACTAAATACCGATCTTCCACATCTCAAAACAATGAAGACCCTATACAACCATTACGGAGACGAGGACACCAAAAGAAGACAACACCCGTTACAAATCCTGCCGCATCATCGAGACGATCTCAGCGCCAGAGGGGGAGATTGTAGCACTTCATATATTATTTAATTATTCTTTTATTTTATTCTTATACCTATTATTTTTGTAAAATTAAGGTGGCAAGAATAAAAATTAAAGCTTTTATATATTAAAAATTAAAAATAACAAAGAAACTCACTTCTAAGTAATAAAAAAATAAAATAACAAAGTTGACAATAGAGTAAACAAAAAGTATAAAAGTAAAGTTTCAGTCGATTTAATTTCATTCTCGTCTGATATTTCACTTAGGGCAGTCGGGTAATCCATTGTCCAGATAGAAAAATATCATACTTGAAGTTTGAGAATATTTCTTGTGTTGATGATTATTATTCAACGGACGGGTTTCCTCCTCCGCTTTTAATAACATAAACCTTGATCTATAATACTTTCTTAAATAATTTAGTGCTTTTGTTTTGCACATCGGTGTTAAGTTTAATTTGAGAGTTTATTTAACGGACGGGTTCTCCTCCGTCTTTAAAACTCGCACATTAAATCGTGCCACCTTATTTGATTATTTAATTACTTAACTTTGAAATTTTAATTATTTTCTTTTGTTCCTTAATATTAATTTTTTCTTTACATTAACATTTTTTTTAAATAAAACTGTCAAAACTAATTTATGTTTATTAAAATACAAACGTGATTTTATTTGAAATTGACAATCTACAAATTTTCTAAAGTTTAAACTAAGGATCTTTAACCCACGAAACCTGTAGTTAAAAGAGGTTCACGCTACAATATAACAATTATAGTTCGAGCTCAAAAGTGCGATTCATATATTAAATCAGAGAGCTCTGAACACTCAAAGCTAACTTTATTCGCTCAGTCTGTTGGAGTGCTGCTCAGTGCTCTACTGAGAGCTCACAAAGAAAAACGACTACTGCTGAAACTTATCGAAGAAAATCTGCATCCCTGCCGCATCCTATAGATTGCAAACCTCATCACCATAAGCGATGAATGTTACTTCAGTTTAGAACCAGAGATGTCAGAAATGCATGTTTTTTTGAAAAACTACATTTACTATGTCTGCTACATAAAGTAGGTAGTAAATGTAGTTAACTGTCAAAATTCGCAAATTCATTTTAAATTCTCATAATTTTTGAAGTGTGTCCGACTTTCTTTAGTGCAGCTGTGAGAATTGTGATTTAAATAAAAAGATTAAAATATATAAGAAAAAAATATTAAATAAAATATGGCTACTTAAGGGCGAGGAAAGAGTTTTCTTTCAATGGTCATTTGTACACACTAAAGTCCTAAATGACTAAGCCAAGAACATTCAAAAAATCTTATTAATATTTATAATTCCTTAAAAATGAAAAATAAAACAGATGAATATTAAATTTGTACGTATTTTACTTAAATTGCGAATTTCATATTTCAACTCATTATTTGGTCCCTTTTCTTTTTTCTCTAATTTGACTTTTATTAAGTATTGCGATTTAATTGCCATTTGGGCCAGTAAATTGTAATTTACTCTGCCATCTGTGATCATAAGAGTGCAAAATTGTTTGGTTTCCCTTAGGCTAGCCGCGCACTAGCAATTTTTAGTTGCGAAACTGTTTGGTTACTTATAGAAAACAGATGAACTGTTTGGTTGAATGTCCGTGAATTTGCAGATAATTATATGTTTAATAAAATGGCGAACTTATTTTAGGCAATCGTTTAGTTTGTGTCAAAACACAAACTTTTTAGTTGCTCGAACCAAGCAGTTTCGCAACTAAAAGTTGCTAGTGCGCGGCTAGCCTTACTCTATTTATTTTTTATGAATTACCTACGTATGTAGCAGACGTAACAAATTGTAGTAAATTAGGCATGTCGTTTATTCAAAAAACTACGCATAGTTAATGATGTAGAAAATGTAGTGTAGTTAATTCGGCCAACCCTGTTTAGAACTTCAAACAGAAATTCCATGCTTTATTTCAAATTCCAACCCTTCGTAAGCCGGTAACTATACCATCATTATTGGTTTAAGAACACAAGGTATACATATAAATCTTGCATACTCTTAGGCATTTGTAATACAGGGTGTCATTTAATTCGTGCATTATATCTTACCGCGTGATTCTTGGGTGTATTCTTAGAAAAAAATCGTTTCACAGTAAGGCGCTATCTCCAAATTTTATATCATATATCGGGGATTTAAGAAAAGGCTTACTTTGTAGTACCCTGACCCATGTTTACGGTAATTGCGCTGTTAGTACTAATAATACGTAATTGCGTTCAAACAAATTTGATATCCTATCTCAATCTTGAAACTGGATTTCTAGCATGTTCCGTTTTTCATGCCCATTCTAATTTTTTGACTTTGGGCTCAATTGCCTCCAGAAAATGCGTTTTACTATATTTTTTTGAATGAACGTAACAATAATAAAAATAAAACTCAATGAAAACATGTTTTCATATCTTTGTGAGTCACTTGCGAAAACAGCGTATTCATATCTTTGCGGCATTGTTTGATGATTACCGCTCAAAAATAGTATAATTAACCACGTTTCATTCCGTAACAAAGTAAATTGTACTAATTTTAAAATTTAATTTTGTTCTCTCTTAAATTTAAATTATAAAAGTGGCGGACTGTTAATAAACAGTGATCTAAAATATTTATAAAAAAATATATATAAGCATCAACATCAATAAAGATTAATCTTATTTAATATAATCTAACTTTATAGTACTAAATAGATTTTATTTAAACAACTAACTAACCTACAAACTTGTCAAAATTAGCTGTGAATCAGTGATCCATCATTTGCTTTTATACAATTTTCAATCACCGCATAAAGAGGAACCCAGGTTACTGAATTCATATTCTATGAATGAATAACATAATATCGTAGTTCTTTTATACATGTCAACTTTCAATTATTTTTAAAAAGTACAAATAAAATTTGAGGTTACAAAACTTTTTTCCGAAACACCCTTTTTGGTGATTGGTTAATAAATAAACTAAATGGTGCGGGTCTTAGCTTATAAATATATTTAGCAAATACTCACACCTTCATTCTATGTTAGTTCAGAATAAATTTGCGATTTATGTTTGCGATGTTTAAGGAAAGTATGGCTGAGTTCGTAATTGCAAAATTTGTTGTCCCTGCCCTGCCTAAAACATTAGGGGTATTCACGATCTAATGCAACAGGTCTAGTATCATTGTAAAAATGCAAGACGATGTTCACATTGGACTCACTCCGCCGACTTATTTTGATGTCTCAGTGTTTTTCCTCGTTCGCACTTCATGGTAAGAAAGAGACGGCAAAGTGAGGCAGGATTTTTAAAACAAATTGAAAATTAATGGATTTTTTTTGACATTTGCCTTGGTGACATAATATGACACACGAAGATACAGTGTATCACAAAAGTAAGTAAGCACTCATTAAAAAAAAATATAATCAAACACTATTTGGAAAATAAATCGAAGTGCGAGAATGGTAAAATTGTTAACAAAAGTCCATCTACTATACACAAAATAATAACCAAACAAAATAACATTAGAAATTTGCAAAATGACCCTCGATCAATGACAATGACAAGCAGGAATGCCGTATTATTGTTAGGAAAGTGAAGAGGAATCCCAAAGTAAGCCCATCAAAGATATCAGCAGAAATAACCAAATAAAACAGGTAAGTCATGTAACCCTCAAACTATTCGACGAGTGCTCTACCAATCCGGTATCGGTTAGAAAGAAACCTTACATAAGTAAAATAAATCGCCAAAAGCGGCTCTTCTTTGAAAAAACCCATGAATCTAAACAAGCAGAATTTTAGAACACAGTTGTTTTATTTGAAATATTACTTTTTAGTTCGAAATACATATTAATTATAGACAAAAATATTGTTTTTTTTTTTAACATTACTATCGATTGTTTGAAGGAAATGATCTTTAAACTAAGAGGTGCTTACTTACTTTTGTAATTCACTGTATATTTGTAGTGGCATAGCAAATGGCCAACAATTATGACAACTACAAGACGTCAAAGTGAATATGGAGTGTTCACACTGCTTTTGTATCTGAACACGACAGGGTGGCTTTACGTCAAAATAAATCGGTTGAGTAAGTCCAATGTGAACAGTGTCCAAAAGTGTAAAATCTTACAACACTACAACATGTTGTAGATCGTGAATACCCCTATTGCTTCGAACTTCGAATACGTTTATGAACACAATAAATTACAACAGCTTGTGTGCAGTCATCATACTTTGTTAAAAATGAGTTCATAATTGCCAAAATAGCAAACAGAAAAAGTCAGATAATTATGTAGGTAGGTATATACAATAAATATTAATTATTTTTCAGGACCTTTTATTTGGTTTTTTAATGTTATTTTAAAAATGGCTGGTAAAGACGGAATAAAGAACCAATTTTGAAAACATGGGACGGAATAAGGAACCAATTTTGAAAACATGGGACAAAAATTGGTAAAAATAGAAACTTAAAAAACCGAAGACGAAGGAAATTATTTTTGAATAAGAGAACGTGCATCAGAATGATGTTTAGGCATATTCAAAAAAATACGAATTTCCTCATGAACAATCAAATACCTTAGTCAATAGCTCTGGAGGAAGTTCAACATTGTGTCGAGATCCATAAACTTCATCGAACTGATGGAAGTAATCCCATGAGGATCTCTACCGCTTAGCTTATATTTCTTTTTTTAATCCTATGATAGGAAGCTTTCAAATTTTGGAACTTCCTTTTAATTAATATGCTCCCTATCATACGGAAACGTGGGCAAAATAGTTTTAATTTCTTGGAAAACCTTTCCCATAGAACGTTTTCCTTCCTGCGCCCAGCTTAAAATGCAGATTTCATTCCCAAAATGGAAACCAATAGTTCGATATCAGCATCGGACCAGATTTTGGCCCCGTATTCAATCCTGTGGATTGATAGTTATTAATTTCTTATCAAAGAAATTACATTACCTTACGTTATTTTTCAGTTTACTTTCAATTTTATTTGCCTAGAAAAATGATACGTAAAGTTAAGATATAATAATAAAGTTAAGAATAAATTGGAATTTCATAATCAGCCCAAGTCTAAATATTCTCCGGGAAAATAACTTCCCGGGAAACGTGATCTCCCGGGGGTAGAATCCTTCTATTCAGAATTCCCCGGGAGAATATTTTTCCCTTCGAAAGCGGGAGTTAGAATTATGAAAGTTCGAAACAGCTGTTTTGCAGTATTTGACACATAAAAATATAAAAACAAATAATCTATCAACGTGAATAGGTTCAGAGTCATTGTAATTAATTATTAATATAAAAATACACAAGCAACAAAACGTTCAGCATCGCAATACGAATTCTGCATGAAGAGGAATTTGAAAGAAGCAAAGATCCATAAGGGATTCCTCAAATCTTGTATGTACACAAATAAATTATACTTTTGTTATGATACTTCATTAAACTATTTGTATTTTAGGTTTCAAAAATATTTTACAATAAATTAAAATTTGGTATTTTTTGTTGTAAATAATTTTACTTTCTTCCATTCTGTAATTGTTTTGCCAAAACAGTGAAATTTCTTCCTTAGGCCTTTTATGGAACCCACACGCAATGTCTCGATGAGTTTCCATCAAATTTAAAAGCATTTGCAATTGGCACTTGCTTGTTGTTTTTGACTTCAAAAATAATTTAGATTTTAAGTTATTTTAATTGCAAAAAGAAAAAAATTTACATTTTGGCAACCAACTCTCCAGCAAATGTGTCGGGAACAAACTCGCGCTAAATGAATTAAAATTCTACCCTTTTTTGACATTTAGAATGCATACTTTTTTCCCGCAATATTTTTCCCATATTCGAACTTTATTTGGAATAGGAGGAAAGGGAAAAAGGAAACAAAATCCCGCAATTTTTTGTTTAGAATAAGGGAGTAGAGAAAAGAGAAAAAATTCCCCGGGAATTGTCATTCAGAATTGGGCTGAATAAGATAATATCAAGCTGATATCAAAATGATATTAATCTTATGACAAAAAGCGCAAATTTTTAGTTGAATTATTGCGATAATAAAACTGTTTAAATTATGTACGTTGAAATCACGATTTTGCATATTTAAGTCGAATTAATCAGCAAACTTTCTCTAGCATTTTATTAAAATTAAAATCATCAAATAGCTATTTTATTTTTTAGTATCGTGCTAACTTCATACAAATGTCAAAAAGGTCTGTTTACTTAGAGTTTTGCACGAACTGTCATTGTTTTATAGGTGTGCTCAGAAGCACTTCATTACTAAAATGTTTAAAGTTAAGAAAGAGTTAGTTAGTAACTACTTTAAAGTTAGCCAAATTGTTAAATAGTATCACTACCTTAACACTAGGCTGTTAAAAATTTGCGCCAAGGAACTGGCTACTTGGAGTGAACATTGTTTGTGAAAGAAGCGATAAAATAAGCAATGAATGAAATAGTTATGTTTGAGTTTTAACGGTCTGTTCTGGATTCTACCAAATAAATTATATACATATAAATGAAATAAGTTTGAGTTTCTCCTGTCCAAAATGTAAGTTATACTCCAGTTTTGGACGTATAAGCGTTTATAAATTGCAGCCAGATCAGAAGTGGTGAGAAATTTCTTACATCGATCCTAAGCATTTAATAACATTTTTGTAGGTCTCGAGAATGTGATCGTTCCAACGAAGATCTTTGTTGACGTACATATACCGAGGTAATACTTAGAACGTGAAGGTTAAGTTTGAGCTATTTTTTATTTATTTTAAAAAATATTTACAAAAAAAATGACTACTGTTTATTTACAAAGGTAGATATAGTTTTAATAAAAAAAATAATATTGAGTTATGTATATGAAATAATTTCCGATTAAATTAAATGAAAACCCAAAAGTTCAATTTTAAAAAAATTCAAGATTTATTACAATTAGGAGGATAACTATTGGCGGTTGAATCACAAGTGAAGTAAAGAAATTATTACATCAGACAAAGCTTTGACAATTAGTATTTTAGAAAGAGATAATTAGACTGAATTAAGAAAGAGAAATAGATATTTACATAATAATATTATTTGTTAAATTACACTGTAAGAAATTATAGTTAAATACAAATTTCAACATCCTCCGCACCGCAAAAGATAAAGCTATACAATTTCAAGTGAATAAAGTAGTTGTACTGGACGTCGTAGTCTTGTTCCATTTGCTAAGCGGATTTGGCAAGCTCGAACTTTTCCATCACGTCCAGGGAATACCTCTTCTACTACTGCTAGTTTCCAAAACATCTTTGAAACGGATGGATCATGTATAATAACGACATCGTTTATCTTAATCTTCGTTGAACCTCCAGTTTTAAATTGGTGAAGGGAGCGAAGTTGTTGAAGATACTCAAGTCTCCAACGTTTCCAAAATGATTTTAAAGTCTTCAGCCTAGAATCCCATTTGACACGAAGACTTTGACTAGTTTCCTGTTCCTCGAATTGTGACAAATCTAAAGAAAAGTGAAAACCAGTTAAAAAATGTAAGGGAGTAAGAGGACTTATGTCCTTAGGATCATCTGAAATATATGTTAAAGGTCTGGAATTAATAACCCTTTCCACTTCAATAAGAAGTGTTCGAAGCTCTTCAAAGTTCAGCACTGCTCGCCCAATTGTCAGCTTGAGCACAAACTTCACACTACGGACAAGACGCTCCCAAAATCCGCCCCACCAGGCGGCTCTTTCGACGATAAACTTCCATCGTATACCCTCACTGTTCACGAAACCTTGCACCAACTCCGATCCCACTATATCGTTTAACACTTTTAACTCCTTTGAAGCGCATTTAAAGGTCTTGGCGTTGTCAGAATAAATTATTTTGGGCTTACCTCTTCTGGCGAAAAATCTTCTTAACGCAAGCAAGCAGCATTCGGTCGTGAGGTCTGTCACCAGCTCCAAATGAACTGCTCGGATGGTACCACACGTAAGTAGGAGAATATACGCCTTCATCGAGGATCCATTGGCAGCAGGATCTTTTATGTACAAAGGACCAGCATAATCTATGCCTGTCATTTCGAAGGGTCTTGAGGTTAACATTCTGTCCCTTGGAAGAGGAGCAATTGGTTCTGAACCAGGTGAAGCCAGAAGTTTTATGCAGACCTCGCATTTTGAAATAATCGATTTAACCAGTTGTCTGCCTCTGATTATCCAAAATCGCTTCCTCAATTCGGCAAGAGTAGTACCTGTTCCACTATGTAACATTTGGTTATGAACATGTAATACTATAAGCTTGGTCACATAAGAACCTTTGGGTAAAATTATGGGGAAGGCTGTTATACCTTCTTCGTTACAGTCCCTAAGTCGACTATGAACTCGCAATATACCGTTTTCGATAATTGGATTAAAAATATATAAATTTGAAGATTTATTAACTTTGTTACCTTTCTTTATCACCTCCATTTCTTCATTGTATTCGTTTCGTTGGGTGTATTTTATCCAATAATCTTCAGCAGTTTTTAGTTCGTCTACGGTTATAACTCGACTTCTCGATCTATATTCAGCAACTTGAAATCGGCTATGGTTGTACGTCGGGATTTAAATCCGAAAAACCTCTATCTTAACAAGGGTATGGCACGGATCACAAATGAAGTCACTCTCAATAATCGTTTCCAAGAGCTATAGTCCTCAGCTGGTAAAAGAGGCTCCAAAGTTTCGACACCGAATGCATCGTTTTTTGCGGGATCATCATTCGTTACATGTAAAGAAAGCAAAGTGTTAGTAATATCGTTGTGACAAGTCTGAACTGGCCAAGTTTTAAAATCGCAACTCAGCCAAGGAGGTCCATGAATCCATTGCTCAGAAGTTGCTAAGAGTGATGATGTCACACCTCGAGTCAGCAGATCGGCAGGATTGTCCTTGCCAGGACAGTGATACCAGTCAAACCCAGATGTCAGCTTTTGAATTTCATCCACCCTATTTTCCACGTAGGGCTTCCACTTCTTTTTTGAAGTGTTTGTGATCCAGCAAAGAGTAATCTTTGAATCCGTCCAAAGACAAATGCGACTGAAGGTCACCTTCAGATTCTTTAAAACATATGAGCAAAGCCTTGCCGCTACGAGAGCTGCAGTAAGTTCCAGTTTTGGTAGAGTCAATTGTGAAGATTTTTCCAAATCTTTTAAAGGTGACACTCTATTTTTTGCGCAAAGAAATCGTACAGTCGTTTTATTCTTACCATTTATGGTTCTCACATATGCCACCGCTCCGTAACCACTTTTACTCGCGTCTGCAAAAAAATGAAGCTCACTCTTTTCGAAATCTCCTCCATCGAAAACGCACCTTGGTATCGAAATTTCCTTCAAGGCACCAACACCTTCATATAATGAATAGAACGTTTTAAGGATATCACCAGGCAGTTCCTCATCCCATGCTAATTTTTGTTTCCAAATCATTTGGAATAATATTTTAAAATTAATTAGAAATGGACTCAATATACCTAAGGGATCATAAAAGCGAGATATTATCTGCAATATGCTTCGTTTTGTTGGCTTCTTTTTCAACAACTCGCTTGAATTTAACACAGGCTCTATGTCTACACAAAGTTCATCTGTATGAATATACCAATATATACCCAATACCTTCTGACGATCAGGTGGTACTTCGCTGAAGGAATCTCTTAGGCACTGGTGATTGCTATTCCACTTCCGCAACTTCATTGAAGCTCCGTCGAAAATGCTCTTTGACTGACAGTAAACTTTATTTGCGAAATTTTCGTCGTTCACACTCATGACAAAGTCGTCAACATAATAGCTTTTTTCCAAAACCTGGCATACCTCAGGAAACTTAGAACGTTCAGATTGCAAATGTTTTCTCAAAGTAGCTGCCAGTATAAATGGACTCGATGTTACTCCAAACGTTATACGATTCATTCTAAAAATTGCTGCTTTAGGAAGGTCACAGGCGTCACTAATTCCGCTCTTGAACCAAAAAAAACGATGACACTCGCGATCCCCTCTATTCAAAGTAATTTGAAGAAAAGCCTTTTCAATGTCTGCAACCAAAGCAATCAATCCAGTTCTGAAATTGAGAAGAATCATTAATGAATCGGGCAGTAAATTTGAACCAGATTTTAAACATTCATTGAGCGATGCACAATCTTCCGCATGTGCCGAGGCGTCGAAAACGATGCGAAGCTTCGAAGTCTCCTTGTCTTCTCGATATACACCTCGATGAGGCATGTAATACGTTCGGATATTTTCTGGGTCACTTTCATCTTCTACCATCTCAGCTACTCCACTCACAATAAGTTCCCGTATCGCATTGTCGTACCTTAAGAGATCTGCAGGTGTTCTGGAGAGTCGTTTTACTAAAGATTGGAATCGTGAAAATGCATTTGCACGGTTGGATTCCAAAACACGGCCATCGTTCTTCCAAGGCAGGCTAGCCTCGTACCGAGTGGAATTTTTGATGATGCATTTATCGATGTAATCTTCAGTAAAGGAATTGCATTCATTTTGGATCGGTTTTATGCCGATTGATTCAAGATCCCAAAATGTTTTTTCGTCAAAAGCACTTACAATCAAAGTATTCGCGTACGATAATAAGGAACTCGGCAAATGTTTACTATGAGCGGGACCTTGCAACGTCCACCCGAACAATGTTTCAATAGCCATTAGACCTTCGTTAATGCGAATGGTATTTTCCAAAACGACACGCCAATAATTGTCTGCACCGATAAGAACTGAAATTCCCTCTTCTGGTTGACAGTCGTAAGGACGACCATCAGCTAAGACAAGATTAAATTTTTCTATACATTTTTCCGTAGGAATACTTAAGACATCCAAGCAAATTGTAGGCACAACAATGGCATTTATTATTAACATCTTTTCACCGTATTGACTTTTTAAATATAGCTCGACAATTTTATATTTTTTCTCCGGTGTTTTTTGTTTCTTATCAGTTCCAAAAGGAATGACACAGACATTTCGCGACCCGACAACAGGTAAACAAAGTCTTTCCGCGAGAGATTCTTTAATAAATGTCATTTGACTACCACCGTCTATAACTAGCCTAACATAAACGCTGAGCTCTTTCGTCATATTTAAAGCAAATACCGATGCCGTTTGCAAAAATACATTTGACGGATTTTCTCTTTTCATAGTCGCGTATAAATTTACAGCTTTGATACTATTCGAACTACCGTTTACTTTTGTCAATTGTTTTTCACGGTAGTCTGGATCGCACATCGACTTTGCATGTCTTCCCCCGCAAGCACTACATTTCAGATTTCTTATGTAGCACCGTTTCGAAGAATGCCCTTTAGAAGTACAACGAAAGCATCGATTATCTTGTTTAAGTAGGTTTTTTCTTTGTGTGACAGTTAGTTGGTTATTACAATCTTTAGAGTCATGCGCATCCGACTTACAAAAAAAACATACTGTTTGCGACTTAGATGCTGTTAGCAGTCCAGCTGCAGTAGAAAATTGTTTGGTTTGTCTCATTTGATTATTTGCCAATCTTTCGCCAACCGAGTTTTCAAGAGCAACGATTTCTCTCTTGATAAATTTAAGAAGACCCGTTAGCTGCTTATCACCGTCAAGATTAAATGAGCATTCACTTTCTGAAGAAACATTATTACCGATATCTGCAGCAGAATCACGTGTTTCTTCATTAGAAACTTGACCTTGAAAACGAAAATAATTCGCACGAAGTTCTTTAGGTAAACAGTTTAATAGTTTAGATTTAAGCATTATTGCATAATTACTCGGAGGTATACTAAGTGCTATCAATGATCGTATGGAAGAAGTTACCGTATTGTAAATATTTCTTAAGCCACGAATATCGTCTTTGGAGCTAAGCAATGAAATGGACATTAGTTCGTTCATATTTTTATCGATAAGTTTTTCCGCATTCCCGAATTCTTCTTGAAGTAATGCTAAAGCACTATCATAGCAATTACCACTTGGTGTAAATCCGGCAATTAAGTCAGTGGCTTTTCCCGTTAAAGTGGATTGAAGATAATTAAATTTATCAGCCCCAGATAAAGATTCGTTATTGTGCACCGCTGTCTTAAACTGCTCCCAAAAGGGAAGCCATTCCTTAAAATCTCCCGAAAATGTTTTGAGAGGCAGTTTTGGCAATCGAACCCCGTTATTACGTTCACGTGACAAAGATGCGTTAGTACCGGTAGTTACGTTGGGTGATATCGAACCGTTAGGATTTCTCAACCGATTTAACCGTTGAAGACGTTGATTCAACCGCGTGATTATGGACGTGGCTTTGTCCTCATATTCAACAGTTAACTCCATGTCTTTAATTGCTGTGTCTGCTGTTGCAACAAATTCGTTATTGGCTTTTATAAGACCCTCATGAGCAACTTGTAATCGATTAAGAAACACTAAAAGTTCTTCTTCAATGGAATCCCAATTTTCCTCGTTCGTTGAAGTAGGATTAGACTCAGGACTCCGCAAATAGTCGTTTGCACTATTAACCACGCGAGTTACTTGTCCTCTATATGCCGCGCGACTTGCGTTGTCCATCTCCACGATTATTATTTATAATTAAACCCTAATAGTTATTTAGATCTTGAATCCCGGGTTTCGGCACCATGAAATAATTTCCGATTAAATTAAATGAAAACCCAAAAGTTCAATTTTAAAAAAATTCAAGATTTATTACAATTAGGAGGATAACTATTGGCGGTTGAATCACAAGTGAAGTAAAGAAATTATTACATCAGACAAAGCTTTGACAATTAGTATTTTAGAAAGAGATAATTAGACTGAATTAAGAAAGAGAAATAGATATTTACATAATAATATTATTTGTTAAATTACACTGTAAGAAATTATAGTTAAATACAAATTTCAACAGTATATAATATTCTACATTAAAAAATAAATTAAGTTAAAAACTATATACATATAAGCTTTAAAATAATAATTTCAGCATTTGTATAATAAGTTTTCCAAGGAGTTTTAAAAGAAATTTGAGCTTTTTAGTCCTCTCAGGTTGGCGGGCAAGGAGTTCCAACTTCCAATAACATCATGCACAATAAACTGGCGTTCAGTGTTTCTATATTTAAAGATGTATTGACAATGAGAATTTTACTTCTTTGTGATAGTAGAAAAGTAAGCTTAGAAAGTTGGGATCTTTTTTATCAATAATTTTGAAAAGAGATTTTAGTGTTAGCAAATCCAGATATTTGCTTAAACACATATTGAATATACTACCTGCCCGTAAGGAAACGTGATCGAAACGAAGTCATAGATAATTAGAGGAATGTTGTTTGACGCTACTTGAAGTTTGCGCTTACTAATACTATCTAAGCAGCAAAAACTTGGGCTTCCATATAAAAGAATTTTTAAGACAAGAGTTTAAGCAATTTTCATTTTCGTTGAAATTGAAAGACGGTTCCCAGAAAGATGCAAAACCCGCAAAGCAGCATAAACTCGATCAACAGCACACGCCAAATGATTGTCCCACGATAAAGCTTTTGTACTGTTTTAACGTAGTTAAGCTTCATTTTAGGAGAAAGTAACTAAACAGAGTATCTCAGTCCATGAAGACCTGCATATATTTATCTAATAGCAAAAGAGAATGCAACATAATCACTAAGACAGATATTTAAAGTCTAAATTGAATATGTAACCTTGTATGAGTAGGGAATTATATTTCCACTGAGGGAAATTGGAAGGAAATCTACGGAATTAATTTAACTAGCCGACCCAGTTCTCGAAATTCGCGTGCCAATTTATTTACTCGTACCTATTATTTATTATTTAAATTATTGGCAGTGTTTTCAAGCAAATTTATTAAATTAAATTTTATTTTATGTAATATGCAAAGTGTTCGACAGTGCAAAAACAAAAATGACCCACAGTGTGTAAATGCGTGTCTCAAGTATATTCTGCACATCTCCGTAACTGTGGCTTTCCAACTATATAAAATTTATCGAAATCGGTTAAATACTTTTGGAGAAAAGTGTACCACAAAAAACATGTTTGCCGTTTTACTATATGATGATTTCTACAAAAAATCATAGCAATAGTCTTAGAGGAATTAACCCTGAGTTTATTGTCTCTTCGTTAGTTCAAACTAAAGCGTCAACAAACTACAATCCAAGTGGACAATTGATGTAGATTAAAACATCATCTGCGTACATATGAAATGAACAGTGACAGAAGAATGAGAATAGATGTGGTCCCAAAACAGAACCCTGTGGTACTCCTGAAGGAGATACCCGTTTCAAGTTCTACCGATTGTAATCTATTTTTCAAAAAATTACATATTAGACGAAGAGATGCACTCGAGAACTTGAACATTTTTTGAAGCTTAGAAAGCCTTTGAGAAGTCCAACAGCACCAAGAAACCAATTTTGTCAGAATTCAAGGGAATTCAAAGATTATTTTCATAACTGTCGACTCATACATAACAATGTAAACTCCTAAAATCCAAATGCCATTTGGAGAACTTTTGGTGAGCGTTAAGCAAGCTAATCATTCTTATACATGAGTTTCTCAAATATGTGGTGTGATCACTATTAAAAGGAAAAAAGGTTTACAGAAAACAGGTTATCATTGAATGTTTTAATCCTTCTATTTTTTTTTATCTATAAGGTCATCTTTTAAACCCCCTGCGATAACAATGCGATAATAGTTGGATGTTAGTTCTTCTAGGTTATCTGAAATGGTGCTTGAGTCCCTTATACTACGTTTTCACCAAGAGATAATCCTGATTCAATTTATCCTGATCCTGATTAAGTAATTTAAGTGCATTTACCATAAATCTTCTTTAAACCTCGAAGAATAACCATACAATTTTATTTCATAAATCTAGTAGTTCTAATCTAATCTTGTTGAATCTTCATTGGATCAATTGTTCTATAGTTCGAACTGACCTAATATCCATAACGTGCTAAGCTATCTCGATGATTTTTCATCGTTTGGCACAAATGAAATTTTCTTTTTCTCGCTTCCACTTCATAAGAAAAATTGAAACACCATTAGCTGTCAAAGTTAATCTTCTTTTTAATCTTTTAGTGCGGTGAAAACACCACATAAATCTCTTGCCTTAAATCTCAGATTATCTCTAGGTTGCTTATGTAAATGATGCTAACTAAACATTTGTCAGTTGCGAAACCGATTTTTATAAATAGATATTGCATACCATTGGTTCTGTCAGCTGTCCTCATGATTTTGAAATGCTATCTTAAGATTCTAATTAGTATGTCCTCAAATGTATTTTATTAAATACATTATTTTAATTGGCATACCTACAAACACATTTTTTAAAGAAATTTATATTTGTTATATTATATATACATATATATATATATATTTGTTTAAGAAATCGGACTCAAGCTACATATTTTAAGATTTGTGTTATCAATTTAAAGAATTAATTTTGCTATTTTGAATATTTTTCTCCAATTACACATTAAATTTTTGAAATTTACGAAATTCACGAAATCAAGTATGCGCAATAGAGCCTTGTATTTTATTTTTTTTTCCGCGAAATGTAGTGTAAAGCAAAGTATTAATTTTTATTAACCAACTCGTGACCTTGAATCATTAATTGCCTATAATTCTAAATTCTCACGATCAAGGTAAGACTATAATAGTAATAAATAATCAATGCACTCGCGTGCCCTTCGTTAAACCAATTAACATGTTCTTACACCATAATCAGGAAGAATTGTTCATTACAAGGTGCAAAGTGATATGTTAAACATTAACTGATAGAGAATTTGCTTTATTTAAGAACAAATACAACGTAAAAGAACTTTGATTTCATTCATCTTCCCGTTCTTAGGAAAAGTTTTGCATTCATAAAATAAATAGAACTCGGGATCTTGATGAAACTTCGGGGACTAAAAGTGGGTTTTTTAATTAAATATTATGTCTGTTTGGATTTAAATTAGAAGGTTGAGTCCTTTATTTACTGATATGTTGTTTTTGTAAAAATGTCTAATATGTTGTTTATTATTTAGTTACTGACGCCAAATGGCCATGACAATTTACAAGGTTGAACAGCACGTTCAAATCATAAAACTTTATTATCAAAATGAGGGTTATTTAGTGAAAACGTTGTGCATGTTTCTACATTTTACGGTAGACTTGGTGGCCTTTACACTCGACTTTTCAACGTTTGGTAGACAAATTTGAGACAACTGGTTCGTTTATTAATCAGCCACCCTTCGTATATTAAAGGAATACACGATCAATCAAGAACGTATCCACAATCTGTGGAAGTGTAAAGCAGAACCCGAGGTGCTCGATTCCCCGCCGTGCAAGAACTCGGCCTTTCACAAACTTTAACTTGGCGAATTTTGCTTTGGGGATTGGGCCTACGCTCGTGCTAGAACCAACTTACCCAGCAACTCAAGTTTCATGGCCATAGAAAGCGCTGTTTATTCGCTGACTGGACTTCGGAGTTTTTCGAAGAGATTCTATTTTTGGCCGAAAAATCTTCTTTTGCGACGAGGCGCATATTTAGACTATTTGACAGAGGTGCTTGAACTCGCCCTGCTAGACTTTTTCTGAAGTCGCAAGTCCATGCGAAGAAGTTGCTATTGACCGATGCCATTAAAGCGAATATTACACAGGCCTTCGCTCTAATTCAGCAGGATCTTTGCAGAAGAGTAATTAAAAATGGAACCACTCGTATCCGAAGCCAAGGAGAGCATTTCACCGGTCTCGTATTCCATACATAATGACATACGTGTGTCTTTGAAATAAAAAAAAGAATTGTTTAAGAATTAAAAGTTTTACAGGAAGAAACTGCTTAAGAGTTGCTGTAGTCCGAAGTACAAAAAGCTTTAACTTGAACAAAATGAATTTCAGTACTTGATAACTTATGAGTACCAAATATTAGACTTTCCATATATATAGCCACCTCCCTTGATTAGTTTCTTAGAGACTCTAACAAATAATTAAAGCCTTAATATCAGTATTTTAAAAGATAAAAACATAAAATGAGCAAGGTGAACTGTATTACTTATTTTTTGTATTGTTCATTTCTGCAGAACGATGAGTGAATTTGGAGTCAAAGATAAATATAACAAAGAGGTCTTGCACTTTTTATTTCAAATTTATAAGAACAATTTAACGCCGAAAAATTTCTGTGGACACTAAAAACTTTACATTAAGATATACATATTTAGTTCAAGATGATTGTATACATAGATATTCACCAATTATTATAAGATTAATCGATATCGTTTTGAAAATTTAAACAGTCATTATTGAATGATGTTTGACTATACAGTTTATCGCCATCCGAAAACAACAAACATCCGAAAATGTAAGTTCGTTTTAAAATATCATTTACAAAAGCGGCCCCAAGTGACTACCTTGGGGAAAGATCTAACTCCACTTCGATAAAGATTGATGTAAAACCATCAATCTGAACGATTTGTCATCGGTTTGAGAAGTATGTAGGATTTCGACCATATTAAGAAATTTACATTGAGTCCTAGCTTTTTAAGTTCTTGCTGACTATCAAAGGTCTTGTTTTCTGTTTACTAAAGGTTTTTGGCAGAATTTAGAAAATGAACATAAGTTAATCCTAGTTGAGCGACCATTAAACATTTTTGACGTTATCGATTCTTTTACTGAAAAAATAGTCGCTGAGTTACCAACTTTTCAAATAATTTTGGTATTGCAGAGTTTTGATATTGGCCTGTAATTTTTAACCAGGTGCTGAAATCCACTTTTAAAAATTTGATTTAAATAAGACACCTTCCACACGTCATTAAAAACGCAACTTGATAATAATTTATTAAATTTCAATTTTAATACACAGAAAATTGATTGAGTACATTTTGAAATTAAGGGTGGGGAACATTTTTTTTCTTCTTGTTCTGTAAACTTTAAAAATGAGAAAAGTAAATAAGCAATTTGTTGTTATTTTAAAAAATATGCAGTACACGTCTTATGGGAGAGCTTTTTCAAAATCAGTAGCGTTCTATATTTTTGGACCATACTAAATTGAAAGAACTGCTCCATAAAAAAGTGTTTGTGCGCCCATAAATTTTCGATTGCATATGACGCAGACCCGACGTCCTATTAACTGCACATCTGAGTGTGCAGTGTGCACTGAATTGCTGTCGTATGGCTGTTCTGTTGGTGCTATTCAATTTCAACCCCCATTCAATATTGATGTGCGTTCAGAGTTACCCTTGTTCATTTCGTAACTTGTTCAGTTTTTTTTCCTTGGGTTTCTTTTGAGGTGCTTTTGATTTTAGAGCTTTAAAAAAAGGGTCCATTTAAAATCAACACTACGATAACCCTGTGAGAGCTTTAATGAAGGACAGATTTATACAATTCACTGTAGCCAGAATGCGAGGCAAACGTCCTATCTTGCCCACACTGCATATTTTTATTGGACAGATAGTCCAGTCAAAGCGTCATTTGACCTTGCGCGCAGAGGCATGGTCTATTTTTTTTTCATGGATCGATAGGTGCTTATGAGAAAGGCTTAAAACCAAATTTGCACCACATGATAACTTATTTTACCAAAGTTATTGGTAAAAATGTGTGTTGTGTCATTTTTTGGTCATTTGCGAATATCTCAGCTCCACTATCTCGTACAAACAAAAATTAAACATGTATTTATTTCTAATAACATTATCTATTATGTTATAAAAAAAAACATTTGTTTAACCAAATGAAAAAAACGTTATATGTAGTAAGTTAAAATAATTTTTTGTTGTTTAAAAATCACTTTTTCGTGATTATTAAGAAAAAAGCTCATTTAACGATGAAATTTTTATTTTTGATTATTTAAGTTCCTGTATTTCCAATTAAAAAAAAAATCAGTACTCTACGATGAACAAAAGCCGAGTAATAAATTATTGAACATAGGTAAGTCAGCGCACCCACGCATTTTATAATTTTATGTTTTAATTAATATCTCAGCACCAGTATTATGTCGCAAAGTGAAAATAAAAAAAATTTATTGCTAATAACAATATTTTCTATCAACTTGCATTTAATTTAATATGTTTGAGCAAAAACTTAAAAAGTTACCGTTGGTTTCAACGTTTTTTTTTTCTTGTTTTTAATACCTTTTTTTCTTAGTTATTGAGAAAAAAACTGTATTTCACGGTAAATAGTTTTCAGTTTTGGATTTTTGTTTTATAGTCCTGCTAATTTTCTTCAAATTAAAAAAAAATTAGTCCATTACGACAAACGGTAGCTAAGATATTCATGATTTAAAAACTTAGGAAAGCTTACAATTTAGTATCTTAACCTTGTAGCTTGTAATTTTGGTGTCGCCAACAACAAGGAGCAACAAATATGTGTAAGTGTGTGGGGTGTTTGAAGGATACCAATATATCTTGTTGTTGTTTTTTTTTAAATTGTAGGGAATTACAAGAACTTAAATAATCAAAAATAAAAATTTCATCGTGAAATGAGCTTTTTTCTTAATAATCACGAAAAAGTGATTTTTAAACAACAAACAATTATTTCAACTTACTATAACTTTTTTTTCATCTGGTTAAACAAATGTTTTTTTTTATAACATAATAGATAATGTTATTAGAAATAAATACATGTTTAATTTTTGTTTGTACGAGATAGTGGAGCTGAGATATTCGCAAATGACCAAAAAATGACACAAAACACATTTTTACCAATAACTTTGGTAAAAAAAGTTGTCATGTGGTGCAAATTTGGTTTTAAGCCTTTCTCATAAGCACCTATCGATCCATGAAAAAAAATAGACCATGCCTCTGCGCGCAAGGTCAGGCCCTTTTTCATGACGCTTTGACTGGACAAAGTATACAGAGAAGATTCCTGCACATAATTATGTCGAAGTCTTTCGTCACGACGTCATCATCCCAGTCCTTTCTTGAAGGGAACATAACCTTATACTCTTTACTGATACTTAATATTGCTGTGGCTATAAGGTTTAGCAATCCAAGAGTTCGATTCCTTTAGTATTAATGCACTGCAAGATACTAGATACTTAATGTGTAAATCAAGTGGTAGAAGATACAGAGAAACCTTAAGGCAACAGTTGAGCAAGATCTTAGAGCTTCCAACAATTCCATTGGATTCTCTCAACATACCTTTGCAACATAACTGATGTAATACAACAGTCAAAATGCTACATTGTACTTGATGTAATAATTCTGAAATAGACCCAAGTAATTGTTTTTCATCCATAAAACACCAATCTACGTAACCAATGTTGAAGTCACCTTATACTTATAAAAACTGATCAACCGACAAGCCTCTTCCCAATGAGTTTATATTTGATACAAATTTGTTATATCTAATTATTAATTACGCATTGACAAAGTCCTCCCTAGTCACCTGATGATTCCATATGTGAGATCGCCTCCAATTTTTGAGCACTAAAGAAAAAAAAGAAGATATTTTGCATAAATAATTAAGAAGATTTCATTATTGTTTTTTTATAATTGTTTATATCATTAATTAAAGCAATATAATTGGTGCCAAAAATTTGCCATGTGTTTACTTATTATTATCATATTTGTATAGACATATTAAACTACTGGAATTATAAGAGTAAGAACATGCAACCCTTTTGTGTACTTAATTTTATCTAAAAGATGGTTAAAGCTTGTTGACATTTTACTTAACAAGTCTCACTTGTATACTATTATGTATGTACACATGTGTTACCTTGTTAAGTCTTTCTTTGGAGTGACATCCCGTTATGCAAATGCAATCTAAATGGTATTTTCTAAGAGGTGTTAAAAAATTAACACCTGGTGATAGTTTTTATTTTTGTTTTTTTGACCATTAAGAAGAATTCTACTTGACATAAGTAAAGAAAAAGTACAAAAATGAAAGATGTTTTTACTTGCGATATATCCCTTTGCAACTTTTGCGTGATTGTAGGAAAGAACTCATCGCTTCGCAAGTTATCAGTATTTTATATCCCTATTTTATTCCTTTGTACCGTTCACGCAACTAAGGGAATGTTCAGTCGTCAGCCGCATATGTCAACAGTTTTCTTAGAAGGTACCATCCAAATAAAACATCATGAAATAACCTACCAATCTCAAATATGACATATGTAAGTCCCCAAAAACCCATGAAATAAATCCCCAAATTTGGTGGTTTATATTCGTAATACAAAATCTAGGGAGGTTACTCCATTGGAGAGTTATTTTCTACTTGGAAAAAATCGAACTCGAGATATTGATTGAAATCAAACATTATGATGATAGAACACATGAAAGAAGTTAGTCCCCCAATTCCTTCTGGCTATCTGTATTTATGTCTGCACATCTATACATCTGTACATCTGTAAATCTGTACATCTGTATTCCTATACCGTATGAAAATAATGACATACTTATAGTTTAAGGAGGATTGCGAGGATCAAAATTTCTGTGTAATTTAAATAAAAATTAGTAGAATCAGACACATATTTTTTCACAGCAATTTCAAAGTAAAACTGAAAGAAACTGACAGCTTGATGTTTTGACAGATTTAAAAATTCTTCTTACAGTTATCCTTTTTTTTTAATCAACCGGTTTTTCAACGTACGTCAAATTTGTACTTTAGTTTTTTTATAATGTGCTAACGCTAAAAGGGTTTTAAGTACTCTTAAAATGTTAGAAACTGTGCGAGCATTAGGAAAATAGTGAAGGATTTAAGAGAAGATTCTGATGTATTCTATGACTTCTATACATTCGTGTTTTGTGGCTACAGAACGTATCAGAATTTAATGAGGTTATCATAGGTTGCCAGTAGAATTTCACATCCGAAGGATGTACTGTTATCTGCAAAACAATTTACTGTATTAGAAGATCATTGATGAATATGAGAAAGAGCTTCTTAGTCGAAACGAAGCCCTGTGGCACACCACCATTTATTTAATGAATTACGGACTTAAAACCATCCAAAACAATTTGTATTGAGCGGTTCAAATGGTTGTTTATAATCCAACGAAGAAGAGATTCATTAATACAAAATACATGCGGCAAGAGAACTCTATCAAGTGCTTTTGAAATATCAAGTGCAATAATTTTACTTTCACAAAAACGATGTGTGCAGATTATTTGTGCCACAGTTCAGGTCACCAGTAGACCTATTATTAAGAAAGCCGGACTGCTGGACATTGATAAACTTTCTTTCTTAGATATATTTGTTGCCCGGCAAAAATCCTCATTCAAACCCTCCAAGTGGGTGCCAGGTGGGCAATGATCACCACAGTAGTCCTGTGCGTTTTTGGCAGGATGGTGATTAGATAAGGTTGAGTTGGGTCGCCAAATTGTTGTAACTCCTCAATAGTGCAACGTTCGGAAACCCAATTCAATCATAGTTTAGAGGTTCCTAATTTCAGTGGTGGTGTGAGCGTACTTTGTACGAAAACCGTGCCGAAGAATGGAAGGCTGGGGGATAAACCAGCCATTAACGAGCTCTTTCGGATGCTGTGGCAAGGTCCGTCATATTTTTGCCTTGCCCCGGTAAGTGGCTCTGCCGGGGCTGACCGTCTTTCCGCTTTACTCGTGGGAATAAAATGAAAAAAAAAGAAACTAATCGGAAAATTATCAGAAAAATTAATCGAGCCAGGGCTGACAACGCGGTCACATCTCCTGAAAAGGCTGTCGAGTCAACTCAGGGGTGCGAACGGGTTGTCAACCCTGTGGTTGCTACTAGTGGCGGGAATCCTTTTCCCTCTACTAGCCGCAACCTCTACATAAAGGAACTACCCGTCAGTGGTACAGCTGTGACGCTCGGCTGTCCCAAGGGCGGTGATTCCGCATCACACACCATCCCCGCTCCTGCTAGGACGTCGCAAGCGACCCCAAGAAGGGACACTCCATCCGGAGAGGCAAAATCTACGACATGTGGAAATGACTCGAAGAATGAGGGCGCACCCCGACTGGCATCGATAGCGATTAACTCTGGAGGTGGATCCACAACTGTGTCACACGGACATAGTTCTGGGTCGACCAGAAAGAGGTCCATGAAGGCACAGGCCAGTCGAGATCAGCGTAATGCTGCGCGGATTCTGGCCGCAGTCGGTGTCATACCAGCGGCGGAGAGAACACCGGAGCAAACGCGAAAACTCGAGTGGGCTAGTGGCTTTCTTAGTAGTAACACCAAACCGACCTGCAGCGACTCAACGTCAAAGCGCAATAGGTCTCTTGAGGGCGACAAGCCTGAAGCGAAAAGGCAGAAAGTGCATTCCAGCAGCACAAAAGCCTTCAATAAAGATCTTTCTTTTAGAGACGCGCTCAAAGACAAGATCATAGTCGCGGTCATTGACAGGAGTCTTGTGGATGGTAACATCTTTCATGATCAATGGACAGACGTCAAGGCTCACCTTGGTTTCAGATTTCTATCTGTCATCGAGGAGAATCCGGGGCCTCTCCCAGACACAGCCGATGCAGGATGGTACCAAAATCGTATCAAACTCATGGCCTGTGGTGATCAGAGATCTTTCGATCTATACAGGGCTGCTGTCAATGGCTTGCCAGAAGTCTGGCCGGGTGCCAAGCTCGAAGTTGTTACAAGGGAGAATATCCCTTGCCGACCAAGAGCACGTATAATGGTCCCGGCTCTACATAACTGCCCAGATATGATTTTGAAATTAATCAAAACCAGCAATCCAAGCCTGCCTACTCACGACTGGAAAGTCCCAAAGGTTGAGAAGGAGACAGTGGGTCGCTATAGATCAACTCTCTTGGTGATCAATAGGGAATCGCTAGCTCCACTGGCCGCGACCGAAGGCGTGATTAGGTATGGTTTCGACGAAGTCACAGTTCGCATCTATAAAAAAGATGAAGATTCGCTAAACGCGCCCCCCACAGAAGCCCCTTCAGCGGAAGGAAACGCTTCACAACCTCAAATAATGGAGGTCGATGCAACACCACACGAGGAACCACCGATCTCCAAAGCCCCGAACAAGCCATCCGACGTGGAGGCTAATTCTATAGTCGACAGCAATTCCGACATGGACACTGAAGACTCGACCTTAGGCATCACTCTGAGTGAGGAAACCCTACTTCATTCCTCCTCAGACGATGAAAACGCCGCCGATAAAACAGTGGTGGAGGTTGATCTGGCTAAAAGTAGCAATGCTGCGATTAGTTCAGATTAATCTCCATCACACCATCATGGCCACAAATAACCTGGTACTCCGACTGCATAGCAACAAAGAAGACATTGTCTTGATACAGGAGCCGTGGGTCTCAAACTCCATCATTAGAGGCCTCAGGACTCCTGGTTATATTCTATTATATGCATCGGAGAAAGGTGAACCAAGGTCATGCATATTAGTAAAAAAAGACTTAAATGTGTTTTTACTCCCCAATTACAGCGACAAGGACACTACCACCGCTGTCCTAACAACGGATAAAGCCACCTACTGGCTTATATCCTCCTACCTTGGCCACGACAGCCCAGTTCCAGGAAACACCTTAAGGAAGGCAATTGCGGACGCGCAATCGAAGAAAGTGGGTCTCCTAATCGGTATGGACGCTAACGCCCATCACACGGTATGGGGTAGCTCTGACATAAATGAGAGAGGTGAGTCCTTATTTGATTACATACTAAGCACTAATCTACTCATTAATAATATTGGTAACCTGATTTCAAACTGGCATGTCTCAAAAGAGAATTCCTACTCTGATCACCGAAACATTCAGTTTGATCTCAGTGATGTGGCAAATATATCTACGGGATTTCGCAATCACCGTAACACTAACTGGGAACGATATAGGGAGGTACTAGCACAACTGCTTGACCACAACCTTCTTAAAAGCTCCTCCACCAAAGATGAACTAGACCTCTCGGTAAATCATCTCACCGAAGCCTTCAACGAATCAATGAGGACTTCATGCCCTATTACCATTGTAAAGGGTAAAAAGAAACCTCACTGGTGGCACAAAGATCTAGAACCACTCAGGAAGAGCTGTCGCAAACTCTTCAATAGATCTAAATACACTAGATCCCCCTCTGATTGGGACTTATATAAACAAGCTCTAAAGCAATATAAGAAAGAATTAAGGAAGAGCAAGAGGTCTTCTTGGAAAAACTTCTGTGGTACAGTAGAAAATACTTCAGAAGCCTCAAGACTCAGGAAAATTCTCTCAAAAAGTCCAACTATACCCAGTGCATTAATGACTGAAGCGGGCACGTGGACTACCACAGATGAAGAATCTCTTAATCTGTTATTAGACACCCACTTTCCGGGTAGCTCTAGCATACTTTACGACTTAACATCAGAGTCTCAAACCGCTACAAGCGACACAGTTGATCTAATAACGCGGGAAAAACTGCAATGGGCTGTAGATAGCTTTGATCCATATAAATCTCCAGGACCAGACGGAATCATTCCAGCCGAATTAAAAAAATGCTCTGACATGATCATTCCACCATTGGAAATCATTCTGACAAGCTGTGTAAGGTTGAGATATATTCCTAAAGCCTGGAGAATGGCAAAAGTAGTCTTCATTCCTAAAGCAGGGAAACCCTCTTACGTTAACCCTAAAGATCTACGACCAATCAGCCTATCATCCTTCCTTCTTAAAACCTTGGAAAGATTGGTTGAAATTCACATCAGACATAACTTAAAACCATGTCTCATTTCCGCAGCTCAACATGCGTACTCTAAGGGAAAATCAGTAGAAACAGCACTTCATTCGCTGGTACGTGGTATTTAATATTCCCTCAAATACAAAGAATATAACCTAGTAGCTTTCCTAGATATCGAAGGAGCTTTCAACAACGTCAGCTACCAGGCGATCACAACAGCAATGAACAAACTGAAATTAGAGAAATCACTCATAGAACTTATAAGTCTCATGCTCAGAAGCAGGACTATAACTTCCAGCATGAGAAGTTTTACTACCACCAGATCGGTGAATCGAGGTACCCCCCAAGGTGGGGTCCTTTCGCCTCTCTTATGGAACATGGTAGTAAACGAACTACTAACATCAATGGAAGCAGAGGGTTTCAAGGTGATTGCTTATGCTGACGACGCGTTGCAATATCTGTATCTGGGAAACATCCCCAAGTTCTCTCAGAACTCCTACAAAATGCCTTAAATAGGCTAACAAAGTGGGCTAAGCAATGTGGCTTGGACGTCAATCCACATAAAACAGAATTAGTACTCTTTGCGAGAAGGTACAAAATTCCTCAGTTTAACCCACCCAAGATTAAAGGAATACCATTAAGCTTTTCCGATCAAGCCAAATATTAAGGCCTCATTTTAGACAAAAAACTAAATTGGAAGGCAAATATTGATGAAAGAGTAAAAAAGGCTACCGTACCGCTTTTTACTTGTAAAAAAGCAATAGGTTCAAAATGGGGCTTCTCCCCAAAAATAACCCACTGGCTATACACCTCGGTAATCAGACCGATACTCATTTATGGAGTTGTCGTAGGTATGGTGGACCGCACTAGACAAGATGGTAAATCTAAATAAACTCATCAAAGTCCAGCGGTCAGCAGGTATGTGCATCACAGGAGCACTTCGTTCAACACCAACCGCAGCCCTGGAAGTGCTTTTAAACCTAACACCTCTTGACATCTTCTCCAAAATGGTGGCAGCCAACTCATGCGTGAGACTTAGAGCCACCTCTCAATGGATCAGTAATAATACTGGTCATACAACTATTTTAGACAATTTCAGATCTATCCCAGATCGCTTAGACTATACCACCCCAAAAATGGTATTCGAAAACAGCTTCCTTGTTTCCATCCCTTCAAGATCGTCTTGGGAAGAAGAGAGACCCCTGGAAGAAAATGCGGTACACTTCTATACAGACGGTTCAAAGACCGATTACGGCGTTGGAAGTGGCATCTATTCGGAACAACTGAATCTCAGTCTTTCATATAGACTTCCCAATCAATGTAGTGTATTCCAGGCAGAAGTAATGGCGATTAAAGTGGCACTATCCTGGCTCAAAGAAAACGTTATATCTTGCAAGGATATACGAATCTTCTCGGACAGCCAGGCCGCTCTCAAATCTCTCGCGTCTGTCTCCACAAACTCTCTAATAGTCCACGACCGTCGATCATCTCTGAATGAGATGACAGAACAGTTTAATATTCACCTTATTTGGGTGCCGGGCCACAGAGACATTCCGGGAAATTGCAAAGCTGATCAGCTCGCCAAAAACGGAACACTTCTGCCTACTGTTAGACAAAAACATAACATAGGAACACCACTTGCTACATGCAAATATCTTCTCAAACAATATGCTCTAGAATCAACAAATGCTAGATGGTCACAGGGTACCACCTGCCTGGCAACTAAACAAATATGGCCAAGCATAGACCTAAAACGGTCAAAAGGCTTGATCTCCCTGAGCAGACAAAATATAAGCTCTACAATCGGAGTTATAACAGGGCACTGCCTCATAGGTAGACATGCTTTGAGGCTAGGAGTCTACACAAATGACTTCTGTAGAAGCTGCATGGACGAGGAGGAAGAGGAAACAGTCCAACACCTTCTATGTACATGTCCAGCCCTCTCCAATAGAAGGAATAACTATCTCGGTAATCCCTTCTTCGATAATACCAGTGAACTGGCAACGATCGACACAAAATGTCTCTCTAACTTCATTAAAAGCACGAAATGGTTTGTTTAAATTCATTACTCTCCCATGAGTAACTTCTTTAGTGGTATCACAACGGATCCTTGAGGTCTAAGTGAGTCAACAACAACTAGACAGCCACTCCAACCTAACCTAACCTAGATATATTTGTTGAGTGGATAATTAATCAACGTTTCCATGGCCTTGAAAAGAAGAGACGTAAGTACAATTGGACTCGGGTGGGACGCATGCATTCATGCATTCGGTAATTATGACAGCAGATAAAAAAGAATTATTCAAACACATTAATATCCTGTCGTTTTTACTCC